>PYAF01001653.1:160197-194622 GCA_007407185.1 Glycine tomentella | reverse complement strand
TGGAAAGCTTTGGGAGGAATTTTGCACGGCCTAAGCTCTCTTAGAGCTGTCCCAATTTCAGTCTTACACCCTTTTTATAGGGTGATTAAAGCTTGATTTTTGTTACAAATATCCAAGGGTAATTTTACTTGGTTTAATCCTATTGGCTAAGCTTTTTCCACCTTACAAGTGGCTAGATTCTTGAGAATTCCACACCCTTCTCTATCCCTCTTCATCCTCACGTGGAATGCCCAGGCTTCTAGGAAAAGTTTTACCAATTTTCCTACCTTTTACGTTTTTGTGTTTTTCTTCATTCTTAAAAAACCTGTTTTATTAAAATATGCATTTTGAATTCGTTAACCGTTGGATCTTCTTGAAATTTTACAGGAATACTCATATCCCACATATCTAACTTTGGACCGTTGGGATCTTTGAAATAATGCTTATAAATGTCTACGTGTCCAAAATGAGCTAAGAGGAAGTTTTCTTCAAAAAATCTTCTTAATTCATTATTACCTTACCTTACAAATGGACCAATGGCATGTATCCTAGCCTTTTAAGCATCCATGTATCCATTCTTGAAGTTTCTTAGAGTTTTCCTCCATTGATCTTGCATCATACGGTCAAGGCTTAATTTAGAAGTCCAAATCAATCCAATTTTTCCTTTATTACCTATAATAACTAAATTTTACTTTCTTATTGGTTCATTTTGCCTTGAATTATTAAAATTACTAAGCTAACTCATTTAGGAATCCTATCCCTCTCATAATTAAGAGAAAACTCCATAGATTGTATCTATTATTTTCCTGAGATTTTCTGATACTTGAGGTAGTCTATATTAAGCTCTTTTCAAAATATCTACCAAAATTCCTAGAAATTATAGTTTATGGTTCTCTGCTACCAACCATGTTGATAATTTGTTGTCTAAAAGTATTTTATCCAATACTCAGGTTCCCACAAATTTCTAAAGTCATCTTGGTCATTTTTTACCTAAAGGGTATTTTGGTAATTTCACCACTCACCTTAGGGGTATAATCGTCATTTCAAAAAAATGTTCAGGATATCTCTATAAGTATCACCCTAAGGGTATTCTGATCATTTTTCAAACATCCAAGAGTATTTATAAAATTTCCTCCTTAAAATATCTTACTAAAATATCTAGGGGCATTTTAGTCATTTCTCCTAAATCCTTTTATACTGCCTCTGATCAACATTTTATCTTAGTAATTGACTGTGATTCCAACATTTGGGGTGCTACATAAAATGTTGCCCTGTATCGTGGTGCTCGCTGAGCGTGTCCATTTCGCACTTAGCGAGCCTAAAAATGTCCCGCTGGATAAATGATCACGCGCTAAGCGAGCTAGTCACGCTGAGCGGGCTTTGCGCTGAGCGTGCCTCGCGATGGTGAGCCTGGTCGCGCTGAGCGAGTCGTTGCTTCCGCGCTAAGCGAGCAACTCCAGACTTGAATTCCATCTTTCATTCCCTTGCAGTGAATTCTACAAAAAAATGCAACAACACTTCATAAATCAACTAGTTTAAGCATTCACTAGATAAAATCTCAAAAGAAGCTAATTTCTATATATTAATCACAAAAAGAAGCATT
The DNA here is from genome assembly GCA_007407185.1 of Glycine tomentella. NCBI lineage: Eukaryota > Viridiplantae > Streptophyta > Magnoliopsida > Fabales > Fabaceae > Glycine > Glycine tomentella. The sequence continues at coordinate 193,040 of PYAF01001653.1, read as the reverse complement.
AAAAGAGGAAAAGAATCGATAATTGCTAAGTAATTACATGTCACTTTACATATGCTTAGCAATTATCAGTCACTCTATGACTTTAAACCAAATCAAAGCAACAACAACACTCAACTATTCCAAATCATACACAGGTTCCTTATTATAAACAACTTCAACAACTTTGATTGACATTCATACATACCTTACAAATATAGTTCTAACCAAATAAAGCTATAACGGGTTTTCAATTTATAAAAGACAAACAAAATTCTTAATCCAAAATGTCAAAAACTCATGTCAATACAATTATGGACTTAAGAAATGTAAAAAATTACATCAAAAACCACATATACATTCACATATAAGTTAATTTTTTCATTACTTAATTATTTTTAATTTAATTAATTTTAAAAAAATTAAAAAATTACACATACGGGTTGGGCAATCCGTATGAGACTTACGAATTACACAATTCGTAAGTTTCATACAGATTGGTCAATCCGTAAGAAGCCAATTCCCTTCTTACGGATTATCGAATCCGTATCATCCATGGCCGTTTTGCAAAAGTCTGACGGCCACCACGACTAACCAAAGCTCTTGAAAACGAAAATACTCACCCAGGCCGCCACCAAATGCAAGACACCACCACCACCAAAACCAATCAATACCACGAACGACCTCAACCTTGCGGTGCGCTGCGGCGGAGTGGAAAAAGTGTAACCCCTCAACTTACGATCTTGTTATTATTGATTTTTAATGTAAATTCTTTTCTACTTACTTAAGAGCACCCAGTTGAATATAAGAAAATTTTGTCAATAACTGATACTCCAAGAAAATTTCATTACTGAGTAATATTTATAAATCTAAAGTGATATATATATAATAAGATTACAAACTGACACTGGTTCTATTATATAGTACAACTAATTCAAAACACTCTGTAACAAAAGAATACATTTTCAAACATATCATCTTCAAACAAAATCCTCTTCTTGTAAATAGCTAGTGGTCTCTCTTTGCTGTTCATCTGCTCGCCCGAATAAAATTGAGGTCATAGCAGGTGTCAATCACAGACACAAAACATAGGGTAAGTTTATGATAAACATAATTTAAGCAATAGAATATATTCAATATGCAGATATTTATAACAACATCCTCAAAATTTCTATATGATGTATGATTCTCTTAGACTCTTATCATGATGCATGATTTTCTTAAACTCTTATCATGTGGTACCAACTGTCAAGATAGCCCCATCCCAGTGGCACAGAACTGAAACGATCAGTCAAGGTCCCCCGGTGTTGCAACAGGATTCTCACCCACACTTCATGTGATCATCATGGGTGACATGATTTCCTCACCGCAAGAGTCATCCCCCAGCTCAGACTCCTCTTGTCTGAACGCTCGAACTCAGTTCCTGCAGCTATCTTACACACCTTCTCTTTGAGGCAACTCTTATACACACCTCCTCTCTGAGGCAACTCTTATACACACCTCCTCTCTGAGACAACTCTTATGAGACACATGAGATTGATTCACTTATGCATATCTCATTCTTTTCATAAACTCAGATATTCAATATAAATCTTCCAATCATTGTCTCACATGATTTACTTAGAAAATCAACATAAATCATATACAGAACTCGGCTTATTACTCATATACAAAACACAACATATCATTCATGTACAAAGATTCATAGAAACACTCAACAACACATAAAACCTTATTCAGGCACTCAATCATGTAATTATAACTTAAATCCAACAATTACTCAGATACCAGTCATACTTCACATAACTTCAAACACTTATTCAAACACAAGTAACACTTAAACTATCTTTATCATAAAACTTCCCCATACATACCTTATAACCTCTTATAAAACTTGTCTATCTCTTCCTAATGGTACTAGCTGCTACACGTGATTCTTCAAGGAAGTGAGGTCTCTTTATGCTTTGAAAATGAAAGGATGAAAGTGAAATGAATGAGAGGTTTCACGTGGAATAGGTGGAAGAATGGAGTCTTGAATGTGACTTCCACTTAAGGCCTTCCTCCCTTTATATAGAGTTTGGAAAATAATAAAATATTCAAGGACATTTCTACCCTTTCTAGCTAGTTACTCCCATTTGGTTTCATTAGAACTTAGTTTTATCTCATTCCATTTCATTCTAACTAAGCTCATAATGGTTTTCCTAAATATCTTCTATCCTTTATGAAAATCTTCTAAGCCATGATGACTTTCTTCCAAGTGTCCCTCCACTTGACAAGTTCATGAATCTTCTTCATTATTCTACCTATTTCACGTGGCCAACAAGGAGAAATAAGAGAAGATTTTTCTTCTCTTCATGCCATACTTGTACACATGTATTTCAAGGTTATGATGGCTTCTTATTCCTTCATCAATGGTGGCTTACAAGTGGCTAGGTATTGCTTAAGCCTTCATGATTGTATCTTACCATTTTAATTTATGAATCTTAAGATATTTTTCTACTTATCATGTTTTCATTTCCTTAAAGAGAAGAAAATTGTGTGGTTCTCCTTGTGTCCATATATCACCTTTCATGAAGAAGAAGAATTCAATTCCAACATGACTTCACACATGGCATTCCTTAAGGGGAAGTAAAGTTCAATTTGAACTCTTCTACCTAAAGGAGGATATTAAATAATAGAACTCTAGAGATTTCCAGAAACTGACTTCAATTACAATATAGATAGCTCACAAGCAGTCTACACAGAGTGCTACACAAACCTTATATACAAGACTGCTCTTATCTTAATTCTGATTGGTTTGTTCTGCTTCTGTCCATCAAAATTACTAAACCATTTTATTGAATAAGTCTATTCATCCTACAATTAAGAGAAAATTCCACAGATTCTATTTATCATTTTTCCATATTTTTCTGATGCTTGAATTCTCCTGGATAAAATTTTAAAGTTATGACCGTATAAAATTCATAAAAATTCTATTATGAGACTTTCTGTTACTAAAAGTATTTTGGTAATCTGTCATCCAAGGACACTTTATAATTTCATCAAGCTTTCACAAAATATCAATGGGTGTCTTGGTAATTTTAGCCTCAAGGGTACTATGGTAATTTGTCACTCATCCTAGGGGTATGATTGTAATTTTTACTATAAAATATCTCAACAAAATATCTAAGGGTATTTGTGTAATTTTGGCTCAAGGGTATTTTTGTAACTTCTATTTTAAAATATCTAACCAAAAATATCCAAGGGCATTATTGTCATTTTTACCTCAAGGGCATTTTTGTAATTTCCTTTTCAAGAGAAGGGTAATATGGTCATTTCTCTTCAAACATTTTTTGTAATATCTCTAATTAATATTTCACACAAATAATTTAAATATAGACCAATCAAATCTCACATAACCTAACAACACTCACATAAAATAGTTATGTAAGAAACATTTTGACCATACATTTGTAGTTATTGAAATTTCAGGTTGTTATAAAAAGAATGGTGTAGGAAGTAGAATAAGAAAACAAAAAAATAACTCAAAATATAACCTAATTACTAAAGGTCATTTTAGGAAATCTACTATTTAAAAAATGGTGTATTAGAAGATATAATGGTGTAGGAAGCTTATCCCCCATTTTTTGGTTCTCATGTATCTTCTAAACTAGTGCATAGTGTATACCAATTTTGTGAAGTAACAAATAGATCCTGTGTATGTTAGTGATGAACTCCTTTTAGGTAGTTGATGGAAATATAAGATTGATTGAATGGTTAAAAAATAATAAAAATAAAAATATTGTGAGTTTAATATATGCTAACAAAAAATTAATAAATTAATAATTAATATTTATAAATAAAAAAATAGCTGATGAATAACTAAGAAGAATGGTCATGATAATTAACTTTCAGTATTTTATTCTTGTTGCTAAGCTATATTTGTTAAATGAAGTTTAAGGAAAGAAGATGAGGATCACACTTTATTAAAAAACAATGAGGACCACACATTTAAAGTCAGTTAATATCTTAAGCTTAAGTGAAACACTTAAATATAACTTATATTAATGAATAAGGAAGTAAATTCGAATAAGCTTACTTGTATTTTTTTTATTGTACTCAACACGATAATAACAAAGGCTTATTGACAATTTAATTTCAAATTTTCATAACCTCAATCATACTTGTACCCTCTCTCTCTCTGTCTCTCTCTCCATTTTTTTTTTCTCTATCTTTCCTTTTAATGTGTATATACCTCAAGCAATGTGGTTTTTTTCATTTTTATTATCAAAAGCCTAAAAAATCATCTTAATCTAAAGGTTTTTACCAAAATCTTTTTCTTCTTATATTTAGCGTAGGCAGAAATGCTAAAGAAAACAAAATAGTTTATGTATAATTAAAAGGTAATATATCTCTTTTAATTTGAACAGCTGGTTATAAGGTATATCTGCCTTATAGGTTAAAAGAAAGAGAAATTATGTTTACACATAAATTTTGTATAAAAATATATAAGATCGATGAATATAAAAAGAACAAATGGGCTATAAAGAATCTATACAAATAGTAGTAGTATAACTTAATGATAAAAAAAAAAAATACTACTATTATGCTTCAAAACCACTTAACCAATAATAAGATTTTTTTTAATGTAGAAATTAAAAATAGTTACTAAAAATTTCAATAATTCAGATATCTTATTCAATCAAGTAACATAGATTTTAATAGATTAATAAGAGTTTGTGATTGTGTTGTTTGCTTCCCTGCCATTCTAGCTAATTGCATAACGATTAGATTTTTCAATAATGATTAATGGACATTTTGGCTAAGAGTCCTGGTCCCCTGGGTCCTCAACTCACGAGTCAGGACTTTAGACATCAATTACCCACTACTGCTAAAGTTCCCACCACATTTCTTGCAAGAATAAAACCTTTTTCTTTTCTTTTATAAGTTGCACCAAGAAACTTGACAAAGTGGAACTAGTGTAAGAATTGGATAAAGGCTTAAATATATTTTAAGATTTAATTTATTCTTTTAATTATTTAAAATGAAATAATTATATCTTTTTCTTTGTTCTATTAATTATTTGATGAAAATCAATATTTTTTATATCAGTTGTTAGTACAATTAATTTAAAATATTATATTTTTTAAATTGATTGCTTGACAGTCAGATGTAAAAGAATGTCTTCAAACTTTATTCAATCTGAGCCTTTTATAATTTAAAAAACACAACGTTTTTATATAATTAACAACTGATACAAAAAAATAATTAGCCAATCTAACAAAAATAATACAATTGTTTCATTTTAAATAATTGAGGGATCAAATTAACCTTTTAATAATTAAGAGATCGAATTAAACCTTAAAATATAATTAAGAGATCAATTATATAATTAAATCTTCAATGAAATACACACAAAAATGAATAAAATCCATAAAATGAAAATACAACTAACAAAATAACTAGAAGTCTAGAAGAGTAATAATCCTCCAACATTCAAGTGGGATTCGCCCCTGTAGAAGTAGAAGGCCACTCACGCAAGGCATAACTATCTTCCTCAAAAGTACTTTATCATTCCTCCATGGCCAAATTCTTCGAAATGTGCGCCACATTAGATGCAAAGCTGACACATGCAGCATTCATTGGCCAATTCTAGATTGCAAGAACAGCACATGTGTTTTTTAATTAGTATAATAGCTCATGATTAAAATAAAGACAAATAAAATAGAGAACACAAGTTCATAGGAATGCCCAATGATCCAGGAAATTAATTAATGAAGGGAGACACTCAATAAGTTCATAGGGAAATCAATTTTCTGTGTCTCTTTCAGAAAAGGAAAATCAAATTCAAAGGTATCCAATAATAAAAGTTCAATTTTTTTTTTCATAGCATAGAGAAAATAATAAGAATGATTAAAAAAAAGGAAAAACCTTGCGGTTGCTGAATTGCAAATGGGAAAAATCACAAATGACTTTGGCATGCTCTGGTTGCCTGAATCACATGAAAGACACAAAAACATAAACTTGAGTTGAAGTACAAGACAACAATGAAGAATCACCACTCTAACCACAAAGTTGAAAATTTTACACAACATACAGGGTGACCAATAAATATTTAAATTATGAAGATATAGAAATTAACAATACAAATCAAAAAAGAAACAACCAGACTCATTTGCATGCATTCACATGTGCAAACATGTATTACTTACTGGCTCGTTGTTGACAAACTGAAAAGAAACTAAGAAATCAAGGAAGGCATGAGAGGGTGAGTATCGTTGTATTAGGATTAGTTCTACAGATGAGATGAAAACCAACAACCTTCTCAACTGCAAGAACAAATGCGCCCGAATTTAAAAGAACATTAGTCAAGGAACCAATTCTAGGCCTAATTTCTAACACCACATCACCTTGTTCAACACCAATCACACCTGGTCATTTATGTCAGCATTCAACATATAATGCTACAAATTACATCAACAACCAAATCAGTAAAATCTTCAGAAGCATATTCATTTCACACCAAGCCCCCCAAAACAATTTCTAAGTCCAAACAAGAAAACCAAAACATCAAATCAGATTTTCGTGAGCTAAAATAGAAAATTCAGATCATATCAAAGCACCCATTCACACACACTGTCTGTTCGATAACAGACCCAAATGAAGTATTCAACAGTTTCCCCCAAAATCATTCCAAAAACATAACATAGACAAAATTGGATTTTGAAGTGCTACAACTCAAAATTCAGGTCAAACCAAGCACCCCACGAACCCACCCACCCTCTGTTCGATGAAACACCCCAATGAAGCACTCCTTACAATTTCCATACAAATACCTCAAAAATGAAAACAAAAAATGAATTTTGGAGCATTGCAACACAATGGGTCATCCCAAAATTTCTCAGAAAACAAACATAACAGAAAAATATGGAAACCTGACCAAGTGATTTTCTGGGGAATCTGCCTTTAGAGTTGAGAGTTTTGAGAGTGGCGTGGTAAATCGCCGCGTCGGAGTCTCGCCACTGCCCACTAGCGTCGCCGCGCCGGAGTCTCAGCCTTGCGTTGCGTGACCGCGTCAGAGAAGAAAAGGATTGAGTATGAGATGGTGAAATCGAGAACAAGAGGTCCAGAGAGCGGGAGGGGAGAGAGGTAATGCACATGTCATATTTTATTTTTTAAAGAGAAGGATATTTTGATAATTTCACTCCAAAATTTAATGTTCCGCCTTCGGACATGAATACATTAACTAATTAATTTAGTACCTTAATTTATTATTTCCCTCTCCCGAACGAAGTGCCCTCTGATTTCCAACAAAAGAAAATGAGGCACTATTCATGAGACCGTCCACTATCCCTCTAGCCATTATTGAACGTTTGACCTTCTCAAAGTGTGTCTTTCCCATTGTCACATTTTTATTTCTCACCATATGATTCACACCTCTCTTCCACCGTCCAGTAATCTCCCTTTCTAGGCGCCACTTTCTTTCCACAATCTTTCTCCTTTCCTATATATATAAATCACCTTTGCCTTCATTTCATCACACATAACATAAACTCTTGTTTTGGTCATCTAAACTTAGTTAGAGTAAGCACAGATTGATTAGCAACAATGGCAACCTACTCAAGCCATGCTTTGAAAACCATCCCTTCTTCCTTGGTGAAACCGGTTACTTTCAGTGCCAAAACAACATCATTATTCCTCACACCCTCAAATACCAAACCTTTCTTACCCTTCACCTCATCAAACCACTCTCTCACCAAAAACCTTAAGCTGAACTCCACTTTGCCACACTTTTCCTTGTCTTCAGTCCCCAAGAAATCTTTCACTTGTAGAAGCCAAGCTGACGTTGACTCTGGTAGACATACCCAATTTTCAATTTTGTTTCTTTTTTTTTTTTTGTACTTTTTTTCTTTTGGCTTGATCGTGCGTTGACCCTTCTGTTTTTTTGGCTCGATTAATTTGTAGAAAAAGTCCAAGAGCTGGCTGTGTATGAGATCAACGAGCGTGACCGTGGAAGCCCTGTTTATCTTCGATTGAGCTATAAAAGTGTCAATTCCCTTGGTGATTTAGTCCCCTTTAGCAACAAGGTAAGTTTCTTCGGTTTCGTTTTGACAAAATTTAGATAAAATTTCGTAAGTATTTATAGTGAATATTGGAATTTTAACTAAATACCTATATTGAACTTTAATGCAAAGTTTTATTATGCAAATTAATAAAGTGAAATTTCAATTCTAATTGGATAACAACAATATAAATCTAGTACATAAGTTTTATCCTTCACTGTTTTGCTGCATTTGAACGCATTTACTTTTGTTATGGTAATTTTATTTTAACATTATAATATTTTGAAAAGTTTATGGTGTTATGTTGAATTATTTGTTGTTTTGTATTATGTTCAAACCTTAACTTTATTAGCAGCAAAATGTATATGTTCTCTGTTGTTATGATTCAACTGCATAGCTTCAATTGTTGTTAGGAAAGTGACTTATGTTTTGGTAATTGATTTTGGTTTTGGATTATGCAGTTGTACACTGGGGATTTGCAAAAGCGCATTGGGATAACATCTGGTATCTGTATTTTGATCCAAAACAAAGCTGAGAATAAAGGGGACAGGTATGAAGCAATCTTCAGCTTCTACTTTGGAGACTATGGTCACATAGCAGTGCAGGGACCTTACCTGACCTATGAGGACTCATATTTGGCTGTGACTGGTGGGTCTGGCATATTTGAGGGTGTTAAAGGTCAAGTGAAGCTGCATCAGATTGTGTATCCTTTTAAGATTTTGTACACATTTTATCTAAAGGGTATCAAGGATTTGCCTCAGGAGCTTCTTGTCAAGACTGTTGAGCCAATTCCATCTGTTGAACCTTCCCCTGCTGCTAAGGCCCTTGAGCCAAATGCTACCATTGCTGGCTTCACCGACTAATTCATCAACTTCTTTTAGTATTTTCTTTGGCCTTTGTAGTCTGATTTAAGTTACTGAGTAATAATATGTGGGGGAGTATGATGAAAAGCTTGGCATTATTCAGTTAGTGGTGTTTTAATAAATATAATGAATAAAGAAAGGAAAAGTGTGTTTGCCACCATTTCATTATCGTTTCGAATTGTGGTTGTAATATTATTTTTGTATAAGTTAATTGTATTTTTTATTACTTAACTTTTTAATTTTTGATAAATTTTACTCTTAATTTTTTCATTTTGCATCTTTTATTCTCATCTTTCAAGCCACTTGTGAGTTTTATCCTAGTTATTTTTCCATTAATAAGAACAAAAAATTGAGGGCAAAATTTGTCAAAAAATAAAAAGTTGAGGGTGCAATTTGTTAATTTTTTTTATAAAGTTGTAGTAAAATGACTAAGTAAAATCTGCAAATATTTTAAAGATGGAGATAAAATATGTCAAATTAATTTATTGAGAGAAATTTTAAAAATAAAAAATTGAGGGTAAACAATGTAATTAAGTTTTTTCTATATTTTATAAACACGTGCCTTTTATGTCAAGCATATGGTTGGTTTTTTCTATATTTTATATTAACTTTTCATTTTTAAGTTTGATTAGTTATCGTGTACCTTTTAATTATTAAAAAAATAGTTATTTTGTGAGATTGATCTTGAACATAGAGAGCAAATATTTTGGTCCGTGGGTTGTTAATTTTTTTTAATTTGTCTTTATTAAAGAAAGAAAAAAAAATATTCATGCATGATGTTTACTCACGGTCATTTACTATGGATTGAATGATAGTGTAATATTTTATATTTTTAATATAGTGTAATATTTTATATTTTTAATTTATAGACATTAAACTCTTAAAAAAATGAATTTGTTGTTCCGATCATTGTGAAATTTGCTATTGAATCCCAATTTGGGACTGCATTACTAATTTAATCTTTGAAATAGTAATGGTTAGTTAAAATTTTGTATATTTAATAACACATGCAGTTCTCCCTCAAAGCATATGATTGTTTTTTATGCATATAACTAGTACAATACCATGGATACATGTAGGAAATACTGTTATCTCTATGTCAAAGAGAAAACGAGTGAGAGAGATGAAAGAAAAAATATAGGATATTTAAAATTTAAAAATGAAGATCAAGGTGTACTTATCAAAAAAGGGATATGCAATTAGCAAGTTTATGTAAGAAGACTAAACTAATCCCATCTTAGACAGCTGTAAGTAAATGAAGGAGACTATTGAAGTAATTTCCATACATTGTTTTATTATATAGAAAGAAGATATACAGATAGTAGAAGTAGATATATAGATCGTAGAAAGAAAGTAGATTTGATCTTTACAAATTATGACTCACCACAAGTCACAAAGTCATAAGCCACAAGCCGTGATTTTCCCTGTGAGAATGAGAGCCTGAAGCCCTGAACTCCTTGATAGGGTCATTAAATATGCTCTGCTTCGTAATGTCCACAAGTTAAGAGTCTCAGGTCCAGACATGAGACCCAATTCTGAGTCTCTCCCATTGATCTTTGCATTGGGCCTTGGGGGGAACCCTTCCACCCTAATGCGTCTTAACCGTATCTTGTTAACTGCGTGACAATGTCTCTGCTGAACCCTTTTCAAACTGTCATTTGTTAGCTACTTTGTACCTTTCTAACTGTTGTATGCACGAGTCCTCTCTATATCTAATTCCACCCTTTCGACTTTGGCAATATATGGACTACGTGCTAACCATTTTGGGCTTTCTACTCCAACTCTGAGTTCTATAAATATCTTTGCTTCTGTTGGTCCCCAACTCTCCTCCAATTGCAACTTTCTTTTCTTGAAGAAGTAGAGATGGACGTGTGGCTTCCATTCTCCAATGGAAAGCTATCACAGCATGGCTGCAGGTGCTTGCCAATGTATATATTGACATTGTGTGTGCATGCCATTCGCATATTGCATCTTGTAAGTTATATATCTTCACCTCTTTATTTTTTTTTTAATGTTCATAACGTGTTGGCATTCATATGTCAATTTTGTTTTTTGCCTTTCCAAATATTCATTTAAATATGTCTCCAAATTACTCTAATTCTGTAGGAACTCTCAAATCCCATTTCAATGAAGCTCAACCTCCTAACTTGGCTGGTTTTATTATTATTTAGGGGCATTTTATTTCGTTTATTACCATTTAAGGGTAGATTTTAAATAATTTCCTAAAATGATATAAGTCATAATAAGTGTTACGACTTTTGAGTTAGAAGTCATAACCAATTTTACGACTTTTAATTTTATTAGCTTAAAAGAGTTTACGACTTCAGTTTAATTTTTTTTTTAATTTAGGACTTTAAAGTCATAACAATCTTTTTTACTTTTTAATTTGAAATCATAATATTTTTTATGACTTCAATTAAGTTTTTTTTTTTTTTACTTTACAACTTCAAAGTCATAAAGTTTTTTTTAACGTTAAAAAGTGATAAAAATGATTTTTCTTTCAATTATTTTAAATTGTAAATAATTTTTTAATTTCATTATTTAATAAATAAATATAGTTTTACTTTTTTTAGTTTTATTTAATATTTTGCATATATTTTTATATGATTTTATTTCATATTTTCTATATTTTTTAAATTATTTCATTTAATACATTTTTATATGGTTTTATTTAATATTTTCTTAATTTTTGGTATATTTATTTTTTACTAATACTAAGATTTTTATTTGAAAAGACTTATATTTAAATAAAAAATAAAATTTATTGCATCTTTCTTTAAACAAAAATACTAATAGTGGGATGATGTTCCACAACGAGTTTTTCTAGATATGCATCGAGGTCTTTCATCTTGTTGCACTGGATTTGTTGATGGTTGTTGTCCTTCTACGATCTCTTTCTCCTCTTGTTCTAGGATGATTATATGTAATTGTTAATATTAAAATATTGAAAATAAATATATCAAAAATTAAGAAAATATTAAATAAAAATATAAAAAATGTATTAAATATATGATTATTTTCTTAAAATCGTTAAATTCATACATAATTTTTTCTTGATATTCTTATACAACTTTTTGTTTCACATATAAAAAATCTACTAAACATTTTGATTGAATAGGAGAAGGGGCTATAGATATTGTAAATAAAGAAACTTGAAAAGTGTTATAATAAAGTGAAAATTATTTTAATAAAAATAGTTAATATTAAAATAATATCATAAAAGATTATTATATTAACAAAATGATTACATATATTTTATACACAGTAGTTTTAATTATTTTAGTCCTTTCAAATTATTTTTTCAAGGTAGTTACAGAGTTACAATATGCACATGTATGGTAAAAAAATGAATAATAGAACAATTGATTTACCAAGGAGATGTTGTAGTATAGGGTTCTTAGATTCTAGGACAGGGTTCTATTTTTTGGACCTAACATTATAAATTATAAATGTCTGTTCGATGATTCACTTTATTCATCGTCATTAATCAATGTTGTCTTGCAGCCCAAGAGTATGTGTCATTTTGTGGCTACAACATTCCTCATCCTTCAGATAATCGTGTCAATAATATATATCAGGTAAATAAATTAACTATGCATCATCGTGCTGCATATACTGTGATTTGAAAATTTGTTCCACAATCTAGTGCCATGATTCGATTTTTTGTCTTAAAATCACATGAGTAGCGTATACTTAGCTACCAAATTGGTATTTTATTAGACAATATCAAATATTTTGTTCATTTACTATTTGTTACTTTTGGTCCATACTAAAAGCTTTCATTGCATGACATTCTCTCTTGAACTAAGAAGTTTTCTTATCAGAGTTCAGATAAATGATTAAGCAACCAAATATATACAAATTATTTTTTCTTTTATAATAAAAAAATATAATAGGACGTAGTTCATCCACAAATTTGTTTCACATCATGTATAGCATGACTATTAATGCCCATATGCGTATTTGTATGATATTTCTTGTTGTATTTTTATCAATATTTTAAAAACAGACCTGGTGACTGACCTCGACAAGGTATTGGGTCACTGGGTCAGTGGTAGAACCGGTGGGTCACTGATTGACCCACATGACATTGTCTTAAAATATTTATAAAAAAATAACAAATTTATATTATTTCATAACATAAAGCCATAAATAATTAGATACCAAAATGTTAAAAAAAATATCATTATCCAAGTTCAAACAAACAAGTACCAAATATCACAAACATAAGCTAAATAAAATAACTTTAAGTTCAACATATGTTCCTAAACAAATTCAACACTTCAACTATTTTCTACGACCATGGGACATAAATTAAGTCATTGTCATTTTGAGGAACTTCTTCTTCATTAAAAAAAAAACTAAGAAGAATCTCCCATTGTAACTTCATGATCAATATTGCTTTCATTTAAATTCATGTTTTCCATGGGATAGTCTTGTGCTTCATCAACATCATCATCCAAATTCAAAGGACCTATGTCAAAAAAATTAGATAGAAAGTACTAATTACTAATTAGCATTTGGAGATAATAAGTTTGAAACAAATTTGAAATAAAAATATGATTAAAATATACCAATATCATTTGAAAGTGGTTGAATGGTCATATTTGCAAGGTCTTTGCGTAATGCATCCACCTCCTCTACGGTTAAGAATGGTGATGAATCCTCCATTACCAATCAACATGGTCATCAAGTGTTTCCAAATTCATATGATCATAGTTTTGTTGTCTCTTTTTCCTAAGCACATGTACAAAAATATAACCATATGTAATATAGAAAGATAAACAATGAAAAAGAATAAAAATATAATAATACCTATTTTGCAACCTCAAGTTGTAGTGAACATAGACTAAATCATTAAGTTTCTGATGCTCCAACTTATTTCTTTTCTTTGAATGAATGTGCTTAAATACACCCCAATTCCGCTCACAGCCTGAAGTACTACAAGTTTGGCTTAAAATACGAATAGTCATCTTTTGCAAATATGGTACCCCACATCCATAAGATGCCCACCATTGATCTAAAATATTACATGTCATGAATAAATTAATAACAAATATATTGACAGCTTAACTAACAAATAAATATTCAAAAGGATTACAATTTATAAGTTTTGAAAGTTACCTGACATGATTGTATTCCGTTCATCCAAACCAGTTTGTCTTCCAAAATCCAGCTCAGCATTACTGTAAACTCTCTTCTCACTAGTTATCTTTGTTCGCAATTGACTATCTCCATGAGCATACCTTTCAATGACATCCAACAGACTAGTTGTTGTAGTCATGTGTTGTTCAAATTCTTCCTCATTAAATCGATAAGCGGGATTTAACCAATAACCTGTGGCATGGAGATTTTTGTGAAGTTGTGAATCCCAACGATGATATAAGATTTTCAAGTAAGGCTCCACTTTTGTTTTATTTCTTCGAAACCTCTTAACCATCTTTTCTCTAGCTTTATACATGGCTCGGTAAAGAAAACTCATAGCTGGTTTGTCTTCACTATCAACCATAGGCAACACACGTACAAGTGGTTCAATCAGTTTCACTACATCAGCACATTTACTCCAAAACCTAGAGTCTAAGACTTGTTCCACAAATTGTTTTGCCTTGGCTTCTTTGGCATAAGTTGAGCTTGTCCATTCTTTAGAAGTTACCATGACTCTTGATGCATCTTTTTGAGCCAAAATTTTCTACAAAGCAATGAAATTAGTGGCAAAGCGAGTAGGAGCAGGACGGAGTATTTCCCTTCCACTTGTATGCTTTCTCATAAAAAAAACAAAAAAAAAACAATAATTATAAATATATTTAGTAATTTGTGAGACATGTGACACAGCCTCACAAACTTCCTCCAATTTTCCCATGTCTTGCAACATCTAATTGATGTAATGTGCTGCACAAGGAGACCAAAACAATTTAGGAAACTCTTTTTCCAATAACCTACCAGCAACAACACAATTGGCAGCATTGCCAGTTACTATGTGAACTTCATTTTCAGGACCAATACATAACATGACATCCTTGAAAAGCTTAAACAATAAATCAGCAGATTTAGAAGCATAAGAGACATCAGCAAATTTTAGAAAAACAGTTCCTTTAGGACAATAAACCAAAAAAATTGATAAAATTTCTCCTTTTCCTATCAGTCCACCCATCTGCCATAAGAGTACAACTAGTTTTTTTTCCAAATAGAACGATAATCATCCACAAGTTTATGCACATCATCAATCCAACTATTTACCAAATCACCACGAAGACAATGCATACTTGGAGCCTTGTATCCTGGACTCATGCTGCATAGAGCATCAATCATCAGCTGAAATATGTTGAATTAGCTGCATTAAATGGAATAGATGCATTAATGAACCATTTAGCAATGGCAAGGTCACACCTTTATATCACTTGTTTACTTTGCATCACACTTTTCAAGGTAGGTTGCAATCCAGGAGTGGTTCTAGGTTGAAAATAATTCCCAATACGAGTAGTTGTCTTTACTTTTCAATTGTCTTTGGTGTTTGCTGACGTTGTTGTTCCATTTCTATTGACATTTCATCACCTTCTTCACTTGCTGAATAAAAATCATGTTCTTCATCGATTCTTCTCTTCTTATTCTTGCTCTTATTGTCTTCAATATTCTATTTCATTTGATAACGAACATCGACAGGAACCTTAGTGCACATAGAAACTTGACCCTTTTCACCAGACAAGTGACTCTTTAATCTATTAATTTCACCTCCCCTAACAATTTTATCACACTAAATACACATCAAAGCATTCTTGTCACCATCTTAAATGAGCTTACAATGTGCCCAAGCTATGTTAGTCTTGGCTCTAATATTAGGCCTTGAATTTTGAGTAGATGCTTCTTGTTCTTGGGATGTTGGTGTTTCACCACCAGATGTCATCTATGATTCATACAGTTATACACTTAACAAATTCAGAGATAAAATTAGAATCAATGCAAAGAGATAAAATAGCTAGTCCTCACATTCTATTCACAAGGAATGATGGATACAAGAGATAAAAATTTATGCTCCAACAATAGTACTGAAAATTTGGTTAATATTCATAGAATTATACACTTAACAAATTCAGAGATAAAATTAGATTCAATGCAAAGATATAAAATTGGTAGTCCTCACATACTACACTTAATTGCATGTCCAAGCTCAATAAAGAAACAAAAGGAAGTTTAGTTCATCACTTCATCTAACTACACAATTCATTGGTGATCACCACAAACTAAAGCCCTAAATATTGAATTACATAGACGTGATTCAAATTCTTTTAGGCTGGAAAATAGCTAGTCTTGACATTCTATTCATGTAAACTTAAACAAAGTATTTTTAATCAAAGTCAAGTTCAACATAACAAAGTTTAGTTTGACCTAACTTATTTTTACTCTTATTTATGCTTTAAAAAAATATTTTGAAATTAGACCATTCTATCATGAAAAAGAAGACAGCGAAAAGGAAGATGGTGAAAAAAAAAATTATCCTTCCTCTCTTTAATGGATGCTAAACTATAGTAGAGTTGACAAAGTTTGAAATTTACCAGATTTGACTAAGTTTTTTTTTTAATGGATACCACATTATACTAGGCTTGATAAAATATAGTAGAGTTAACATATTTAATTAAGATTATACTAGGCTTGATACCACAACATATTTAATTATTATCTCTCCTAACTAAAATGTAGAAGAAATATGATTTATGTATTACTTATTGAAAAGCAATATGTTAACATTTCACTTCACCACAAAGTTGTGTGATAAGATTCCACAAAGAAAGAAGGATTTATAAGTTGCAAGATATTTTCATTAGAAAAAAGAGACATAATGAGGATGAAGCCAAATTCCCTAATCCTAGGCCTAAAAGAAGACAATGCATTAAATTACCCAAAGCCAGAGACAGAGACTCAACTGCCTATTACTTCAAAATAGTGAAACATAAAACACCTACTTACAACATATACAAAAAGGTGAAACAAGACCAATTCATTTGACAGTTATGCAGTGATAATTTTGAATAGTCATACCATACCATTGAATCACTACTAGATTGGCCTAGAAGGACGAGAGAACCACATTTCAATGATAATGCGTTTCAATATTACAAGAAGCAATATTTGTATCACATTAATGCATTAGATTCCATCTTAAAACCACATCAAGTTAAGTAGTTCAAGTGTTCAACAAGTATATAAATCACACCCCTGTGTTGAGGTAGACAATATGGGACTTTTCAAATTAAATTCATAATATATATGTCATGTATATATATACACGATTACACGTGATGGTGATATGCAGTAGATCACTTCTTTACTTTCCCTTTCTCAGCTTAAATAATACTATAATAGGGAGGAAACAACATACTGAAAATAGAATAATTTAAGTTTTACCTTACCACTACTCAACCCTTAAGGTTCGCAAGAATCAAAAGACCGAAGTGGAAAACGAAGGCTGGATGCCGATGGAGTAACGACGGTGTGACGATGGTGGTCGCGATGAGGCCTGGACGCTTGAAGATGGAGGTCACGACGAAGCCTGAAGCTGTGTTGCTGTGTTTGTCGAGTTGGAGAAGAATGAAACTATGAAAGTGAAGACCTAAACCCCAATGCCAAACGACGTCGTTTCGAAGGCAGGAGAAAAGAATAAAAAAACTATGTTGACCCGGCCCAGGTTCGTGGGTCGCCAATAAAACAGTCGGGTTGTCCGGGTGGGAGCGGGTCAATGACATGGACGATCTGATTACGCACCCGACCCAGTCTGGTCCCTTGTTCCCGTTCGGATCGGCCGTATCGATCCGAGTCTTCAAACACTGATTTTTATGCTCGAAATTTGTCTATTTGCATTGTGCGAGGTGTTAAAAGATGCATGTCAATAATCAAGATATGGATGTCGACTAGTTTCAATTTGTATTAAAGTTGATTTTGCTGTGCATTGTTGGTCTTGATAGTTGGGTATATAAGTATCCATCGGTAGAGAACTTATCTTCCATTTTTAAAATATTTAGCCTATATATGTACCACCTATACACTGAAATATGATGAGCAGGTGCCAAACTAGTCTTCATTATCATAGTTCTTGAATTTACTTTCAGAAAGCAAACTTCATTCCTGAAAATTCTAATAGCTGGTTTGGTCTTTCGTAAGTCATATAACACTTGCCCCTGTTTTTGCTTATGGGACATATGGAACCAAATAGACACTAAAATTTCAGCCTTGGTTTGAATTTTACGATACATTTGTTAAGTTTCACAACCTCATACACACAAAAGATCATCAAGTAGTAAAATTCAAGATTATAGCATGTTCTCATAGTTTAATACGAAGAGAATCAATATAACATAATTAATGGACTTATCGAGCCATTACGATATTGATGATAAGTGGATGAATGACTTAATTGATCATTGAAATGAGAACAAATTATACTATGAGTTACAACTCATTCTATCAAAACTCTATATAAAAATAACTTGTAAACACCAACAACTATTGATGAGAAGATTTCGATATTATATATATATAGACTGTTCAACTCTTCTTTTTATTCATTCATACATTCTATTCAAAGAAGAAAACATAATTGTAATTGTCGGTAAAATACGCTCAGAGTTTGTATTTCTCAAACAACTCTTTTTAGCCTTTCTAGCATGAGCAATCTTGAATTACAATAAAGAAGCCTATCCTCTACATTCCATGGCACCTTGTTTTGTACATATAAATATAAATACACACTTAAAGACATTCAAAGAGAGAATGTATAACTAACGGTTGGTTTTGAATGGTGTTGTGGTTGAGTTGTTGATGTGAAATAACGTTACACTTAAATTTAATTTATATTTATTAAACATTGGCTTTCCAATTGTTTTTTTTTTATAACTATTTTCCAATTAAGTATCATGTCATTCACGTATTGTTATAGATATTGCAAATATAAATCTTAGTCAACCCCTAAATTATTGCAAATATAAATCTTAGTCAACCCCTAAATTGCTCAACTTAGTTACAAACTCAGTGTCTATTACCCATCAATTGCTATATTTGTTTGATTTGACTTTCATGTTTCCGATTTTCCCTCCATAATGCACTAACTCTATTTTTAACCACCATTCTCACTTCACACTCTTCGATCACAATGTTAATCTCATCACCCAAACAACCCTTCCTATTCGTAACCATCTTTTTTTTGGGGCCAGGCCTAATCCTCGCTCGCAACGCCCATGTCATCAATTTTAGGTCACCGAACCTCTATCCAGAATCCCTGACGTGGGACCCACACGCGCAACACTTCCTCCTCGGATCCCTCCGCCAGCGCATCATCGCCGCTGTGTCCGACGCGGGGGTCGTGGAAACCTTCATCTCAGACACCGACCTTCCCGCAGATGTCGCCTTCCTCGGCCTCGCCGTCGATTCCCCGCGCAACCGCCTCCTCACCGTCGTCCACTCCAGCTATTCCGTCCCTCCGTTCAACGCCCTTGCTGCCTACGACCTCCGCTCCCGTCGACGCCTCTTCCTCTCCTTCCTCCCCTCCGAAGAGATCGACGCCGCCAATGACGTCGCCGTCGACCACCGCGGTAACGCCTTCGTTACAAACTCCGGCGGAAACTTCATCTGGAAGGTCACCGCCAACGGATCCTCCTCGATCTTCTCCATATCTACGATGTACAAGGCGGCGACGGAAATTCCAGCAAACGACAACGACACCGTACCTCACGGTTCCCTAGGACTCAACGGAATCGCTTACATCAGCAAAGGTTACCTTTTAGTGGTGCAATCGAACACCGGGAAGGTTTTCAAGGTAGACGCGGTGGACGGCACGGTAAGGAAAGTGTTGCTGAACGAGGACCTCGTCGGCGCCGACGACATCGCGGTGAGGAAGGACGGCGCAGCGGTGGTGGTGTCGCCGTTGAAGGAGCTGTGGTTGGTGAAGAGCATCGATAATTGGGCGGAGGGAACGGTGTACGACAAGGTGGAGGTTAATGTGCGGCGGTTTCCAACGTCGGTGGTGGTCGGAGATAAGGATAGGGTGTATGTGTTGTACGGACACTTGGATGAAGGGAAAATGGGGGATTCGGGAAGAGAGAGTTTTGGGATTGCTGAGTTGAGATCTAAAAAAGAGGGTCAAGATGACAGCATTTGGATCTTTGTGCTCATTGGTATTGGCTTGGCTTATTTTTGCTTTTGGAGGTTTCAGATGGGTCAACTAGTTAAGAAAATGGACAAGATCAATTGAGTTTCAGTTCTACAGAATGTTTTGCTCCCACAGTTTTGTAAACATATTCAAGTTGGTTGATTCGTCCCAGTTTTGCAATTCTTTTCAGTTCATTCTAAGTGCTATTTTGATTAGATTGTTGCTTGATGGACTAATGGATGCCTCAAGTATCCATTACTAACTAAGATTGTTGTTATAAGCTTCCTTCATGTATAAAATCTATTCTTTCTAAATCATTCTGCAGAGATCAATAATATAAGTCTTATTCGCAATTCCATTTAGTCTCTTACTTTTTTAATTCTTCTCTAAATAGAAATTGTGTGTGTAAATCACCCATGCTCCAACGATATATACGTGATCTCTTAAAAAAAGGAGGAATATATACGTGACTAAACAATTGCCAAGGAGAGATGTCAAATACTATTCTTAAATTTAATTAGATTAGATGATGGGGATGATGAAAAGATTTCCAAAGCAGCTTAAGCGACATAAGTAAAAATTACCCAGTTGTATTCTCTTCCCAATAATACCGATTTGAGCATAAAAGGAAAAGTTTTTTTTAATACAGATAGGGAGTAATATGAAGGAGCCAATAAAGAAGCTTTTAATATGAAACATTTTTTTTATATTTCCTATAAATTTTTTATGCATATTATTATTTCCTAAACTATTTGCTACAATTTTAGCAAATATATGATTATTTTCTTAAACTCGTTAAATTCATAGGTAATTTTTTCTTGATATTCTTATACAACTTTTTGTTTCACATATAAAAAAGTTTTTCTAAACTTTTTGATTCAATAGGAGAAGGGGCTATAGATGTTGTAAATAAAGAAACTTGAAAAGTGTTTACTAATAAAGTGAAAAAATATTTTAATAAAAAATAGTTAATATTAAAATAATATCATAAAAGATTATTATATTAACAAAATGATTACATATATTTTATACACAGTAGTTTTAATTATTTTAGTCCTTTCAAATTATTTTTTCAAGGTAGCCAATTGATTTACCAAGGAGACGTTGTAGTACAGGGTTCTTAGGTTCTAGTACAAGAAGCCAGTACAATGTTAACGGGTTATGTAGTGGATGTTAATCAAAACGGTACTACCTACCAATCAATGAAGCTTGGCGTATTACATTAAGTGCATGTTCTAGTTACATTTCTTATCTCCATTCTTGACTCGAACCAACTCTAGACATTAATGAATAAGTTGTAATCAGGTCAGCCAGATTTTACAAGTGTGTTTTTGGGTGAATGTTTGCAAAACATAGTTAATGTGAATATTAACATAAAGCATATTAATTACTTTTTTAAAGTCAATTTTATAAAATATCCAAACATACACTAAAAATACTAAAATCACATGAAGTAATCGATAATTTCAATCAAGATATAAACAAAAAGTTTGTATAGAGATATAAGGTTGATCTAATAATTAAGAAAGAGTGAAGAAAGAAGGACGGGAAAGAAGTGGTTGGTTTAAATCCTTCATCTAATATTTTGATAAAATTAATAAATTAATATTTATTAATAAAAAATTAAAATAAATTGTAGAGATGCAGAAAAGTGAAGAAACTGAACATACAATATGAGACCCACCGACAGCATAGTTGGGGCCTGTCATTTGATCTTGTATATATTTGTAGAAAACAAGATGCAAAACAAGACCGGCCCATGATTTCTTTTTCCCTCCTCTTTTTTATCTCTCTCTCACCCCACTTCACTCTTTTGGATTTTTATTTTTTATTTATAAAGATATCCTTGACAAAAATTTAATTGCCATGGAGCATTTTGACAAAATCCTGTCAAGATACTTATAAATATTGCGTAAAATATTCAAGAGAAAGACTAAAGTAAGTTACTCAAATTATTTTTTTAAAAATCAGATTAGATTTATTTTTCCCTCAAATCACACACAACTCTAGGAACATATGTACATCATTTACCATATCTCGGATCTAACCTTTGTGGCACTGGCAATTACCTCTTTTGAAGTTATTTTGGAAATATGTATGTTACGGACGATTATATTGGGCCAAAGGCCAAAGAGCCCAATCCAGTTGGTATCAGGTTATTTTATGGCAAGATTAAGGGAGATTGGATCCTAAATAATTACAAAATCAAGAAAGATATGGATGATTATTTCTTCGTTGGATATCCAGAATATTTGTTCATCTTTTGGAAGATCATGATCAAGAATTGACATAATTTCCTTATTTTTCCGCAGGTCAGTAAGCATAAATAGCCATTTACCCCAAAGGTGCAAGGTACACACATACTGTTACTCTCTCTTTTCCATTATCACAGTGCACACACCCCACGTCCAATTTGTGGTTCGTTTATGCTGTGATCTTCTTCTTGAAGTTGTTTCAATCTTCATAAACATCTTCAAAGAGAGAGAGTTTGATCATATATCAATTTCTGGCATCGTTGCTGGATATCCGTTTTTAAGGAACGGAACATTGGCTCCGTCTGTGGGAAACGATAAATTTCGACTCCCACCATGGTAAACACGAGAAGACAACAGCAAGAAGACCCACCCGTGCGTAGGAGGTCACTCTCCGTCCAGGTGGAAGACGCACTCACAGACACTGCATCATCTCGGACGCAGAATAATCCGCTTCCCTTACCGGCAGACTTGGGGAATCCACTCCCTGTACCGGCCGAGGTGGAGCATGAGTCAATGTAGCGCCTTACTAACAACGCGCTGCAGTCTATTTTAACTCGGATCGAGCAACTTGAGTGTCGGCACGCTCTTCAGCGGGAGGAAGACATGAACCTTGTTATTGCACAACTAGATGACCGTTGTGCGAGGTGGAGACATGAGGTGGAACAGTCCCTCGGCCGCATGGAGATCCCGGCACACGACACAGAGGTCGGGGTACCGAAGCAGAACATTCACTTTGAACCAGGAGAAACATCTCGTCAACCAGAACTCGGCCCGGAGCAACGCAATGTGCCCTTTAGGGCTGAGATCCTTCGCCAGACCATCGTCAGGAGCATCTCGGCCAGCCAAGCCGGAGGAGGGGCCGAGGTAAACAAGAGGAAGTATCGGCGTGGACAACATAACAACAGCCCATTTATGGACGAGATCGTTAATGCTCGGTTTATTGAAGATTTCGATGGGTCTTTCCTATCCAAATATGATGGTAGTCAAGATCCGCAGGTGCACATTGATGAGTTTGACATACAGATGTGCGTACGAGGGATTGATGAACCGATAATCTCTCGAATCTTTGTTACCACTCTAACCGGTGCTGCCCAGACATGGTTTCACACACTCCCACCCCGATCAATACGTAACTTTGAGGACTTCGGCCAGAGGTTTTTGCTCAACTTTGCAATGAGCAAGAAGCAACCGAAATCCGAGTTTGTCTTGGGGAAGACCGCCAACATCCGGGGGAGTCATTGCAGAGCTATTTGGACCTATTTAAGGAGGCCGCCTTGCAGGTGCAGGGCCTGGAGGAGAAGGTGCACGTCCACCTGTTGTCGGCTGGGCTCAGCGGATCATCTCGGTTGGCGAAATCCATCTATAAGGACTCGGTTAAGACTTTGCTGGAATTCAGAATCCGATCAAAGAAGTATTTGGAGTTAGAACAGATGGAGATTGCTAACAATGCTCCAAAGAGGAAGGGATCTCCGCCGAAACACCGCCCACACCTCGGAAATGTTCCCCCCAACAGGAACCAGGATGTCGGCCATAGACCGGGATGATATGAGACCAAATATGATAAGTACACCTCGCTGAACACTTCCCGAGCACAAGTATGGAGGGAAGTAGCTTTGACCGAGATGAAAAAAGTAGACCGACCTCGGCTTGTGTTCAAGAAGGCAGGCCTTGATCATTCTCGCTTTTGCGAGTTTCATAATGGTTCAGGACACACCACTGATCAATGCTGGGACTTGCGGGATGCCATAGAAAAATTCATCTGGGAAGGGAAGTTGAGGCGGTACATGATTAAAACCCAGGGGCAACAAGGAAAGCGCAAGGGCAATCCCAATGATGATCAGAAAGGCCGAGATGAGAAAAGGAAGAAGACAGATGATGAGGAGTTCCCAGAGTCAGAGTTCGAGTGCAATGTCATTACTGATGCTATGGGAAGAGGAGGTGACACGACCAATCAACGCCGCAAATACCTCAGGGAAGTCCTGACAGTGAGGGAACAGCCCAAGTTCAAAAACACCAGTGATAGGGCTGAGCCACCATTGCTATATTTTACCAAAGAAGACCTGGCGGATGTGATACCTGGACATGAGGACGGCCTGGTCATAACCGGGACAATAGATAACTGCCGGGTTAAGAAGATATTTGTTGATAATGGCAGTTGTGTCGACATCATATCCTGGGCGACATTCAAAAGGATGAACCTGGATGAAGAAGATCTGAGGCCGTGTCAAACAGTGCTGTCAGGCTTTAATGGCGAAAATACCGCACTCAGAGGCTCCATTGAGTTGCGACTTACATTGGGAACAAAAGAAGACTTCAGGTCAAAAAGGGTGAAGTTCGTGGTAGGGGAGTTTCCTTCCCCGTACAATGTGATTCTCGGAAGACCCACACTCCATAAGTGAGATATTTTGATGTCCACCAAGCACCAGAAGATGAAGCTGATAGGAAGTAATGGCAAAGTAGTCACTATTTGTGGAGATCAAAGGGAGTCCCGCCAGTGTTATTTCAATGCTGTGAAGGAAAGTGGAGCCGGCCCTTCATTAGTTCCGAGTTGCCAGGAGGGCCGAGAAGAATCCAAGAAAACGGACATAAAGCAAGTGAAGCCCATAAACCTGGTGGAACTGGATGTACGAGAGAAAGAGGAGGAATGGAGGCCCGAGCCAGCAGATGAGCTCATGGACATTCAGATCGGCCCAAATGCTACCCAAGTCACCAAGATTGGGATGATAGCGGATCCAGTTGCATAGGTCGAGTTGACAAAATGTCTTAGAGATAATCGAGATGTCTTTGCCTGGAAAACTTCAGAAATCCCTGGGATAGATCCTACATTTTGTTGCCACAAATTGTCTATGCATCCCGACGCAAAACCAGTGGCTCAGAAGAAAAGGAATCTCGGCCCAGATCGGAAGCAAGCATTGGAGAAACATATTCGGGAACTATTGGATGCTGGATTTGTACAAGAAATCCAGTACACTACCTGGCTGTCCAATGTGGTGATGGTTAAAAAGCCCAGCAGCAAGTGGTGAGTGTGTGTTGATTATACTGATGTCAATAAGGTTTGTCCCAAAGATTCTTATACAATGCCGAGCATAGACCAGCTTGTGGACAACTCTTCCGGGTTCAAGTTGTTGTCTTTCATGGACGCATATTCCGGGTACCATCAAATCCCAATGTATCCGAGAGATCGGCAGAAGACGGCCTTCAGAGGAGGGGAGGCCAATTATTGTTATAACGTGATGCCTTTTGGCTTGAAGAATGCCGGGGCCACTTATCAGCGCATGAAGAACAAAGTTTTTGCCCAGCAGCTCAGCCGGAATATCGAGGTGTATATTGATGACATGATTGTTAAGACCGATTCATCTAGGGATCACATCCGAGATCTGCAGGAGACTTTTCACAGGTTGAGAGAAAACAACATCCGGCTGAACCCGCTCAAATGTGCTTTTAGGGTAACGGTGGGGAAATTCCTGGGATTTATGCTGACCCATAGGGGAATTGATGTTAACCCGGACAAGTGTGCAGCAGTCCTGAACATGAAGTTTCCAACAACTAAGAAGGAAGTACAACAGCTGACTGGCAGGCTGGCGGCATTGACGAGATTTCTCCCCAAATCTACAGACAAAGCCCTTCCCTTTTTCCGGCTGGTAAAGAAGGAAGCCCGAGTTAGATGGAGCCCAGAATGTGAGGCCTCCTTTCAAGAAATCAAGAAATGACTTTCTTCACCACCGGTGCTGTCTAAACCGGAACCTGGTGAGATGCTGATACTATACTTGTCAGTGGGCGAAGAAGTGGTGAGTGTCGTGTTGGTAAGGGAGGCCGGCAAGACTCAGTTGCCCGTTTATTTCATAAGCCGAGCTTTGAAGTGTTCGGAGTTGAGGTATCAGAAGTTGGAAAAGGTGGCCTTCGCACTTTTGGTGGCAGCTAAAAGATTGCGGCCATATTTCCAGGGCCACACTATCATAGTACGGACTAACTAGCCAATTTGGCAGGTTCTCCACAAACCAGACTTAGGAGGAAGAATGATGAATTGGGCAATACAATTGTCTGAGTTTAACTTGAAATATGAAGCCCGACATGCAATCAAATCCCAGGCTTTGGCCGACTTCTTGGTTGAGCTCACCCCATCAACCTCGGCCAACGAAGAAGTCTGGACACTCTTCGTGGACGGATCGTCTAATATGAAGGGAAGTGGAGCGGGAATTATAGTAGAGAGCCCATAGGGAGTATCAGTTAAACAATCTCTGCAGCTCAATTTCCCGATGTCGAATAATCAGGCTAAGTATGAGGCCTTGATAGCCTGACTGGCCTCGGCCAGAGAGCAAGGAGCTCAGAAGGTGAGAGTTTTCACTGATTCCCAGCTTGTCACGGCCCAGATTGAAGGTAGATACCAGGCCAAGGGTCCCTTGTTGATCAAATACTTGGCCAGGGTCAAGGAGATCATTGTCAAGTTTGATGAAGTCGTCATCTCCCATATTCCCCGAGAAGAAAACATAAGGGTCGATATATTGTCTAAGTTAGCACGCACCAAGGGTATGGGCAACCACAGAACGGTCGTCCAACAAGAGCTGGCTTATCCCACTTGTATCATGATGATTTTGACAGGGTCTGACTGGAGGTAGCCCATAATCAGATACTTAGAGTAAGGGGTAATCCCAGATGATGATGTCGAGGCCAAGAAGTTGATCCGAGATGCTGTGCTATATACCACCCTAGAGGGAGAGCTGTACCGCAAAGGTCCACACACCCTCATGTTGCTTTGTGTTGGGCCTGACCGGGCAGAGTATATCTTGGCCGAGATACATGAGGGCATCAACGACCAACATATGGGGGCGAAGGCACTGGCAGTGAAGGCTATTCGGGCAGGATACTTTTGGCCGACTATGAAGGCGGATGCCCAGGATCATGTGAAGAAATGTGAGAGTTGTCAGAAGCACGCCAAGGTGATATGGTCCCCCCCGTCCGAGTTGACAACTATCACCTTTCCCTGGCCTTTTTACAAGTGGGGGATGGATCTGTTGGGTCCTTCCAAAGCTGCAGAAGGTCAGTTGAAATGGCTCATTGTAGCTGTTGATTATTTTACTAAATGGATAGAAGCAGAGCCATTAGCCACTATTACCTCAGCCCGAGTCCAGAAATTTTTTGAAAGGAACATCATTTCCAGATTCGGAATCCCGGCTAAAATCATTACAGACAACAGAACTCAGTTCACCGATAAGAAGTTCAGAGAGATGATAGCCAGCTTCCATGTCAAGCACCATTTCTCTTCCGTGGAGCATTCACAGTCTAATGGCCAGGCCGAGGCTGCCAATAAATTTATCTTGGAAGGACTCAGAAAAAGAATGCATGATGCCGGAGGCAGTTGGGTGGAACAGCTGTACTATGTCTTGTGGGCGCATAGGACCACTGCTCAATCGTCTACTCAGGAAACCCCGTTCAGAATGACTTATGGGTGCGAGGCCATGATTCCGGTCGAGATCGGACAGCCCTCTTGGAGGAGAATAATGATGCTCAAAGGAGGAGAGGAGGCTAACAATAAGGCCTTGATCAGTGAGCTGGAATTGATAGATGAAACCCGAGCTCAAGCACATATCCGAGATGTGGCCGCAAAGCAGTTGGTGGCCAAAAGATTTAACAGGAAGATCAGACCGAGATCCTTCGAAAAAGGTGATTTGGTCCTGAGGAGGACCGACATTGGCAATAAGAATGCTCAGGATGGAAAGCTGGCGGCCAACTGGGAAGGGCCCTACCGAGTTGCTCAGAATCTCGGCCAGGGGGCATACATGTTAGAAACATTGGACAAAAAGGCAATCAAACGCACGTTGAACGCCGACAAGTTGAAAACATATTATAGTTAATTATGAGTGGTTTTTATCTGTGTTTTCCGTTAATTGAGAAGAGTGACGGCCAACGGTTTTAACACCCCCACTTCATGTAATCTCTTTCATCATAATCATAGAAATGAATAAATTGATATTTATGAATAAACAAGTCATGAATTGACAGTTTCTTCTAAAAAATATTTCGATATTTATAAGTCATACACTGACTAAGGTTCTTTTTAAGCAATATTTATATATCGTTCCAAGCGGATCCGAAGTGTTTCCAAATCCTGATGAGGTTGACACGGTCCAAAGTGGTCGTGATACACCGACGATAACTTGGGATGAAGAACAAGAACCGAAAAACCTTGTGTAAGTCGGTCGATATTATACTTGGCCATTGGAGCCAAATGAATACTTAAATGCGCATACTTAAAAAGTTCTACCGAAGAACAATAATATGGAAAATAACTATATTTTTCAAGAAATAAAATTGTTTGGAACAAAGAAATTGTTCAAATAAAAATAAACCAAAGAAAAGTACAAAATAAAATCGGCATCCCGGCCCTTCTAGCACCATCCGCTGGAGTCGAGGTCTCTTCAGCTCCGACCTCGACTAAGCCTTCAACTTCAGCAACAGAATCCTCCTGATCAAAGTAAGGAACGACTGCACCATCCCGAACAAAGGATTGAAAATGCAGCCCTTCGGTGTTTAGAGTGATCCCGGCGTTGAGGCATTGAACTTGAGCCAGGGCGTTGTTGAAGGAATCCTCGACTGCCGATGACAAAGCCTCCCTCAGCTCGGTCGCCTCCTTCTCGGCCTCCAGAAGCTTGGACTTAGCATCCTCAGCCTCCGCCTGGGCCCCCTCAAACAAGGTTTTCACCTCGTTTACATTTTGAGTCATAAGGGCGGCTTTGGCGAGGGCTTGCTGAGTCTCGAAGCGGGCCGCCTGAAGATCCCGCTCAAACTCAACTCGGGCAAGCCGCAAATCTTCCGCAGCTTGCTGAGTTTCGATCCGAGCGGCAGCCAAGTCCGCCTCGACCTTCTGAAACTTAACGCCGGCAGCAGCAAGCTCCTCTTTGTTCTTGTTGCACTTGTCTTTAGTAATTACAAGACAGTCAACAAGAGAAGCCGTTTGATAGGCATGAAGCTGCATCCGCTGGAGTAGTCGGACGTCGTCTTCAGAAAGTCGAGAAGAATCGGCGAAGCATTTGGGAGCCTAGATAAAAGGGAAAAGCTCCTCGGCCCCCCGTTCCCACAAGTGGCCGAGCTCCAGCTTTGTGGCATCAGGGAGCACGGCGGTGGAATACTCGGCAGCCGGGGGGTCAGCAATCGGGGCAGGAGGAGGAGGAGCAGGGATCCCGGCAGGAGGGCTGGGATCGGAAGCGGCGATGGCCGGGACTGTAGAAATGGGAAGAGCCATTACGGCCGAAGTACCGGCCGTCCTTGTGGTCGGCTTGGTCACCTTCCCCCGTTTGAGTTTTTTGAGGAAGGGAGGAACCTCGGGGGTCGGCCTTGGGGCACCGGAGGTCTTTCGGGAATGAGCCCTCAAATCTCCAGTGTGGTCTTCCATTTCAGTAGCTGCAAAACCGAGCAAATAAGTTAGACAACAAAAATGGAAGATCAAATTTATAACATACTTTACAAATTAGACTAAAGGTCAGGAAGAGCCGGTAGGATTTCACATAAACCCTGGCTTTCCATGAAGGCATCAATCTGGATGACCGAGTAAGCGTCCTCATCCGACAACCCGGTCTCGTCTCGGTTGTAAAAAGGGGGTTGGAATTCATGATGGGCACGAGACCAGTAAAGTGGAAATTTCCACTTTACCTCGACAGATTCCGGCCCTTGAAGAAAGAAAGGTTGTTGGTCGGGTTTGGCACTGACTTTAAAATAATTATTTTTGAACCTCTTGAAAGATTCAGCAAAAAGGGGAAAAAGATTGCGATTAGGACAACTTCTTAAGGAAGTCCATCCTTTCCGGTTAGAAGGCTCTCGGCCAGAACGGCTAGTCTGAGCAGAAAAATAATACATAAAAACGGGAATCGCACACGGGATTCCCAGGTTTACACACAAATCCTCAAAGGACTTTATGAAGGCCCAACCATTTGGGTGAAGTTGTGAAGGGGCTAGGGACAGGTGTTTTAAGAGTTTCATCTCGAAATCGGAAAGAGGAAAACGAATACCGAAGCGGGTGACCACATCAGCACAGAAAAAGAAAAAACTAGAATCGCCCTGTTCAGCACTAGAATAGATCGGCACGTGAGGGCTGGGATGACGAATTGAGAATCTTTCCTGATTCCCCACAGGGAGGGCGGCTATGCCCTCCAAACTCATGGACGACGAGGTGTTAAGAACCTCATGGGTAACCCAAGGGAATCTGGCTATCAGGTCGGAAGAGGGGTTGTCGGTATGGGAATCGCTCGATTGAGACTCTTCGACGACTTCCATAGAAGGAACTTCCATGATGACCTACGACAAAATAAAAAAGAAAATAATCAGCAAAGGTACCTGGAAAATCGACGGCAAGTCGTGAAGTGTTAGCCGACGCCGAGATACTTTCAGCTGGCACCTCGGCTCTGGGTTGGGGTAGAGGTGGGATGACGACTACAGGGTTGTGCCGGCACGCGTCTAGCATGTCGTTAGCATCCTTGTCCAAACCCGAGCTGGCTAGATACATGAACCTATCCATGCATCTCGTGCACGGATCAAACTGGGTTTCAGAATAAGGTTCTAAGGGGCGTGGCTTTGAAGAAGGAACAGAAGGGGTCATAGGGCGACCCCTAGATTCCCTATTGGACCCTATACCAGAACTCTCTACAGCTTTAGAAGAAAAACCTGTTGCAGCTTTTGAGAGAGGAGGTTTTCTAGCTAAAGGATTTTTTGAAGATTTGGAACCACCAGTGGGGGTTCGAAGGAAGCGTTTGTTTTTATCCTCCTCAGTGAGGGATTTACCAAAGAACCAAAAAGCAGAATAAGGAGTGATTCTCTCGACAATACGAGCCTCTTCCTCAGGAGTGAGTTTCATTGCTAAGAAATTATAACAGGCTTTGAACAATCAGAAAAGGGAAGAATAAGGGATGAAGATGAACAGGAAACAGAAAAAGTGGGCAAAAACCCAGAAAGAAAGGTCTAAGGGGAAAGAAAACCCCCAAAATAAAACAAAAAGAAGAACAATGATGAGAAAAAGAAATGCAGAATCACAAAGTAAAGAAAAGAGGAAGTACCTGGATTAAGGAGGTTTCGAAGAAGAAAGGATGAAGCACCAAATGCGTGGGCAAAGAGCAGAAAGCTAGAGCAGAGACAAGCAACAGGAGGGAAATGAACTAAAGTTTTTGAGGCAGTAGGGGAAAATGACAAGGTATGGTCTATAAGAGTGGAAAGTAACCGCCGAAACCCATGAAATTAAAAAATGGTAACCGTCGAAATTTGAATTAAAAATAATGAGTAACTGACAAAAGTGCTTAATTATAGGGGCAATTATGACCAGTTAACCAAGAGACAGGGGCAAAACAGACAAATGGCATGGGATAGTCATGATTAAAACGTGCAAAGAAATGGCAAAGCATTAAATGCCAGAGGCGCGCGTCGTTTCACATGTCCAAATGACAGCAAGAATACTTCATTACATTGGAATTGGGAATCGAGAAAAAGAGGTCAGCTTAGCAGAGAAAAACGCTTCATTATCTCGGCCGAAGGAGGTCGGCTCTTAAGAAAACAAGCAATCGTAATATCCTAGCTCCGCAGAGGCAGATATAGAAAAACATCTCGGAAAAACAAGGCCGACTTATCCGAGATAATTACCTCGGTCATAAACTTAAAAAGCTTAGTATAGTCACCCCGGTCACTCAGATTACTCAATAACCGAGATGAGGGGCAACTGTTACGGATGTTTATATTGGGCCAAAGGTCAAAAAGTCCAATCCCGTTGGTATCAGGTTATTTATGGCAAGATTAAGGGGGATTAGTTTCATCACAAACCACATGCACAGATTCTTCAATGCACATTGTTATAAGCTTTGCTATGTAATGAATATCCAAGGAAAATTGCTTCATCTGCCTTAGCATCAAATTTTCCAAGTGATTCTTTCCCATTGTTCAATACAAAGCACTTGCTACCAAATACTCTTAAATGAGAAATGTTAGGCTTTCTTCCTTTGTATAGCTCATAAGGAGTTTTCTTTAAAATAGGTCTTATAAGTAATCTATTCAAAGTATAACATACAGTGCTTACAGTATCAGCCCAAAAATACTTAGGCAAATTTGACTCATTAAGAAGTGTTCTTGCTCCTTCCTCAAGAGATCTATTTTTCCTCTCCACAACACCATTTTGTTGGGGTATTCTTGGAGCTGAAAAATTGTGATTGATTCTATTTTCCTCATAGAATTTTTCAAAATGTTCATTTTGGAATTCACCACCATGATCACTTCTTATTAAGACAATTTTATAACCTGTAACACCCCTTACACGCACCGGGTGATTACCACGCTTAAACAGTCATTATCAGACATAATACATCAGAGATTAAGCAGTTCGGAAGCATTATATAAAAAGGCATCAGCAAATGCCGATAACATACACATTGTACATTATAATATGGTGTTCATATACAACTTCACTGTTTAAGTACAAAACTGTACACAATATCCCCTCAGGGTACAACAAAATCAAAACCAAAGGCTACTAAAAAAAAAAAACCAGAGCCACATGCTCATGTCATCTAAGCCTAAGGTTGACAATCAGCAACTATCC
>PYAF01001653.1:136275-153986 GCA_007407185.1 Glycine tomentella | reverse complement strand
AGCCATAGGATGAATACAAGTGGAAGGACACTTGTACGGCATGGATACAAGTAACATGAAAATGAAGCAAAGATCTCTCTCCATTTATCTAGTCTTCACGTGAACCATGTAGAAGATGGGAGAATCTTCATGAAAGTGGACAAGTGGTAGGAGAAACTTCAAGAAATGCCAAGTAAGTGGACACTTGGAAAGGGAGGCTATGATAAAGACAAGTGTAATGACACTTGTAAGCAACATAATGAATCTTGAAGATTTTTCTTAATAAAGTAAAAGAATCATAATGAACTTAGTTAGAATCTAATGGAATAAGAAATAATTAAGTTATGATGGAACTAAATGAAGGTAATTAAGTTAGGAAGGGCAAAAATGTCCTTGAATATTAAATTATTTTCTAAACACTATATAAAGGGAGGGGGGACCTTAAGTGCAAGCCATTCTCAAGGCACTTCCTATACCTCATTCACGTGAATCTCTCCCCCTCACACCACCTTCATTTCATTTCATCCTTCCCTTATTAAAGCCTAAATCAAGTGAGAAGAAGACTCCACTTCTCCTTGAAGATCACGTGTAGAAGAGGCTAACATCTTTAGAGAAAGTTTGTCAAGCCTTGAAGGAAGAGAAAGACAAAATTATCAAGAGGTTACAAGGTATGTATGGGGAAGTTTTATGATAAAGATAGTTTAAGTGTTGTTTTGTTTGAATAAGTGTTTGAATGTTCATATGTTGTTGAGTGTTTCCATGAAGTTCATATGTTGCTAAAAGTTTCTAAGAATTTCTCTAAGTTCCATGTGTTGCTGAGTGTTTCTATAAATCTACATGAAGTTCATGTGTTGTTGAGTATTTCTATAAACCTCTGTACATGAATAATATGCTGAGATTCTGTACATGAATATAAAGTTGAATTCTAGATTTTATGTTGAGTTTCTGAGTAAAGTGTGTGAGATATAAATTACAGACTGATGTTGAAAATAAATATGAGATGATGAAAAGAGTTATACCTTAAAGTGAATCAGTCTTATATGTCTCATATGCATATCTCCGGCGGGGTTAGTCCGCGTTATTTGCCTCAAGATGAGGTGTGTCAGATAGCTGCAGGAACTGAGTTCTAGCGTTCAGATAAGAGAGGTCTGAGCTGGGGGGTACTTGGCAGTGGGGAAATCACGCCACCCATGATGATCACATGAAGTGTGGGTGAGAATCCTGTTGCAACACTGTGGGACCTTGACTGATCGTTTCAGTTCTGTGCCACAGGGATAGGGCTATCTTGACTATTGGTACCAATTATTGAAAGAGTTTAAAAGAATCATGTATCAGGATAAGAGTCTAAGAGAATCATGCATCTTTGAGGATGTTGTTATGAAAATCTGCCTATTGAATATATATACTGTTGCTTAAATTATGTTTATCATAAACTTACCATGTGCTTTGTGTCTGTGGTTGACACCTGCCATGACCTCGATTTTATTCGGGCGAGCAAATGAACAACAAAGAGAGACTATTAGCTGTATACAAGAAGAGGATTTTGTTTGAAGATGTGTTATTTGAAGATGATATGTTTGAAGATGTATTCTTTTGTGATAGAAGGTTTTAGTTTTTTGTACTATGTAATAGAATTGATACCAGTATGTATTTTATTGTTCATCAGATTTATAAAAATTCAATCAGTGAGGAAAAATCTTTTGTAATCTTATTATATGTTACTTCAGAACTATGAATATTACTCGAAAAATTGTGGTTTAGTATTTTTAAGCAAATCGAAAAGAATTTTTCATTAAAAATCAATAATAACAAGATCGTAAGTTGAGGTGTTACACCGATCCTCGTCCTTGAATTGTGGCTCCTTTGGAGGAGAAGACAACAACGCTGCTGCCATTTCAACTGGGATAATTTTTATTGTAAAAGTAAATCAAAAATTCATTTTCAAAATAAAAGCGTTAGCAAGTAACCGATCATAAATCTCGACCATTTATTATTTTAATATTATATACTGTGGCTCACAATCCTGGTTCACCGGTGTCCCTAGAAATTCACGTCTTCATATTAGACTTGGCCAATTGATCCATGATATTTACATGTTAACGCACATTAGTTCTGCTCTCTTAACTTATAGTGCATAGTTATATTCTTACTCTTAAGTCTCACCTGTTAAATTTTATTGACATGACTTGACGATTGTGACGAATCTATGCACTTTCTGGCTGTATGAAATCTAAACCGAGGTAAAAGCGGGAAACTTGTGAAAGAAATCAAAGAATAGGTGAAATAAAAAAAAAAGAAGGAAAAATACAAGTAGATTTTCCTCATTCTAGTTTGCTTTAGTCGTTTAAGATAAGATAGTTGAAGTGTTAAGGGTATGCTTGGCAGAAAGAATGCAGAAGAGTGGAAATGGAAGAGAAAAAAATTGAGTGAGAGAAATGACTTAACAATAAACCTTCATCTTTATATACCAAGTTTCATGTCACAATTCATTTTTATCATATTGGACATGTAGTACTATGTTTTGCCTTCCAAAAAAAGACATGTACTACATTTTACTCAGTTCTATGGAGCAAAATACTAAAGTCAGACTAATTAATATAAAGGTGAAGAATAAACCAGTGATCTTGAATGGCCTAGTTTGATGTGGAATTGAATGCTAAATATTCCCCAAAAGAGTCCTTGGTGATTTGCATTGGCTATGAAAATGTTGTTTCACAAGCAGATTAGTGGAACATTACAAGTCCGTTTGGTTTAAAAAATTAAATAAGATATAAAAGTAAATTGAGATAAAAAAAAATTAAAATATTTAAATTAAAACATAATGTAAAAATATAAGATTCAAATCAATTTTTAAAATTTTTATTTCAAATACATCCGAATATAATTAAACCAAATAATACTAAGTTAAGATGAGACAATACATTTAGTGGAAGTAGTTTGTGGGGACAAAATATATCTCCTAGAACTTGAACTAGAAAAGTAAAAAAACTTTATAAAATAAATGAAGTAAATGGGGCCTAGAGCTGAGGGGGGTAACAGAACCTATCTCTTTCTTGACACCAACCCTGCATACACATCAGACAAAACTGACGGCTATGATGAGGTTCAGTGTGGGACCCTAGTCCTGGTTTCATAATGTGTTGGCCCCAACCTCACTCATTTTCACAGGGTCACGACAAGAATGTGACATGCACATGCTGACCCGGAAGGAAGACATTCTCTCTCACACACCATAACCATTCCCTCCAACGCTGCATGCTCTGACACATGCATGCTATGCAGTATGCTCTACACATACCTCATTCTCAACCTGGAAAACCATATCCTCAAGTTAATATCAGATATGCATTCACCCCCATTGGGCTTTCACTAGGTTACAACTAGTTCAAATTTGGACCGAGTCATAGGAGGGAAAATAAACTCCATTCTATACTAGAACTACTCTTTCAAATTTAAAATAAATTAATATATATATGAAAATTAAGGGTGAAATAAATTTATCACACTTTTTATATATTTAAAAATAAATTTTTATTTTTTCATCTTTTAAAAACTTAGAAACTCAAGTATAACACCCTAAAAATTCAAATACAAAAGTAGATATTCATTCTAAAATGATTATACAATATATATGGCTATGCTACTGATCGAGTACTGACAGATGCAAAATTTAACTAACCTATATCTTTAGCCTTCCTAGCTAGTTGTCGTTAAAATTTAAAGCATGTACCAAAAATTTATCTCTTCAAATTTCCATGAAAAGAAACTTTTGTTAGAGCAAACAATTCAATTATGCATTCTCTGTCTTTGATTTAGAAGCTTCCCGGATTCTTTCCTAGTTGTTTTTTCCTATGCGTTTTTTTTTTTTATTAATTGAAAAAGCAACTAACTTACCTGATTACGTTTGCAACACAATGGAGGAGTTTCCTGAATTGGGTATGGGTATCAGGATAAAAAAATTGTATTTTATCAAACAGAAATCAGTGATTTGTTGAGCCTGGTGCGTTATCAGTGTCGGCCTCTCTCAATCGAATTGCCATAATTACGATAATTGTTGGCCCACTAAATGTATGGTCATTCTCTTTTCTTGGGTACAATGTATAGTCTTTTTTCTTTTTTTTTAATGTACCGGACCAATTGTTGTTTTCTTTTGTACATAGCTTAGGCTAACATAATTAAGGAGTTGCCGTAGCGAGTTTAACCTTTCTCATATAAATCCTCACCAAAAAGAAAGAAAGAATATGTTTTGTTCAGATCCTCACCTACCCTAATCATTCATGTTATTAACCTCGTCCTCGTGTGTGATTGTAATCAAATATATTGACAATGAGCAAATAATCAATTTCATCAAGCATCCAACCCTATTAGGAGAGGAAATTATTATAGTGAATTGAAAATTCCATCTAAATTGTACCTACTTGGACCATTTAAATTAAATATAATACGAGTATCATTAAAGGTGGATTCGATGGAGACTAATGGAGGCTCTGACCACTCCCCTAATTCAACCTTATTGGTATATGAAAACTTTTATCTAAATCACATTTGTCTGCTTAAATAGAAGAACGGATTATTGGAGTAATAACTAGTAATTAGTCTCATGCTCAAGACAGAGAAAAAGGAAGATTGTAAAGAAAAGGGTTTGTTGCAGTGCGCTACACAATCTTATATCCCCTGGCCTGCTGATATACAATATTAGCTATATTAAAGGACTTTTTCAGAATTTTTAAGTCGACGCAATTAAGTTCACACATCAATTCGGTTTTGTCTTAATTGAGAAACTTTGCATATTTGTGAGTATGACATATAATTTGGTGATGGATCACTTAATTACTAACTTATACGAAAATGATATGCAGTTATGCACAATCCACGTTAACAAAATGAAGGCCACGTCAATGTCCATCTGATATGGGAATTAATTTGAAAAGCTAAAAGGATAACTTTTCTGGCAATTAAAATTAGAAGTTGAAATATAAATTTAAGCTTATTTTTTTAAAAATAAAAATATTGCCTGTCTCGTGACTTTACACATAAGTTTATTGGTTTATCTAGTTTTAAATATTTTTAAGTTCACATTGCTCTTTGAATCTGGCTTCTTAAAATGATGGATTAGTTGTTAGTTTTTTGAGTCTCCTCATCATTATTAGAGTATTGTTTTGTTCTTTCCTTTCTTTGATCAAAACAATCCTTCCTTCATGAGTTTAGATTTTGGTATGCCAAGTAGGTGCTGTGACAATCCGCTATAGAAAATATGAGAAGCCATCATCACGCAAAGGTGATGTTGATGCAAGGACATGAGGCAAATCCATTATTTCATGTTGTTTTCTGCAATGTGAATAAAATGAAAATTCACCATGAAATGTCTAACAAATGAGAAATCCATTCCTTTTTATAAGATTTAAAATTGTCTCCATGTGGAATTGTGTGCTGGATGGATTGTGATATCAACGACATTTTGGTCTGAATTACAGCATCCTGATTTTATGGAACTAGAAAGGAAATAAAAGATGGACAAATTTCCATTTTGTCTTTCTTCAGCAAATAACCACATAAAAAATAGGAAGTACTAATAGTTAGTGTCCCATGATTCACTTGAAGATTAAAACTCACCTACTGGTGTAGGATATTAGGGGTCAAAGAATAATAAAAGTTACTTAGAGAGTCCAATGAATTTAATGCAGAGGCCAAAAAAAGAAATAAGATACTAGCAATATAGAATGGTATTATTTGAGGCTATGCCGTTGCACCATGAAGATTCAAAAAGTGAAAGAGCAAAATTTAGGCGAGACGAACACTCCTCACAGAACTACTTAGGCATGCCCAAGTCTTTGATACCCAACCAAAGGCACATTCCACCTACCTATACCTTCCCAAGACAAAAAGCTTCAACTTCAGAACACTCTTTTTTTGTCATGTCTGAACATGCAGCACCCACTTTCAAACCTGTGCTAGTTTGAGTTGGAGTGAGAGTGACTTGAACCAACATTTACAACAACAACAACAACAACATTCCACTCTGCTGAATTATTTTCAAACTCAAATTCATGGCCTCAACAGCTGAACCACTTTCTTATAGCTCAAGAAGAAGAGATGAGTCAGAGTTCAATTTGAGAGAATGGGCAGTGAAAGCTAGAATCGGCCGAGAGAACACCAACTCTAGAAGGTACTCAGGATCTTACATGAGAAGCTATAGAGAAGACACAAGGTCATTTAGATCAAACATAACCATTTCTAGCGCTGCTTCTTCACCCGGATACCCCTTAAAAGGTACCTTCTTTTTCCTCCCTCTAATTCAAAGGAGTTCATTGTTTTAAGTCTTATTCTCATTTTCACCTCAAATTCTCTCATTTGTTGCAGATGAAATAGACCCTTCAACATATTCTTTCACTACTGCTCTTAAAGGTACAACTAAAAGTGAATGAACATTGAACCACATTGATGATTAGCATAGCATGTTTATGATTTATTTTTTGTGCTTAAGTTTTTTTAATCAAATAAATGAGGGTGGTGGTCCATTGCAGCATTG
The DNA here is from genome assembly GCA_007407185.1 of Glycine tomentella. Taxonomy (NCBI): domain Eukaryota; kingdom Viridiplantae; phylum Streptophyta; class Magnoliopsida; order Fabales; family Fabaceae; genus Glycine; species Glycine tomentella. Next base: position 147,478 of record PYAF01001653.1, on the reverse strand, counting down.
CAAGCAAGGGCAGGCTATAACAGGTGGGAATGCTTATCTCCAGATGGTTTTGCTTTAAATTCCAAGTGGAATGAAGCAGAAAGGTATATATGCAACCCTCTCTCAGGGGAGGTACCATTGGAGTGTTTATCTGCAAAAACTCTCAGTGGAAGATCTTTTAGAAACTCAATAAACAGAATTGCCATGTCTGCTCCTCTAGTTTATTCCTCAAAACACATTCCAACAAAGCCAGCAACTTACATACAAGAAGAAGTGGCTCTTCAATTTCCCAATCCAGGTTCAAACACTTAATTAGCAAGCCATGTTGTTCTTTATTTCCTTTTAATTGCAAGAACAGTTCAATTTACTTACCAATTCTACTCTCTCTCTCTCTCTCTCTCTCTCTCTCTCTCTCTCTCTCTCTCTATATATATATATATATATATATATGCAGAAAAGAAGAAAGAGGGAATCACAAGAGATGTTGGTACTCAAAGCACACCTCCTTATCTTAGTTCAACCAGTCCCAGCCCTGCTTCAACTCCATCCATCACAGAGAGATCAAAACCTCGAATTTCTGACTCCCTTAACTCAAATGCAAAAACAACAAAATCCGAGGAAGAGGTATGTGCAACACACTTTTCACTGTATTTAATTTCCTTTAATGAGTTTATCTGAAATTCAAAATCTTATAAAAGTTCTAATTAAGACCTCATACACTTTAGATTCAATTCATATTTCCCTTTTCTTTGGTCCTCAATTATGTTTCTTCGGTCCTCAATTATGAATGCCATTAAGTGAAGAGAAAAACACTAGGACACAAGAAATTGCTAGAGTTTTAAACTATTGTAATTGTTTGTGCCTCTTTTTTTGGATTGTACTTAATTTGTTATTTCCCTCTTGTTTGACAAAATAGAAATTGTAAAACTAGAGTAAATAATGTATGAAAAAGTATAATCCAATCTAATCACATAGCTAATTAGTGTTGACTTTTATAATAATTATTTTAAAAATTATACATATCATGTATTATCTAAAGAAGTATCCAAAAAATGAGATACTAAAGCCAGGTTGCATTTCAATTTTTCAAAATTATTCAAATCTAAAGGAAAGAAAGAGAACAATATAGTGCGGTTTCCGAGATCTGTTGTCTAGATTATAACCTTCAAATGTGGGGCAGTGATAGTTATATTGTCCCACTGGATTTCATGTTTTAAGTGTATCACTTATTTTTGGCCCCTACTTACCTTCCCCCCTAGGAGGCTGCTTTCTACTACACATACCGTTGCACTTGTCTGTGATTTTGGGAATCAATTTTCCACTCATCAAAGTGTGATCTCAGATGCAAGTGTCAAATTTTTCATAACTCTTCAATTAAACCTTGTTCTTCCTCTTGAATGATTTAAACATGGCAGCAGTGTGGTTCTTTTTGAACATATATAGCTCTTCCCTTTGTCTCATATGAAGGCACTGAAGATTCTGAAATCCAAAGTACATTAGTTTACCTTCATAGGTACTTCAACAAAATGTCTACTCACTGTCATACTACGTACCTTTCCTTCATTAGAATTACATACAAATGAACAGAGAGAGTAAAGAATGTAAACTAAATAATGGTATAGCAATAATAACATCATAGAATAGTCACATTAAGGAAATATGGCACGGGAAACAGTAAATGATTCGTATTTCAATTAAGGATAATACAAATGGTTCCCGTAACTGTTGTACTAAGTGTGCTACATTTCAATAGTTTTTTTTTCAAATGTCACACACATGAACATGATATAGCCAACAAAGTTGTTAGAGATTGAATTATTATTCCATACGTAAGCTAGTCATAAATAATGATCTTTTGTCTTTTGCTTATTCAAATGGAACATCTCTTGCTTCAGTTTAAATTTATATGAATTTTGCAATCGATAAGTTGGCCTATCTCTCTCTGTGTCAGAAGAAAATGTCGGTTCGTAACATCCAAACAAAATTGGCATATTAGGTAGAAACACGGCACAGGTGCATTAAATCAAAAGTATTATCTATACCAAAAAAAAAAAAATCATTTTACATTATTTAAATTTAACCTTTCAAAGATTGATATTAAGATAGGATTAATTTTATATCGCAGCATAATTGGTTCAGTACTATCGATATTTTGTTGTTACAAATAAATCAAATTATTGAGTTATTACCGACGGTGGATTTGGTTTGATTTGGAAATATTATTCATCTGGTTTGGCTAATTGGTTTACTATATACTGTGTTTGCACCGATTCAATTCCATTCTTAATGTATATGCAAATATTAACATATAAAATTAATAAACATAATAGTTGTTAATAGTTTCACATTAGGGTGTGGTGAAACCTGATAAGATTAATAAACTGATACAGTTGTTATGATTAATTTTTTGTAATTTTTTAATAAACCTTCCCAGACATGGAAGTTTCTGAAGTTTTCAAAATAGACAGACTTGAGTGCGTTTTCAAAATAGAAAGGATTTTTTTTTATATATAATAAAGACAAAATTCAAAAAGGGATGAGAGAATAATCGAAAAGAAATGAATGCTCTTTAAGATGAAAAATCGTCCTCATATGACCCACTCATTCTAAAGTATTTTTTTTTCTTTCATTTTATTTTATTTGTTTTAAGATTAAAATGTAGGAAAACTTTTTGAAAGACATTACTTTGAGAATATTAATTTTGAAAATAAAAATGGAAAGTGGATTACTTGAAACTAGGTGTTTTCCTTCGAGACCTATCGCCAATCAAAGCTTGGTTTGCTTATAAATCCGTTTTACTAATTTGTTTGGCTTTAATTAAAAGTGGCAATGTAACATTATCTTCGATTTTTTTTTGTTTTATTAAAATAATTTGATTTTAATTTGATAATAGCTAGTTTAGAAAAGCTGTATTCCAGATTAAAATAAATAAATTCCTTCAATTAAAATAATAAATCAATTCAATAAAAAATTTACAACACAATAATTCAAAATTTTAAAAATCTCATAAAATTAAAATTCAATTGATTTATTTGTATGCTTAAATGATCTGCGCACTTGATCTTACCAAAAGGCTCGTAAAAGTGTGTGTATATATATATATATATATATATATATATATATATATATATATATATATATATATATATATGGACGAATCTGCATGGTACTACAACACCCGTAGCCAGTATCTAAGATTGGCTTACATATGTACACATAGATTTTACCAATTTACTGAGCATGCTTACCAAATGTAACAAACTTGAATTCAACCTTTGGGTTTGTAACTTCCATGTCAAAAAATTCATGAACGAATATTTTCCCACAAAAGATGACACATGATTGAACTGATGTTGATTAGTGTTTCCTAAATTAGCAACATTCCGAACTGATTAATGGGATTGAGAAGGCACATCATACCAAGCATGACATTGATGTGAGAGTGGCAAATGCATGTGCAGGTGGAAGAGAAAGATGAAGAAACATGGGAGACAAAAGAAACAGAAAGAGAAAAGAAGGTGTGGAGGAAGAAAGAGGAGCAACTTTGCAAACAAAGTGGGTGCTTTTCGTGGATGAGAAAAAAAAAAAAGGCAGAGAGAGAGAAAGAAAGACAAAGAAGGAATAACATCTTTCTCACTCACTTCAAAGGTGGCAAAAGATAAAGAGGCTGAAAAAATGATGAAGGGGTACTGCATGATGGTTGAGATTCTCTTTCTCACACACACACAAGCAATTTTTACAGTGCTTTATTACTGAAAATAGAAAAGTTAAGAGCAATTGCAAATTGCAAAGAGCAATTTCTAATTGCAATTATGAAGGGGATGGACTGTGGCGTGTGTGTCGCTCTCTATCTCTCGTGGTCCATTTTATTTTTTTTGTATTTTTTTGTGTGTTTTATGCAAAATAGTAAGTGATGGCATGGCATGTTGTGTTCTTGTGGTGAAATTTGGCTGACAGCTTGAGCTTCACGTGCATGCTTTTGTTTCTGCATTTTGAATCCGTACACGTAGGTTCTTATCACTTTCGTCTTACAAGTCAATTGTTAAACAACTAGTCAGGATATTTACTTGGTTATTGATGCAAAATTCATCAATGGTAATATGAATAATATAATTAAAATACTATATGTAGATAGCTTTTGAATAAATAAATATGAAAATAGAGCTTTTCATAGTGTTCGACAATATTTTAAATAGGATTATTTCCGAAGTTTTAACAAGGACGGATCTACCTTATGGAGTTATGGACATTCATTACATAAAGAAATGTTTGTGACGAATTAATTTATATGTAAATTTTAAAATTTAGTCACTATATGTTTTGTAATGCTTGAATTAATGATGAAAAAGTAATTTTCATGGTTAAATTTTGCCATCAATGCTTAATTTTCTTTAGTGATTGGGACAATTATCCCACGATCTTTTAACTTTTTCTAATATAATGTATGATTACAAATTTTCCCAATTGTAGTATAAAAACCTAATTGATAATATGAGAATTATTCCAACAAATTTATATATTTTTTTATTAGTAGAAATTAAAAATATATACCGTGAGATTTATATTTATTCACTTATTATGCTAAATCAATAAGGTTAGACTCCCTTGCTACAAATTTATGTATGTGATTAGTGTTCTCATGATATAAAATTTCTATATCTTTGTATTCACAAGATGATACGTGTGGGAGAAAGAATATAGCTCTTAAGAAATAAATTTGAAAATATAATAAATATATGTGGCGGGGTTATATAACCATTTGCATAAATAATTACTGACGTGGTTGTACATTTATCCCGTATAGTAGAAAGGGAATTTTTAAAATTCAAAAGATTATTTTATTTATTTATTGTGTTGAAATGATAATGAAGAAAAAAGTAAAGAGGAAAGAAAATTAATTTGAACATTAATAAATTCATTTTTTTCTTTTCGATCGATTTCTACATTCATTTCAAATTTTAAAATGTTGTCCTTTCTCCCATTTATTAACACATCCATGTGTAATAAAAGCCATGTTACCTGAGGTTTTTCGTAAAATGGTTCAGATTTTACTCTTTTTTTTTCCATTGATTCAAGATGTAAAATTTGTTCCATTAATTCATTTATATGAAAATTATGGAAATTAATTAATGCTTAGACAAAAAAATATAATCATGATAAAATAATTTATAAAAAAGCGAGTCTTATGAATAATTGAAAAATTGAAAATGAGACTTGTTACTTTTTATTTTGTTCATAAGACTTACTTTTCAAAAGATTTTTATTATGTTTATAACTCTTTTTGTTTGAAATGTCGATTAATTGGTTATCATAATTTTAATATAGGTGATATAATAGGGGGAATGAAATTAAGGTATAACTCATCGGGAGTTTGTGATGGGTGGAAGGAATATGTTACATTGTGCATTGTCAAGTTAAAATGAATTATGATTATCCTATAATTCAATTTCACCCTATTTTTCTTTCTATTATCATATCACATCTATATTTTTTCTCTACGTTTTCATTATTCTCTCCTCCTTTTGCCCCAAAATGGGGTGGAGGTTTATCTATTTTCAGGGAAAAAATGTGATGTGTCATAGATAAATTGGTGATTAAAAATAGTGAAGAGAGAATATTAAAAAGAGTATTTGAGAGTATTATTAGAAACTTTTTACCTAATAATGATAACTTGTTATAATATGTTTTTATAAATTAGTTTATATTTTCTTTCTTCTTATTTGATGCTAGTGATGACAATTAAATATAAATTTATTTATGAGTTTAATTTTCCATGTATTGGTAGAGTAAATAATTTTATTCTAGTAAGTAAATTCGATTACATGAATTCCAATGATACTAAATTGAGTAAATTACACTCGCACCTCCTATGTTTTGTTCAAAATTTTAGCGATAATCTTCCCTTTCTGCACATTCCTTTACCACATTCAAATGTTAAGGTTATTAACTAACGTCAATTAAAATATATAAGTAGACGAAATTGCCCTTATATTTTAATTGTAAAACTCAAATTATCCCCTCCCAATTAATTTCAGAATTTAGGGTTCATGTGCATTCCTCTTCACCGTGAATATTGTTCCTCTTCCTCTTGTTGACGAGTTCTTCTTCAGCGTCTAGGTAATGCGAGTTCCTTTTCCTCTCATGACTTTCACGTTCCATTCATCTTCACCGTTCACGAGTTCTTCACTATTCCTCTTCCAGTTCGCAAGTTCTCCACTGCTCATCTTCCAGTTCGCGACGTTCACGAGTGTCTCTGTTTCTCTTCCTGTTCCACGATTTCTATTCAAGTTAGGGTTTTGTTTGTAAGTGGTCGTTAGACCTTGTATATAGGTTACTTTTTAAGATTATTTATTTAATTTTGATTGTTTATTGTTACTTATTTTTGAATAGGGTTTCAATGGAGACCAGTTTGAGACCACTTATGATTTTTAAAATCATTTGTTTATTATTGTTGATTAAAATAGTGTTGATGTTTGAGACCACAGAAAACACAATGGATGAATTGAAAATCCTTTGTTTATTATTGTTGATTAATATAGTGTTCATGTTTAGGACAACAGGAACACAATGGATGAACTGTAATACATGGGTCCTGAACCAGGCAACGTGAATATTTTGGTCCACTTTACGGATCAACAGGGCGCACCAAGTGAGATATGCAATGTTGGTCCTGATAAGTTTGAAATGGTTGACGCACATGACTGTGTGAATAACATTGCTAATGACTTAGACTTGCCACTATGTCACCCTTTTATTTTGTGGTTTTGTTCTACTGCTAGTAATAAAATTCTTTCCCTTAAGACTGATCATGATGTGCTAAGAATCAAAACTCAGTTTATATTTATATGTATGTTAGTAGAACAAATGATGCATTTTGAAACCTACCTATGATAGAAAACGTTAATGAATCTGTGAGTGAAAATGTGAATGAACCTGTGAGTGAAAATGTAAATGAACTTGTGAATGAATATATGAATGAACCTGTGATTTTTTTCTTTTCAATTTCAGCAAACACAAATACATTCAAAGGTGCTCATTGAATCTTCAAGTGGAGAAGTGAACACTATAGAGGATATAGGAACAAGACCTTAAAAAGGAAAAAATTTAGAGATCAAAAGAAGACAAGGATACAGTATGCACGATTGGCTATTAATTTATTTTTTTGGGAATTATTGCATCACTTTGGATATAGACATATTTGTGAAGGGTCATACATTTTTGTAATGTGCATGAACTTCTTTTTGGGTTTTATATGACAAGATTATATAAAAAGATCTATATTGCTACTTTTTGGAGCAATCTTTTATGAACTTAATATGAAATTGTTCCATTTATTATTGAATAGTGCATAAGGTCTATATTTGAGATTTTAGACACTTCAAAATGTCAGTAGACAAAATTTACAAGAGTATTGTGATTAGTTATATTTTTCCAGCAAATCAACGTGACTCAAGCAATTAAGAAGAAACTATTTAAAAAGATGTTAAGCTAATTATGAATCAATCCATTCGAACTGTCCAACCATTTGTGTCTTCAATACACCCAGTTTGAATTCCAACCCGTGTTTTGCATAATTTTGGGACAATGTTTATGGTCCTGTTTTATACTCAGTCTTGCATTGTAAACATTATTGACAATTTATTAGTATAATAATAATTAGTTGTAAGGAATTTTCAAGAACACAAGGAAAAACAATGGCCTAATAAGCAAATTCTTAGTGAAATATAAATTTTTCTTTGTTCCCGACTGAAAATAGCATTTCTCCTACGGTCTACTGTTTGGGTTATTATCAATCTTCATTTAAAGAAGCATCTTATGTGTGACTAACCAACAAAACTGATTTTGAATTTAAAATCAATGTGTCAAAGCAATTTAATATTGCTTGTTGGTTTAAATAGTCTTGTATATGTTACATCATCAAGTCAAATGAAATGTATAATTTCCTAAATGAAATTGGACGAGTGATAAATAAATTGAACTGAATTACTCAATCTTTTCAGTTTAACATTATGTTGTGCCTTGTAGCTCTTGATTGAGACATTTACCACTTTGCCATAAAAAAAATCACATAAAGGAGTTAAAAACACAAATGCAGGAGCAAAACACTAAAATTTGAAGTAAATGACCATATTCAATCAAAGAAAAAAATTGAACTAAAAAATTGAAGAAAAAGGAATGGTGTTAATATTGCGTACCAACAAGGTGAATTCAAGTCTAACAAAAAGAAAAAACAAAAAGAAGCAAGAGTCTTTAAATATTTTCATGTTGAGAGGAAGAAGATGAGAGTATTTTAGACATAAAATTTCATTAAAAGTCATGTGATCAACATATGCCTAATTTCTGTTAAATTATTATACGATGTTTAGGACGGAGGGGGTACGAGTGTAATGTGATCTAAATAATTAAGAGCTTTTTTAGGGTGGAAAAAGGGAGAGGTATAAGTGAAATTTGAGCAAAACACAAGGATTGCGAGTGTAATTTACTCTACTAAATTTGGTTAAAACTAATTTAAGTTATAATTTACCCATTATAAACATAGACAGATGACATAATACGTACGCGAGAATTATGTAACAGAAAGAGGAAGAATTATTATTTTGTTTGTAGAAAAACGACGTTGTTGTTGGTCCATGATATATCTTGTTTATTGTTCCCTTCCCATCCCCTCGTCGCCGCCACATCGGAATTATTCTTTTGGTCCTTGGTGATCAAAGTAAATCAACATTTTCTTTTGTAGATGAGGATCATACTTTTGCAAACGCTGTGAGATTCACCTTAAATCAAGAGTAAGTTATTTATTATTATGTCACTAATACTCTAATGTCTGGGTTCCTAATTTGGTTTAACTTAGTTTATTTCTTATAATTTGGAGTTTCGTCCAAAGTGTTATGCTGCTTCATAAGATATCCCTGCCAAATAGTAAATTCGAGATATAACAAGGAATATGAGAAACTAAATGTTGCAGTCTCTCTGCTTGAGGAGAACACCATATAGAAATAGAACCTATAAAGGTTAGGTTAGCTTATTCCATAATTGCCATAAAACTACTCCAAAGTAGGAAGCCATGCTCACCAAAACATAATTGACTTCAGCTTTATCCTTTGATTTCGTTTCCTTCTGTTGTGCATGATTAATTCATCCATTTGCATTTTTGTTAAATGGAGTTTGAAGGATTTTTCTTTTTTGGACCTCACATTATAAATTATGAATTAATGTATGTTCGATGACTCACTTTATTCCTCGTCATTAATTAATGTTGTCTTGCAGCCCAAGAGTACGTGTCATTTTGTGGCTACAACATTCCTCATCCTTCAGATAATCGTGTCAATAATATATATCAGGTAAATAAATTAACTATGCACCATCGTGCTGCATATACTGTGATTTGAAAATTTGTTCCACAATCTAGTGCCATGATTCTATTTTTTGTCTTAAAATCACATGAGTAGTGTATACTTAGCTACCAAATTCGTATTTTGTTAGACAATCTCAAATATTTTGTTCACTTACTATTTGTTACTTTTGGTCGATACTAAAAGCTCTCATTGCGTGACATTCTCTATTGAACTAAGAAGTTTTCTTATTAGAGTTTAGATAAATGATTAAGCAGCCAAATATATACAAATTATTTTTCTTTTATAATAAAAAAACATAATAGGACGTATATCATCCACAAATGTGTTTTACATCATGTATAGCATGACTATTAATGCCCATATGCGTATTTGCATGTTATATCTTGTTGTATTTTTATGCTCTAAATTTGTCTATTTGCATCACACGAGGTGTTAAAAGATGCATGTCAATAATCAGATATATATATGTTGACTAGTTTCAATTTGTATTAAAGTTGATTTTGTTGCGCATTGTTGGTCTTGATAGTTGGGTATATAAGTATCCATCCGTAGAGAACTTATCTTCCATTTTTCAAAAATTTAGCCTATATATGTACCACCTATACACTGGAATATGATGAGCAGGTGCCAAACTAGTCTTCGTTATCACAATTCTTGAAAAGCAAACTTCATTTCTAAAAATTCTAGTAGCTGGTTTGGTCTTTCATTAAGTCATATAACACTTGCGCCCGTTTTTGCCTATAGGACATATGGAACCAAATAGGCACTAAAATTTCATTCTTGGTTTGAATTTCACGGTACATTTGTTAAGCTTCACAACCTTGTACACACAAAAGATCATCAAGTAGTGAATTCAAGATTATAGCATGCTCTCATAGTGTAATACGAAGAGAATCAACATAACAAAATTTATGGACTTATCGAGTCATTACGATCCTGATGATAAGTAGATGAATGCCTTAATTGATCACTGAAATGAGAACAAATTATACTTTTACAACTTGTTTGTATCTCACGAACAACTCTTTTTAGCCTTTCTAGCATGAGCAATCTTGACTTACAATGAAGAAGACTATCCTCTACATTCCATGGCACCTTGTTTTGTATATATAAATATAAATACCACACTTAATGTAAAACAAAGGAACACTTCAAAACAACCAAGAGGGGGGGTGAATTGGTTGAACCTTGGCCAATTAAAAATTTAAATCAGAGTTACCCACGGATCTTTATCACATTAAAAACTTCTTTTGATACCAGAAATCAATATTCAATTAAACTCCCCTTTTCAAGAATACATAAAATAGAGTATTTCAAACTGTGCTTTGAATATGATTCACAAACAAAGTAATAAGTATGCAATACTGAGAAAATTAAAGAACACACAAATTTTATACTGGTTCACCTCAAACTCTATGAGGCTACATCCAGTTCTTCCACTCAAAACTAGAGAGGAGTTCCACTATTGCAAAATATCCTTTACAAGCAAAATCACAAGTCTCTCTTTGTCAACCCTAGACAAAGTTCAGCAATCTAAAACACTATTAGATTCATAGAGACACCCCTTTCAACCTGAGAACTCTACCCAGTTGAAAAACACAGAGAAACACTATCTCTATGCTTGAAAGAAACCCATTACAACAGAGTTACAATAACCAGAATTACAAAGGATTGATTTTCCCAATCAAAGAACAAGAAAAGATATCACCTGATAATCCAAATGTATGAACGAAAATGATTCACAGATGAATAATGCAGATTATCAACTCAATTGTGCAGCTTTCCTTGAATCTTGATTGAAAGATGAAACTTCAGCTTATGATCAACACATCAACATGATTCTATGAAGTTTCTAAATGTTTCTCACA
>PYAF01001653.1:115105-136175 GCA_007407185.1 Glycine tomentella | reverse complement strand
TTCATTAACCTAATAATCCTATATGTATGAATGATGCATGTTATGCAATATTGGATTATCAGATCATACATTTTCTTTTACATGATCAATTTTAAATTTTCAACTTCAAGCTTCCTTGGTTCTTCCTTCCTTTGCATGTTGAAAGCACAAAACTCTTCACTTTGATCTTCAATGATGCTTAGCTTCATCTGAATCAACACTTAAGACATTCAAGGAGAGAATGTATAACTAACGGTTTTGAATGGTGTTGTGGTTGAGTGTTTGCTGTGAAATATCGTTATAGTTAAATTTAATTTATATTTGTTACACGTTGATTCCCCGTGCAACCGCCTCCTCGCCGTCGTCCACTCTAGCTATTCTGCCCCTCCGTTCAACGCCCTTGCTGCCTACGACCTCCGCTCCCGCTGACGCCTCTTCCTCTCCTCCCTCCCTTCAGAAGAGATCGATGCCGCCAATGACGTCGCCGTCGACCACCGCGGTAACACCTTCATTACAAACTCCGGCGGAAACTTCATTTGGAAGGTCACCGCCGACGGATCCGCCTCGATTTTCTCCATATCTATGATGTACAAGGCGGTGACGAAAATTCCAGCAAACGACGACACTGCACCTCACGGTTCCCTAGGACTCAATGGAATCGCTTACATCAACAAAGGTTACCTTTTAGTGGTGCAATCGAACACAGGGAAGGTTTTCAAGGTAGACGCGGTGGACGGCATGGCAAGGAAAGTGTTGCTGAACGAGGACCTCGTCAACGCCAACAACATTGCGGTGAGGAAGGACGGCGCAGCGGCAGTGGTGTCGCCGTTGAAGGAGCTGTGGTTGGTGAAAAGCATCAATAATTGGGTGGAGGGAACGGTGTACGACACGGTGGAGGTTAATGTGCTGCGGTTTCCAACGTCGGTGGTGGTCGAAGATAAGGATAGGGTGTATGTGTTGTACGGACACTTGGATGAAGGGAGAATGGGGGATTCAGGAAGAGAGTTTTGGGATTGCTGAGTTGAGATCTAAAAAAGAGGGTCAAGATAACAGCATTTGGATCTTTGTGCTCATTGGTATTGGCTTGGCTTATTTTTGCTTTTGGAGGTTTCAGATGGGTCAACTAGTTAAGAAAATGGACAAGATCAATTGAGTTTCAGTTCTACAGAATGTTTTGCTCCCACAGTTTTGTAAACATATTCAAGTTGGTTGATTCGTCCCAGTTTTGCAATTCTTTTCAGTTCATTTAGCAGACTGCCAGGCAACACTGTAAAAACCGCAAAGCTACTGTTTTCTAAATAGAAAATACACATACCTAATCCTTTTGATATCAAAAGAGAAACGGAATCAAGTAGATAACTGGGTACTAAACAAAATATAAGCCATATTATTAACAATTTGGTTCCGAGAACAACAAATATATTTTGTACAGTAGTTGATGTTTTGGAATCGTGTAATATACATCAGAGCAGCTTCAGCAAAATGAAAACAAAACATACCCTTTGAACATTTCATTATTTCCCTCAATCTTATTATATCACCTATATCTGTCATGTAGCATTGTGGCCCCATTGATTTTTTTTTAAGCCTTTTAATGCATCGAAAACTGTGTTAACAGAAGATAATTTGCATTTAATATGCCCACTTAATTTTGAGTTAAGAAAACTAAATAATTTTTGTTTTTCCGTCTGTTTGATAAACATAATGAATGACAGTCTTATATTGAAATCCTAGGCAGTATTCCTTGATGCCTAAATGCTATGCAAGAAATTCCACCCATTAAGAGTTCTTAATTATGAAGTTTACCATGCAAACTCAATGTCAAGAACCATTTGCAAGCAAACACTGATATTCTTTCAAAATATAACACAGGAATTAACAGCAAGCACAATATCATCTCTAGAAATGGGCACAATGAAACATCATGAAAAATTTGAAAAGTCAAAATTACTTGATGCTCAGCTGGAATACCCAAAAACCTTGCACCTTACACCAAAGTTACAACTCAACAAGACATTCTTTCAAAGTCTGAATCAACAACTAAAACCAGAAAATAACAAGCAAGGAACTTCAACACTACTTTACTGTTCGCCAGGCAGCGTCTTAATGATATCCGAATCACCTGCAAACGAAAAAAAAAAAAGCATTAGAAAAACAAAACAAAAACTAGTTTCTAATATTGAAATAGGAAGGGAGGCATCAGATACCAGGATCAATAATGCTAAGGCAGCACACTCTGTAATATTTGCCACATGCAGTGCCCAAATCCACATTGTCTATAAGCATCAAAATAATTTGTTAATGAGACAAAAATATACAGAAACAATGGTAAATGACAATTTCTACCAGGTACCATAGCATCCAACAACTATCATCAATAGGTAAAATTACAATCCAGTTGTCTGTACAATAATTTATACAAGAGAAACAGCCGCAAGTCCATACAAAGGTCAGCAACTATATCATATGGGTAATTATCAAAATAGCAGTAGCTAAAAACTTCAATAGGCTACTACAAATGCAGATAATATAAACTTCCAACAACCTGATCACCAGATGCTTAAAAAATAAGTCTAAAACCACTATTCAGATTTTAATGCAGGACATTCAAACATATGACCGACCCAAGGTCTCCCAGTGACTCCAAAATGTATATAGACAATTTTAGATGTAGCCAAACATTGACTTCAATTGACAACAAGAAGTTAACAGAAAACAGATAAACAAGTATCACTAACACAGTATCCTAAGTTAAATCCAACAAGATTACATTGACCTAAATAATATGGGGCCTACAGACCCACATCTCACCCCATATAGATCAGAATAAATGCAACGCATGTTACTTAAACTATCAAATCAGAAACGGAATATTCTTCAACCTCTCATCTAATGCAAATTAACATTAAAATTAGACAGAAATATGGTAAAGGGAAGAAAAGCATTAGATTAAGAACTTACTCCCATTGTAATGATGAACCCCAACCTTTGCCAACATAGCATAGTATTCAATCTCTGACTTCCTCAAAGGGGGGCAGTTGTTAGCAATGATAATCAATTTCCCTGCAGAGAATTCAAGAATTAATAAATCATTTTATATAACTACAAAAATATAAACAAAAACATCCACATTAATTTAAGACAAAATACATTACATCATCCTTAAAGATCAAATTAGTCAATAAATTAGGCAACCGGCAGCAAGAAACATTAACATGATCAAATGCATTTGTAACTATAATGCTAGAAAATGCTTTTTTAACACACTTTTTCTGCTGTTGGGGAAAATTTCTCATGTCGATCTTTTATAATAACCTTGTCCCATTCTTTATTAGTTGGACCAATGCTAAATTCATTCACCGAACACCATAATACCTTAACTATATGAAATGCAATGCATCGTTTTTAATCAGTTCTGGAACTGAGACATGTGTAGAAAATCAATGCCAAAAAAAAAAAAAACGAGAGAATTCGAAAGTGTAACAAAAAAGATACCTTTGGAGCTCCTAAGAGATTTGAGAACGGTCTTGTAACCGAGGGTGAATTTGCCACTCTTCATGACGAGAGCGAGCCTGTTGTTGATGCTCTCATGGGTCTTCTTCTGCATTTGTTAAAATAAATAACAGAACAGAAACACATTAAAAAAATCGAGTTGGAATTGAAAACCCTAAATCTGAAAACTATAAGCATGAACAGATCAACAACGGTAGTTGCAGAGAGAGAGCTTACGGTTTTCTTGGCGGCAACCATTTTTGCGAAGAGGAGATACCCTAGACGGAAGAGACGACGGCGTGGGAGAAATGGAGTTTGGTCACTGCCACTAGGGTTTGCTATGCTGTTGTTTCGTTAGATATTATAGAGCACTCAGTTTCCCACATTGGGCTGGCCATTTTTGTTCCTCTGGGCCTCAGGACCAGTTTATTCTTGGATCAGTTTTTACAATTTCATATTTTTAATTTTTATTCTATAACTAAAAAAACATTTATTCTTTTACACGTTTAATTATGTTTTGTTTGTAATTGTTATTTATTGTAGTTGTAAAAAAATAACATAAAATTATATTTTAAATGAAAATGAAAAATTAAATAAAATTTTAGTTGAAATGATATTTTTTGTGTTTGTATGAAAGTTTTAGGTATCATTCATTCACCTAATATCATCCTATTAATGAGATAAGATTATTATTAAAGACAAAATTCTTTTGACAAGTATTAAAACTTCATAGATTATACTTGTTAAACTGAAATAACCCTTGTACTAATTGAATTTTAATACATAAAAATGTTGTTTGACAATATAAATGATCGTACTTTTTTAACAAAATGGTTGTACTTTTTTACGTGTTGTAAAGATAAGTATACGGTCCACCAAATGAAAAAAAATACTTAAAAAATGATAAAAATATATTTTTCTATTATCTAATTAAGTCAAAAAAATGCGATTATTTTAGTTTGGATCTTTTAAATGATTATATGACTTAAATTAATTTTAACATATTTTTAGAATTTAAAGTGATAGGATAGTGAGTTATTTTAAATTTGTTAGTTCGGGATAAGACCCCACACTTGTGAGGATAAGTTGGATATTCATCCATACTAATAAAAAGAGAGGTGGAAATAGCAATAAAGAAGTGTTGAAGTAAGGCCCAAAGGGAATAACCCAAAGAAGGGGGGCATCCTTGGTTGTGGCGAGTGAGGAGAAAGAAGAAGAAGAAGAAGAAGAGAGGCACAATGGACAGCAGCAGCAACAGAGACGAGAATGTGGA
Source organism: Glycine tomentella (assembly GCA_007407185.1). Taxonomy (NCBI): domain Eukaryota; kingdom Viridiplantae; phylum Streptophyta; class Magnoliopsida; order Fabales; family Fabaceae; genus Glycine; species Glycine tomentella. The sequence continues at coordinate 131,431 of PYAF01001653.1, read as the reverse complement.
ATTCGATGCTTGGGAGATTGAGTACGTTAGTTACGGTGGGGAGCATCACCTCCCTCTGGTAATGAACCTTGTTGATCAAGAACTCAGCGAACCTTACTCCATCTTCACGTACCGTTACTTCGTCTATCTCTGGCCTCAGCTTTCTTTCCTGGTACTTCCTCAACTTTTTCACTCTTTTTTTTCCGTTCCCTACTTAAATTTCGTTTAATATTTGTGCTTTTACCTTATTTTTCTATATATGTGAACTTTGTTTTAGGCGTTCCACAAGGGTAAATGCGTGGGCACGGTGGTATGTAAGATGGGGGAACACCGTAACACTTTCAGAGGCTACATTGCCATGCTGGTTGTCATCAAGCCCTACAGAGGAAGAGGCATTGGTACCTAATTTTAGAGAATTTATGTTTTAATTTCCTGTTTTGTGATGTTATTATTATATATTCTAAAAAATGCTAATGCTTGGGTTTTGGCTTTTTGCTTAATTTTTCTGCAGCTACAGAGCTTGTTACTAGGTCTATCAAGGTGATGATGGAATCAGGTTGTGAAGAGGTACGTATGTGCATTTATGTAGCTGTGCGTGGTTGTATTGCATTTTTCTGTAGTTTAAGGGCGTGGAAAGGATTGAAGGTGGAGAGAAATAGAGAAAGCTTTTAGTTTCCCTGTTGGTCTGTATGAAAAACTGAAAACATGAATTTCGCTGTGTTTTCATCCTAAACAATAAAAGTCAGTAGATCGGAATTTGGGAATGATTGTTATGTATTTATCGTATAATTCATGTGTTTCTTCTTGATGATTGCATCTTAGTTAAAATGCTTTAGGTGTACTCGTCCAATAATTCCCCTGTTAATGGGATGAAAATGGCAAACTCCCAAATATGATTCACACTTATTTATTCCTTTACATGCGGAGCAGAGAATTAGTTTTTGCAATTTCATTGTCTATCACTCCTTTTTCTTTATTTCCTTTTCATGTGAATATGAAACTTATAATATGGAGAATATTCAGCTTAAAGGAATGGAGCACAGATCCTTACTGTGTATATAAATCTCAGATGAACCAGAGAACACAGCCCCATAATGCTACCAGGATAGTGCACTCTCCTCCCTAGGCCAAGGCCACCTTCACTACCCAAAATGCTCATCCCCTCACATTCCAGCCCGTCTTACGATTCAACAATTTTCTCCTCCCAATCTCCTTTTGCCAGCTGTGCTTTCTGTTAAGCATTTCCCTCTTTGAACCGATTTCTCCACTCCTTCTCTTCTTTCATCAAATCCAATCCTGTCCCCCTTTTCTCATCTTCTCTGACACACCTAAAGGCCCATCTTTTTCTGTTTCTTCCCTTTCCTTATGTATATGCAGGTCAACGGCTCACCATCTTTCTGTTAAGCATGGTCTTATGTCATTTATCTATCAGTTGCATTATGATATATTATTGCAAATAGAGAAACTGTAGAAACTGATAAGAAATTGAAATTCGTACCAAGAGTTTATTTGTGATTATTGTTTAACGTTGCTGACTTGGATGTTGTTTTATGTGAGAAAACAAGGCATGGATGGGCACTTTGATATAGAGCAGGACATGCAACTTGAATGTATATTAGAATATCAAAATCCTTTTCCTCCTTGCAGTTTACTCCATGCAGGCATGCACCTCTTAAAAAATATATGGCTCAAAGACGAGACAAACTATTTGCTGATTTAATATATGTGAATATTTAGTTGAAAAGAAAGATTCAAAAGTACAGGTTTACTAAATTCTACCTATATGAAAATGGAAAGATGTTTGTTTTAACTTCTGTTTCTAAAGTTGAATTAGATGTAGCGGTGAGAACATGTCCATGTTATGGAACTGTGCCTTGCATTTTCGATTCTACAATCTTCATTAATTAAAGCTGGATTATGATAGTGCCTGTGCCTCTTTTTTCTTTGCCTCTAAAACTTCAGTTGTATTCTTGTTTTCTGCTATCTTCCATTTTGTTTGGTAAAAGCACTCTTGGAGTGGCATATTTTCCGTCCCTCATTTTGTTATTACTCGTAAATTTTATGTTTTTCCTTATTGAGTGCTGACAGCTAGAGCTAGTTACGAGATGGTGCCATGATAGATTTTGATTCATGTGCATGTAGTGAAAAGACTAGTATAACCAGACTTATATTGAATATCATATATTTGTGCACTTAGCTTAAGCCTAAATTGTTTAGAACTTGACTTTAGAAACCAAACTTAATGGTTAGACTCACATTCTGAGTTATTTATTTATTTGTATAGGTTACATTGGAAGCGGAAGTGACAAATAAAGGAGCACTGGCACTGTATGGTCGCCTTGGCTTTATTAGGGCCAAGCGGCTCTTTCACTACTATTTGAATGGAGTTGATGCTTTCCGTCTGAAACTTTTATTTCCCCGCTCAGAGTTGCACCAATCTCTGCCTATGATGGCAGATAAATACCAGAGCTACATGCAAAGTGATCATGGTGATGCACCATTTAAAGAATGATTTGGTTCTGTATTTTGAGGAAACACCTTGAGCATATTGCCGTTGTATTAATCACGCATATCAATTCTGGTATAATTTTTTTTGCAGAATAACTCCTGCACGTGAAATCACTATCTATATAGAAAAAACATCAGGTGCTATAGGATCAATTTTAAGCTTTTTTTTTGGGATGAAAGTCAAATGACTTGTATCAATACGAGAGGGTCGTGTTCAAATTTTGAATACCACTTGTTCAAAAAAAAAAAAAAAAAAAATTGGTGAAAAGGGCACTTGTTCAATATTTATTGAGAGAAATAACATAAATTTTGAACTTTGTATATGTATGCAACGTAAGAGGATTTATTTCGTGATGTCTTAATTAAGTTTGCTGCAATCTTCAAGACTTACCAAGTGATGAATTAATTATGTTCTCAGTGGCCATTTTATGTGTACTCCACTTGCTGAATGCATATTTGCTAGAATTTTCTATTTATTCCCAACTTTAAAATGTTTAATTGCTATCATTTGTTTTTAAATGGAAAAAGTGATTCATAACGACTTTGAACTTGTTAATTTTATCTCTTTTCTCAAGGTGTGTGTTGGTTGAGTTTGTGACATAACACAACCAAAACTTACTGGTTTCTTTGGTTAAATAATCTAGTTCGTATTGGATAAATGTTTATTATGTAAGTATTCATGTATGAGTTATTTCTATAATTAAATAGAAATTATAATATAAAAAAATATAGGGAAGTAAGTTAAGAAATACTATAATCATTTTTAAGGCCAAACCTAAGGCCTACTTGTGTGGTCTAACATGTTTCAAGGCTTTATGATAATGATAACATTTAGTTTCTAGAATTTCTCACAATAAAGCTAATCCATGATGCTACCCTTAAACAACCATCATTTATGATTTTCACCAAAAATCATACAACAGAACTGATTTCAGATTCACTTGTATAGATTGGAAGTGAATAAGTAATGAGTTTGGATAAATTTATCTTCGTTTTTATTTTACCTAAAATTTTGATTGAATCATTTATGAAATAAAACTAATTCAATCAAGACTTAAAATATGAGATAACATCGATCAACCCGACATTTTAACATAATATATCAATATTAATATTAAGTATAGTTAAATACTTAAATAATAGAATAAAAACAGTATAAAAGTTAAATTAATACATATTTTAATATCATTTTAAATATAATACAATTTTATAGGAAAATATTGTTTATTGAGTAAAAAATTATTATTAATACATAATTATTCAAAAAAAAATATTTTTAAAAGAATATAGAACACTAAATCGGATTGAGATTACTTTAAGCATTACCTAAACTGAGTCTGAAAAATACATCTAATTTAATTTTAAAATCCAAACTCATCAAAATCAACTTCGAACTATATATATTAGATCTGTAGACCCTTTCTCATCCCCGCTATAGATTAGTTATTAATATTGATAAATATTTCACACTTTGTAACATAACGACTAAAAATACCATCTCACTGGAATAATAAATAAAGAAACTAAATAGTTCATTCTTATTATATCAGCAAAGCAAGAAGAAGAATAAAAAAATTAAACTAAATTCAAGTAACCTGATCGATAGTTGGTAGGTGGCACGTCGGAACTCAAAATACGTAAAGCCATATACACTTTGGAACTTTTTATATGAAGCATGCCGCGAAAAACGGATGTAACAATGGACGAAAATTTTATCTATTCTATTTCAATGTCCTCTCTCGTACTTATTCTCATCCTAAACAGTAATTAAGGAGGGATAAATTCTTAGGTGCACTTGGAGTAAGACATTTTTGTTGTTCTGATTCATTCATTATTTGTCATGTCAGTATTGTGGGTCATTGTTATTTTCTGAATTAATAACAGTTTTTAATTGTTCTAGATAGATTACTAATATAACGAACAATGAATGAATCAGAGCAATAAAATAACTAACTCCAAGTGCACCTAAGAATTTCTCTTAAGGAGGCATGCAAAAGGAACAGGTCAAAAGATACTTCAATCAATTCACTACTTTTTTTCTTTTTATCTTTTTTTTCCCCACCTCTCCCTCCTTTAATTTCTCGAAACAGAGTGAGTTCCTTTTAATGAACAACTTACCCTTCGTATATTGGTATCTGCAGACCTTTCTTTAACGCGAAAACATTCCACCCCTTTTCTTTCATTATTTCAAAAAGAGTGAAAACAACCACTGTGAATTTAGACTAGCCAGAGAGAAATAATAGATTGCTGATTAAGCTGAAATAATTTAATGTCAATTGATTTATAAATTTGATGATAATTTTTCAACAATTTAGATGTTTAAAGATTGAAAAATATTAATAAATACAAAATCACTAGTCTTATTTAAAAAATAATAATTTAAGAACCTAATTAAAAATTGTGAAACAGTTGAAAAGCATACAAATTAATTTAATAACTAAAAATGACACGATATACTTTCCAACAAAAAATTATCCATATCCATAATTAAATTGGAAATTAAATGTGGGAACCATGTCATGTGCACGCTTAAAGAAAGATAAATTAATCCGACTCAATCAATATTCTACAGCAAAATTGACAGATGCATATACTACTAGCTAGTCAAGCTTTAATATTGCTTTGCCCCTAAATTGCCGCCACCGTCACACCTAAAAAATCTTGCTATTTTTAAAAAGGAAAATTGTGGACGACTAATTAATGCCCATGCATGCGGTCAATATTGCCGTTACAATACTGTGATTACAAATTAATTAAGAGTTGAAAAACTTTAATGTCACGGTACGTTAGAAATCACACAGATTAATAGTACCATGCTAGTGGTTTGAGTGATCATGTCCTTGTTGATCACATTGTTGTTGCTGATTGTAAAAGTAGGATGAGGGAGATGTGGAGGAAGAAAAAGTGGTAGAGAATTGAGAACTGAAAGGTGGTGGTTGTTGTTGTTGTTGATTGAAAAGATGGGATGTGTAATAAGGGAACTCTGCATCGCCACTTGAAAGAATCTGTGCATATTGGTACAGATTTGGGAAAACTTGGTGGTCAAGTGTGGAGAATGAAGGAGGGGCAACAGCATCAAGAGAAGAAACAGACCCAGTTGCACTAGAGGAAGTGATGGAAGTAGCATGGAAGGGAAAAACGTTTCTATTTGGTGAACCTTGTTGGTGTTGTTGCATATATGGAACATTTTGATGAACTCTTTCAGGGAAATTGAGCTTAGCTTTTGTGCCTTTGAACTTGAGTGCTGCTTTGTCATATGCAAGGGCTGCATCCTCTGCTGTTTCAAAGGTTCCTAGCCACACTCTAGCTGCTTTTTTTGGGTCACGGATTTCTGCTGCCCATTTCCCCCATGGTCTCTGCCTCACTCCTCTGTAGTGTGGCTTCTTTGTCACCTCTACACCATCACATGCATATCAATAACAGATTCGACTTCACAATTTAATGTGCTCTTCTACATAAGTCTTTTTTAATGTCTAATTTTACACTTGTCTAAATGTAGATTTATTTATTTGTAAGAATCTAACAAAAAAGTATTAAGAGATTTGTAACAATTCACACATCTTACTTAATTAACTTGAATTAAATTATTTTAGTTGTCTAATGGTAGAAAGAAGAAAAATAATATTAAAGAGAATTTTGATACTTTTTTGTGGAATTTATATCTTTTATACTCTATTTTGATTTTAAAAATTTATTTTTTATTTTCATCATCTTTATTTCTATCCACTAAACCAAACACACCATGTAGATTGAATATTGTGGTATAATATCTTAAAAATTACCATAATAAAATATATGATATGATATATTCATATTAGTGTATAAAATGTATTAACTCCTTGTGTAATGGTAATTAAGAAGAACATTTAGTTTATTAAGATTGACTTAGTAGGAAGGTTTAAATAGTTTACATGGTATTTGAATTCAAATCCTATCATAGTCTGTAGTCAAATTTATTAAGTTACTGTATTATTGGTTATAACTTATAACTAATTGTTCTAAAACAATTTAATTAACTATAGAAAATTGAAAGTACTACTGTCCAAACAAAAAAAAAAAGATCATATCGAATGACCAAAGTTAAGGTAGGAGTTTTATGTTTATCTAGTGCATAAAACCATGGTCGTCAAACTTAGAGTTAACTGATAAATCGATTCTTACAATTTCATGATTTTACATAAATAAAATGAGTTTGACAACCATACATATATTTATTTTCTTATAAAAGTTATAAGGTTCATCTAGTAGTGGTGAAGGGAGAAAGAAAATGTGAGAAGTAGCAGGTTTGATATTTTTATTAATTAAAAATGAACAATTAATTACCATTTGTCTAAAAAAAAAAAAAACTTATCCTCGTTACACTACTGATCCACATTATTAACAGAAAAAAAATATAAATGTTTATATATGATTACCGCATGAGAAATTAGACTCTAAACTAATATATTATAAATAATAATTCCCCATCAGGCATACAAAATACAAAAATGACAGGATATTTATTGGACTGCATTTACCACTGTAAGAAGAGAGTAACGAGAATGTGAGGGAGTAAATAATATGTAAATGTAAATATAAAAAAATATGGTGTAAAATGTAAAAAAAATAAAATGTAATGCATTCAGCTGGGAACAGGAGAAGTACTTTGTATATATTTTATTCTGCTACGTGAAGAAACTCATGTTTTAGCTCCCTTGATGTTTATTTTTCGACATTTTTGAATGGATAAGAAGAAAGAAGAAATGTCACGACAACTTGAATATAAGACAGGCGCATGCATTGAATTTCTTTATTTACCAAGTTGTCAACATGCGACTTATACTAATATTGGCATTCAATTCTTTAGTTTTTAAATTTTTTTTCTAAACAAGATGTGATCAGAGACAATATATATATATATATATATATATATATATATATATATATATATTATGTTATTTCAATGAAAAGTGACTAGCTTGACTTAATTATAATTCTTTTGAAACATTTCATTTTTAAAAATAGATTATTTTTTCTTTCCTGAAAGTGAGAAAGCAACATATAAATTATTTGGTATCAGATAAATTTTGTGCATCATTTACGTGGTATGTGGATCATTCAATATATATAACGTGACATTTCTATACAGACTCACATGGATCTAAATTAACAAAGGCAAATTAAATTTGTGTTACATATAGATGCATGGTATTTAAGAAGTACTGTATCAACTGTACATTTATGGTTAAAATAATTACATTTTTATATGCTTAATTCATATTACCTCTATTTTATTTTTTTAAATGTTCTTTAAAGGTTTTTTGAGAAATCATGTTACTTATATCTTAATTCCTTTTTATTTAAATGAGTTAAGGTTTTTTAAGGTTAATTTTTTGTTATATATGAATCTTAATGTTATTTATAGGTCATTTTGAACTTCAATTATTAATTTTGAAATGTTAGAAAATGAGATGGAGATCAAAGTTTATTTGTTCAGAAAATTCAAAGTTGATAGGTTTTGTTAATATAAAGTTATATTTTTTTTTAAAAAATAAAATTAATAATGTATATTTAGTACTTACAATTAGACACTAATAATACTAGCTAGCAGTCATATATATAAAGACTCGTTCCTAATTATTCAATACCATAAAAAAATATTTACATTAAAATAAATTAAAATGGAGTAATATTTTTCATGAAAAATAAATTAAATGTAATTTTTCAAAATACACGAGAGAGAAACAGTGTAATTTTCTTGGGATGAAAAACAGTGTAATTTGAGAATCTTTGGAAAAAAAACGTATTTTACCTTATATTTATTAACAATAAAGATCATACGGTTCGTGGCTTGGAGAGTTGGAGTCTAGGACATTTTCATAAATTTATGAGATGGTAAGTATATACTTGTTTGAATTTAACAAGGAAGGAGGTATCGCAAATTCCAAAAACAAATAGATTCTATTTTCACTTTTAATTAGTTTTTGATTGAAAACAAATTGATTCAATAATGACATCCACGGATCCACCATTTCCATTAATTGGAATTTAAAGATACAGAAACTAAAGTGTTTGTTTTTTAGGAAACAAAACAATGAGCGATTGATCACTATAACTTATATAAATTGTGTCAATTTTAGGAAATTTAAACATGCTAATTAATTAAAATAAATTAAGATAGCTAGCAAATTAACCTTGATCTGGAGGAGGTTGAGATGGGTATGGTTGAGGTTGATCCTTGACCATGGAAGTTGATGAGGAAGGAAAGGAGGTTGATTGTGGCATGTGTGGCCATGGGTTCCGATTGGTAGTTCCCATAACTTGAGAAAGAGCAGAAACCATTTCAGACATGTCAGTTTCTGAAGACCAAGATGCATAATTATAATAAGCATCAAAGTCTTCTATTGTGCCCTCTTTCTCCTCTGATGCTTTGTGAAGATAGTGGAAGCTTGCCATATTAATTGCCTTCTTGGATCCTCTTTTAGTTTGCTGCTCTATACTCTTTTTGTTATGAAATATGATCTTGTGGTCATGTCAGTATTGGTTTATAACCCACTCATCATACCAGGCAAATATAAGGGCTGAGAACAAAGCAAAAATTAAATGTTAAATTGTTATTCCTATATTAATTCAAGTTCTCGGATATCCCTTCCAAAATTTGATTACTATAGATTAAAAAAAAAGTTTTTTAATTTGGATTCGTTACGTTTTGATTTGAATTTTGTAAATAAAAAAAAATGATTAAATCAAAGAAAGTTTGATTTGTCAGATAAAACTTAATTATGACAAAATCAATAAACATTTTATATCAATAATACTTTTTTATAAGAATTTTACACCAATAACATGAATGTTTCTTCTCTTTTTCTTCACTCTCTTAACTTTCATTTTTCCCATAATTAACTATGATTGACTCTCATTTGAATTTTTATTTAAAGTGGTTCCATACTCACTCAGCATGTTAACATTGTAGTAAAGTCTTCTTATTTTGTTAAAATATCTGTTTAATTTTTTATTCCTCTCTTAATGTTAACGGCCTTAGGAATGAGTGGCAGTTTACGGTAGTTATGAATTTATTTATTTTTAAGTTAAAAAAGAGGCTGGGATGTTCACTTTATGGTAGTATGTACATAATTCACATTCCTTTTACAGCTCTCACATCTCAATTGCTAGACGAAATCCATATCTCTTGACTCTTGCCATATTCTTCTACACCAATTGTCTTTGGAAGAAGTGGCTTCATAACGTTTAAAGAATAATGACACACGATTATAAGTGGCTAAAAGAAAGACACATCTCTTTAATTATTATAGGTAATTTTTCTTTTTAATAAATTATAAGATTTTTCAACACCTTCATGAGTGGGATTAATCTTTGAGGGTATTTTTTCTTAATTTGAGAAATTCCAGCTCCTTCTAAGAAAAAATCATTGATGAGTGGGATTAATCTTTGAGGGTGTTTTTTCTTTGAGAAATTCCAGCTCCTTCTAAGAAAATAAATTGATAAATAATCCGTGTATTTGGGATAGCTACTGAAATTTGCTATTTTAAAAAATAAAAAATAAAGTGTTTTCATGCATTTGAAAATTTGAAATTTATGATTATTTTCAATAGTTTTTCCCTAAACAAAATGTTATTCCCAAATTACTCTCAAATTTCCCAAAATCTTTTTAAAGTAATTATTACTATAAAAATAATTTATTTTAATTGCATTACAATCATATAATTAATTGACGGTATAAAAAATATTTATATTATTAGAGTATATATTACAATTAAAATATTATATTATTTTATCTTTTCTTTTTAGTTTACGTTCCTAAATTTAATGTTAATCATCTTATTTTCTTGAAAAAAAAATATTATGAGAAGTTTTCAAATTGATAATTTTTTTTAAAAAAAATGTACTATTAGAACTGAGAATAAACTAGATTTAAACACCCAAAGCTAGTTTGTAGTGGAAAAGTCTTTATAAGAAGTATTTTAAGCATATTTCTATTTGACATATATTATCGAATATTATATTCTTTCATGCTGCAATCTCAGCCATTTTGTTTCAAGAAAATATTCTTTCATGCTCACAACTAAATATTTACCAGCAAACGTGAAGTTTATATAATTATATAAACATTTAAATGGATATAACATTAAGATCAAAATAAGCTCTATCATATTGAAATAGACAATGAACCTAATAAATAGATTCACTTATAAAAATTTGAGTTGTTTACATGAAATATTAGGTTCAAATCTCATAGTCTTATTGTAAAAGCACAAAAAAAAATATTGAAACAGAAAATCAAAAAAAAAATATATTTAAACAGAAAATAAAAAAAAAGATTTTTAAAAGTTAATTAGCTCGGGAAAAGATTATTAATATCAAAGTCATTAGAAAAAACATTTTGGCCATATGCCTGCTACCTGATATATATTATCTTTAATTTACATATACATATCCATTTATATATGCATGATATAGACTTGACACACTTTCTTACATATATATCCATATCAATTTTAAATAATTAGAAGCTTGTCAATGATGTTTGCTGACAACACCAGTCACCATTCATAGACATAGGTTTCTTAATGGATATACAAGCAGCTAGAATCAATTAAATTGCATGTTGTCTCCTAATAGTGCAGCGTGACTTAAGAATTGTTTGCTTTCAAGGATCATTTCACTTGTCTATATCCCATATTTCCAATAATTTTAATTTCATTTCAACACTAGACAAAGTTGAGTCATAGATGAAAGGCACGCATGCACCACCCTAAGTTTAAATTTGTACGCCGCAGGCATGCACGCAGTACCATTGTCCTCACTCGTTCCTGATTGAATTCAGGCATGATCGATCTTTGCCTTTGCCTTTGGTCCTTCCATCACATCCAATTAATATAATCTCTTCTTTCAGCGTCATTCCATGATTGAATTCCTATCTTTATATATATATATATATATATATATATATATATATATATATGTGTGTGTGTGTGTGTACGATATTCATTCATTTCATTGTCATCAATTGTAAAACAATCTGAGCCATGTTTTGTGACAGCTGTTTCTTTCATTCAAGTAGTAAGAGGAAAAAACAAAAAGAGAGATAAGTAAGAAGTGAGGAAATGTGGTTAAGATATTATTAGCTAGTGTGGTTTTCTTAAAGAAGAAAAACACGTGTCATCAACCCAACTATAATTTGAAAAGCTTCAATAATTTTATGTACTATGTTTTGTTTTAAGTATGTCTCTTTATAAAAGAATTTAATTACTTAGAACGTAGGTAATACACAAATTTATCTATCTTATAATAAATGTTTTTTTAATGAAAAGGATCAATTAAACGCTAAACTATTTGGTTTTAAAGACAAATAATATTTTATCAAACAACCATGAAAGCTTTCAATAAGTTGTTTTTTGCTTTCAAAAAACAATTAATAATCATGAAAATTTAAATTATTTAAATAAAAAAAGGATGTGCAAATAATTTTATTTTATATTTTAACAAAAATGGAGCATTATATAATCTATTAATGGCTGAATTATGATTAATGAATATGAAGTTTATTGTGTAATTATATATCATACCTTATGTGGTAAAATACAAAATATTATTTGATATAACCGTATATCATACCTCAGTTAAAAAAACAGTACGTCAGTTTATTAGAACAAGATTTTAACTTATGATGAAATTTTGCCGTAGGTAGTTGTGTGTGTGTGGCAACATAATTAGCAATGTGTTGGTTCCTAATTTTAGGCTTGGAAAGTCGTGAACGTTCTAGGACCTTAATTTCTTGTTGGAGTAAAATCTGGTTTGTATATTATCACTTGCCACAGACTGACCTATATGATAATATGAAATTGTTGTGCGTGTTATGTGGCTAGTATTACCTACAGATGTCTAAGAGTCAACTGTGTCAGTACGTAAAGAAACTAATAACATGGATGAATATTGACTAACCTCTCCAATATATAAAAATAGTAATAATCATAGAGAATTTATATATTCATATAAATAATACTGTATTTTCAATATAAAAAATGTAAATATATTTTTCACAAATAAATATTATATTCATACAACAAATTTATACAGAAATTTACTCAATAATTCTTTTTTTTTCTCTATCTATCACACCCATGTAATATTTTATTTCATATCTCTCTCTCTCTCTCTTATTTTATATTCCCTCTCATATTTATAAAAAATATAAAAATATTAAATAATTTTCTCCTTAACGTATGTGGAGGGGTTTATACCCCAAAACTTCTCCATCTTTATTTGAAGTAAGATAGACAATTAATCAGTATGATGTGGATTTATAACTGTATATATCTTGTGCAGTTCGTTTTCAACCTCATTGCATATATCCAAATCCAACTATGATGGTGCAATTCGTTTCTAATTCTAACACTAGCTAGCTAGCATCAATCCAAATTGAACCAACATCCCTATAGCTTAATGGGTCACATCTAGCATTACTGAGTAATCAGCATCAACTAGTACGTGAACTTTTCACTCATCGTAATCGTATCTCATATAATGATTGCTGATCTTACTTTAGTTGAGAGTTGAGATACAACCTATATTGCTTTATGAGTAATAAATAGTTGAAGCAAATCGCGTAAGCGCGCACAAAAACTAGACGGACGGTGATTGCATGTTTCTCAATTAGCATTCAATGAACCAATTTGTGAAAGGCACATGAAACTAACAAAGATTGGTAAATATCCAAGAATAAAGCAAAACAATTATCTAAGATTGAGGAGAAAAAGAAAAGATTTGAGGTGAGTGATGATTGATATTGATCAAAATTGCATAACATGTGAGCCGCAAAGCAAAGGAGCAAGTTGCATGGGATATAGTATGTATGATGCAATGTGCGCATGCATTTGCATGTGGGCGTCACGACAGAATTGTTCTCCTCTTTTCCCTTCAGTTTGCTCGCCTCGCATGCTATGCCCGTCCTTTCATGTGCCGATTCACACCGAAATTATCCACTCTGTCAACATCACTTTCACATGCTTCCAAGATCCCACCTTATATTATTTTTCACAAATTAAAATAATACACTACCAAAAAAAAAAGTAGTATTAGAAATTAATACCCATTTTAATGCAATCTTTTTAACACATACATTATCATTAATTAAAATTTATTAAAAAATCACAGAATTTGATGAGTCTCACACTTATTTAATGAATTTCTTTTTCGATTTATAGTTTTAATAAATTTTAACTAATATGAGAGAGAGAGTATCCCATAATAAGTTTGTTAAAAAATTATGTTCCTATAACATTCCTTTTATTAGGGGTCTTGACTTCTTAATCTTAATAGAACTTTGAGGTATTCTCATGAATTTTGATTCTTGGCTGACTATGATATTAATTAGGGATGATCATGGATCAAAATCAATTTTAAACTGCGATGAGTCCAAATCAACCAAAAAAATCATATTGACTTGAATCATTGATTTGGATTCGACTGAGAAAAAAGTTCAAATTTGGTTAATATAATTTGGGTCTTCAATTATGATTTTAGAACTTGAAATTATCCCATCCACTTACACTTAATGACATAGTATATTTTTTTATATTTTATATATTAATCTTTAGAGTTTAGGGCATTAGCCAAGCCTATATTTTTTTCATCATTCACATCTATTTAAATCAATCTGATGATAGTCAAATTGATTTAATTCAGGTGGGAGATCCAAACTAGGAAAAATTTGATCTAAATTTAATAAGTTAATCGATACAAATAAAAAAATATCACATTCAATCGAATCCACTCATTCTCCGTAAGACTAATAATAGTCATATTTAAAATTTCTCATGATTTAGTATATTTTGTAATATTAGTTACACTTTTTTAACATTTTGAATAATTTTCTTCCCTTGAAAAAAACATTTTTTCATAACTATTTGGAAGCTATTTTGTATGTAGTTCAAACCTAGTTTGGCCCATGAATTCTGACAGGTTCATTTCGACCATTGATACTCTATTCTCATTTTAGATATGTAAGCTAGGCAGTGTCAAAAGAAGTTGCTGCTTTCTTTCTTCTTCCTTTTCCCCCTCTCGAAAATATTAGATTCTATGGCCAACAATTCCTCACTTGATAGACACCGAATTTTAGTGGTAGCTAAGAAATTATATGAAGGGGAAAATATTGGTAGATACCTAAATCCTATTTCTTTTATTTTTTTTCTTCTAAAAACCTCAATCCTATTTCTCATGATCTCATCTAGTGAGAGATCGAATTGAGATATTCGAGCTAGAGAGAAAAATATAAATACATTATGTAATAATAAGATAAAAAAAGAGAGGTATTTGTAGCACATATAAAGATATTCATATATGATTGTTTTTAATGAAACATGTCATAGCTTCTACATGTAATTTTCCTTCACTCTATGCTTATCCAAAAATAAAAGGACTAAAATATATTCTTGGTCTCTCATCTTATTTTTTTACTTTTAGTTTGATCTTCACTTTAATTCTTTAATTAAAGTGTTTCTTTTCTTTTAAACTAAACTGGTCTTGGTCTTTCTGATAATTTATTATATTAACGTTGTCAACTTGGTGACATTATGATAAATTAAAATAGATGTTATGTGAGATTAACGTTTATCACATTAGCCGAAATTAACATAGCTAATAAAGAAAATATGACAAAAGCCAACAAATTTGGTTTAACAAAAACACTAGAAGGACCAATGTTAAAATATTTAAACTTCAAAAATCAAATTGAAACCAAAAAAAATAAAAAATAGCGACCAATAGTCAAATAAAAAAAAAAATACAGCATACTGTTGTATATGCATTCGCTTGACAAGAAGATTATAATTATATATCCATATCTTAAGAGGTACTTAATTTCTTAAAATTTCCTAATTTTAATAAATAAATATAAGTTTATTAAATTATTTAGAAATAAGTTTGTTGATTCATAAAGTAAACTTTTAAATAAGTTTTCACGTATTTAAAACAACTAAACCAATTTTTATAAATAAAAAAACATACATAAAATAAGAAGGTTAAACTTGACAAATAAGTCAAATTAAAATTTGTAAAGTTTAATCCCATTCAATCTATTTATATGCCTTTCGTTTGCTTTTTTTCTCTCAAGTCGGGAAAAAAAAAAAAAAACTCTTATAAGCCTAGTTGGTAATTGGGGTTCATATGGACCTTCGGGTCAAAGAGGGGGTGTGCTTCATACACCAGATAGTTTTCTCATACACCATTATGAATTTTCATAATACCCAAAATAGCCTTAATGAAAGAAAATAATATATAAACGTTAATAAAGCAAACGCGAGAAAGGGAGAAAGCTGTGAGCTGTGGATCCATTGTTTGAGCTTGTGGCATTGGTTGGAATCGTCATTGGTGAGGTTTTTGGAGGTGTGCGAGCTGCAGTTGGAGGTTTTGTGTCGCCGGAGAGGAAGCGCGGAGGCTTGGGTTGAGGTGAGTCCTTTTTTTTTCCCATACGGATCTGATAATCCGTGGAAGGTTGGCGGATTCTGCAATCCGTGCCATATGGTGCATGTACGTACGGATTATGTAATCCGCAGGACCTATACGGGTTGGACAATCCGTATAGGTCCTGCGGATTACATAATCCGTACGCTCTATTTCAATTTTAAATATTTTTTAAAACTTAGTTTCCTATACGGATTGGTCAATCCGTATAGGTCCTGCGGATTGTGTAATCCGTATGACCTATACGGATTGTCCAATCCGTATAGGAAACTAAGTTTTAAAAAATACTGAAAATTGAAAATTTAAATTGATCAGTATAAATTTAAATATAACTAACGTCATTTTAATTTAAAAAAATAATTTATTATGTCATTTTAC
>PYAF01001653.1:97716-115005 GCA_007407185.1 Glycine tomentella | reverse complement strand
GAAGAAGACAAATGATTTTCAAAAAAAAAAAAGCTGAAAGTGGGAAGGGCAATTGTGGAAATCCACTGTTTAAATATGGTGTATGAGAAAACTATCTGGTGCAGGAAGCTCACCCCGTCAAAGAGGGCAATGGATCCATTTCCTTTTTAATTTTGGAAGATTTTTCGACATGATTTTGGTTTTAAACATTCTCAAGTGTTCTATGTTCTGGAACAGTGGTCAAACTGCCACATTAAAAAAAAAATGCCAGAATGCTATGGGTTCTATAAAATTTGTCAAAATGTCAACGCCACCTAATTCGTTGGCCATGTAAGCGAAGTCCATAGGTTGACGTGGTGTGCAGTTATTGGAAGACGTATTTCATTACACAGAGTAGCGAATTACATATGACACATGGCAAAAAATCAAAATTACGTAAAAACTTCGAACGACCATAACTTTTGACTGGAACGTCCGATTGAGGCGAAATCGGTGGCCAGACGCTCGAAATTGAGAGGAGAAGTCCTGGGCATATCCCATATTTTTTTCCAAAAAATGCCTCTAAGTGCCTCAAACTTACGATTTAGGATTCAATCATCCAAAAATTTTAAAATTGTCTACTTTTTTAATTATTTAATTAGTTAATTTAATGTGATTTTATATTTTTTAATTACTTCTCTAAATTACGATCGTTTTGACATAAAGTACGCCTTCATCGGACATCCCTATTAAAAATTATGATGTAAATTGATAGTGCATATAAACTTTGAACAATGATTTTTTTTTTTTTATAGGAATGTCTGATGAAGGCTTACTTTATGTCAAAATGATTGTAATTGAGAGAAGTAATTAAAAAATATAAAATTACATTAAATTAACTAATTAAATAATTAAAAAAGTAGACAATTTTGAAATTTTTGGATGATTGAATCCTAAATCGTAATTTTGAGGCACTTAGAGGCGTGTTTTGGAAAAAATATTTGACCAAATTCCCTTCGGGCATTTGTCCAAGGCTTCTACTCTCAATTTCGAGCGTCTGGTCACCGATTTCGCCTCAATCGGACATTCCAGTCAAAAGTTATGGTCGTTCGAAGTTTTTACGCAATTTTGATTTTTTGCCACGTATCATACGTAATTCGCTACTCTGTGTGGCGAAATACGTCTTCCAATAACTGAACGCCACGTCAGCCTATGGACTTCGCTTACGTGGCCAGCGAATTAGGTGGCGTGGCATTTTGGCAAATTTTATGGAGCCCGTGGCATTCTGGCATTTTTTTTTAATGTGACAGTTTGGCCACTGTTCCCTCTGTTGCTTGTTAATGTCATTAAAGCGAAAAATATTGAGCAGCATATAAGATTACAAGTAGAGGAAAATCAAACACCTTCTTTACACAAATCTTAGTTAATTTTTTAAAGCCAACAAACTAATGGCAAGCTGGTGTATTTAGTTGATTTTTTGATTTTAATAATTTGTCTCAAATTAACAATAGTGTGTCAAAATCAGAAATAGTCAGTTTTGATAAATCAGATTTGACACCAAACCTTATATATTGAGTCTCTTCAAGTAGCATAACTCGAAGAGATATAAGATGTGTTAAATAATTAAGGGAGATATAAGATGTGTTAAATAATTAAGGGAGAAGAAAAAAAGAGAAAGATCATGAGTTCGATCTTCTCTCCTAACAACATTTTCCAATAGAAAAAAAATTAGCATAACTCAAGATGTAGTGGTTTAGAAATCCAGTTATACCTTTACAAGTGATAATAGAGACACTCAATCAAAGAGAAATTCCAATTATATTTACAAGGAAAAGGTGAATACAAGAGTATGCTTGCACACCAAACATTAACAATGATGAACAACCAAAGAAGGCTTCGGCACAGCACATAAATAGTTCATCAAAATTTTCATGAGTTTTGGTTGAGATGGACTCCAAAATCAGCAATTTAAAAAAGAGAAAATGCCTGAAGAAAAAACAAGGAGAGGAAGAGGGGAACCAAAGGTAAAATCGATACAGACTAATTAAGTTCCCCTCAAACCACTTTACAAGCCTCTCCACTCTCAAATGTGAAACTCCTGTACATGTAATTTTTTATATAGTCCTCTTGATGCTTATACTTCAACCATGTTTGGATTTAGCATCAAAAGCCAAAAGAACTAGAAAATTTCTCGGCTTAAGGTTAGTGTGGGTACTTATGTGCTGCTCCAAACATGAACAGCTTTATTAACGTGACTAGACCATTTGGTTTCCAAAGGTTAGCACCCACTAAAATTAGTGGCATGGCAGAAGAGAGAAAGATGGCTTCCTTAGTCTGACTCCAATGAATGACTGTCTCCATCAGATGAGAGCTTACTGATTCCCAAATTAGGCAGACTCCGACTTCCTTGCAGGTTATCCTCCTGAGTGTTGTTTCTCACTCTTCCAGCTTTGTTGCGAATGTTAATGCCAACTGGGAAAGGAACCTGAGTTCCTTGCAAAGTTAGTAGCCATTTTGTAGCTTCATCTCTTAATAAAAAGAGAGGTTCAAATTTCAAAGGGCTTGCCTAGATTATGTATTATGCTTCAAGCAGGTAAGAATACCTGTAATGTAAGTGCTTAATGGATCTTAAAAGAAATTTATACCTGGTCACCAGCATTAGGGCCATCGGTGTTGAAGAGTATAGGCCTGCAGCGCTTATCCTCATTCATCAAGCTTGAATTTTGGAAGTGAGCAATGAGAGCTGTTTTCCCTTGTATACGAGCATAAGCTAGTGATGCCACTTTCTCACTGTTGAATTTCTCCCATTTCTTCCCATTGAACACCTGCCAGAATTGCATCATAAGCTTCAGTCTATTAGTACAGGGTATGTGTGTGTGTGTGTGAATGTTATGCGATTATAAGTTTAACAGCAATCATTTTGATTGTCATCATCATTTTCCATAGCATACCTGATAGAATGGTTTAATCAAGCTAGGATTGATCATGTTGATGAATGCATATCCCACATTGCATTTGTTCTGCAATTAATGTCGATTCCATGTGAATAATTAAGCAAAAAGGAGAAAGGAATACTAAAGTAAATTAAATTTCATAGTGGAAATGTTCAATAAAAGGAACACACATTTTCATGCAAGCAAGGATATTTTCCTACAGAAAAGGTTCAGATGAGAACATTTTTACAAAAAAAGTTGATGCATTTTCTTATTGTTTGATTTGTTCAGGAAAATGACATTCCTGTCCTTGAAGCAATTCATTTTCCCCTCCTTTACTGAGATGCAAAAAATAAAATAAAAAAACAAGTATCTCCCTTCTACTGTAGCATAAAACAGAGAAAGTACAATAAATATTTTCAAAGATATTCTCTATACAACAAATGGACCATAAACTCAAGTATTTTAAAAAGAGAAAAGCACTTGCTCTGAAATCAATTGGCAGATAAACAAAATCATAAGTTCCTCTATGGCGCTCATCAATTGCAGCTAACAGCATCTTGGATGTATACCTGCAAGATAACAAATCAGTCCCAGAAAAAGATAAGTTTTAAGAAAAAATTGTGTAAATGAGGTGTAGAACTGAACATAATTCTTCATTTTCAGCAAAAACTATTTAAGAGAAATGACAAAGATTTCATATATGCTTAAAACCAATGAAAAGAGTCACAAGTTTAATTTTGTGCTTTTATTCACAGCCCTTCACCAATCAACCATCCTAATTCCAACATGGGCAGAGAAGAGGCAAGTAAATTATAGCAATAAAAAAATTATAGATTTATGTAGTATGCTAAAATGATCAGTAACCACCAGCTGAAAGGGAAAAAATAATCAGGAATCAATTGTGAAATCTCAAGCCCTACTAAAGTTTGTTTGGCTATGATGTCAATATAACATAAAATCACTTTCAAGTAAAGATATGTTTTTCCACAATCAAACCCTTTTCATAGGCATCAGAATCTATTTTACTATTGTCAAGAAAAGGCAGGAAATAGAAGCTAGTCTACTGCCAAGTCTAACAAAAAAAAATAATAATAATAACAAAGTTGACAAAAACAGCTTCCACCAAAATTTTACAAGGCAAAACCAAAAGAACTTCTTTGATGGCATACGAAAATTGAATTTTCTAAAAGTGATTCTTCCAAAAGAAGTTTCACAGAAAGCTAATCTCATAAACGAAGACATTTTAGAGCAAATTCAAATGCAAACCAAGAGACTCAGATTAAATTTGCTTAAGCTTCTAATTCATAAAAGGGTTCCAAGTGTTGGTGACTTTTTCCCATATTATCACTGGCTTAACAAATAATCTATCCTAGGCTAACAGGCTTGGCTGAACACTCCAAAATTTCTTGAAAAGTAAAAGCACAACCCAAAATGTACCAAATGAATATACAAATGTTTGCATCCCCAAAATGAAAACTTAAATACAAAAAGCTAATATTTAATTTAACATATACAATGCTACTTACTTGTTAGGAATGTTCTTTATCATTAGTGTTGTTCGGTTATCTTCTCCCTTATTTATGCGGTCAATATCAAGTTCATACTGTTTCTTGTCATCGAAGTTTGGCAAACCTTCATTTCTGCGGCTTCTGGTACGTTGTTTGTGAGTCTCAAATGAATTAATCATGTGGTTTCTTCTAGGAAACATTAGGTCCCCTTGGTTATGAAAATGGACTCCAAGATTCTTGGGTAGGACTCTAAGGTCAACACAATTTCCTCCAAAATGTGGAAAGCTATTATAAGAAACAAAATCAACACAGTGTGCTGCTGTGTTACCGGAAAATTGCATATTCCCAAGAGATTCCCCTGCATAGGTATGTCTTCTGTCCCAAAAAGGAGCTGAAGGCACATGCTGGCCATTTATGGGTAAAACAGTGGCCATCATATGTGATGGTGACCTAGGAAGTCCATGCAATCTTGGCAGATTAGGGGCTGCACAAACTCCATCAATATACGAAGGTGAATTTGGCCACATCATTCCAGTAGGCCGATAGGAGTTGCCCCATTTGTAATGATGACCAGGAAGAGGACAGCTTCCATTACCAGTGGATTTAAAAACTGAGAAAGGAGCAGAAAATATGATCAATTGAATATTTTTATATATATCATAAAAAAAAACAGGTTGTTTCCTATATATATTGACCCATAGAGTTCAAAGATTTATAGATTCACCAACCATAGGATGAAAAAATAAATTATAGGAAAAAGTTATTATCACACTTGCTAATCTACTGCACTTTTTAACTTACCACATTCATTGAATTCCATGAAGCGCCCATTGGAGTTTACTTGACAGAACTGCATGTTATCTATTCTTTCCTGTGTTTTGAGATTGATGTTTACTGCCACCTCAGGAAGAATGTGGTGAACACTGTTAGCTAAACCATCATGAAATTCTGGAAGGGAATGGGGATGAAAAGCTGGAGCAGCTTGACTATCAAAATTCAACTGGCCAGGTGAACCAGATTCCGTAACTTCACATCTGTTGTCAGCTGATTTAACTCTGACTAGTGATGGTAAGGAGTAAGGAACATTTGAAGAGACCCCGTGAACAAAAGCAGTTTCCGGGGATGGTGTGCATGTGGCAGGCTCAACACCAAGAACTCTTCCACCATCCAGCTTACCAGATTTAGAAATCACATGCAAACCTGGTCCAGTGTAAAAATATCAGTGAGAGAAAATAATATTTTTCTGCTGCTAAATTGATAGTTGATTAACAAATACTCTACCCGGGAAGCTAGTTGGTGACTTAAGAGGAAGGCTGTTTTGATGCAGATAAACGTTACTTTCTTTGTGTTCACTATTAATGTTTCTCACAACTATTGTTCTAGAAGGGTGTTCATTGTAAGGCTGTTCTCCAGCAATCGAGGCACTACACAGCCCTAGTTGACTGTTACAAGCTTCATCAAGGATTTCAGAATTCTTTTGTCCAGAAGATGAACAATTATCATGTCCTAAATCCATCCCTCCAACACTACTGAAAAGGTCTAGTTCATCCGTGTCCTCACCAGAGCTGTCTTGGATGATGTGGTCGAGCCCATTAGTGACTCCAGAAAGCAAATCATCATCACTGGGGAGTAGATTTCCAATAATTTGAGCCTCGAGTTCTTCAAGAGAGTCAAAAAGTCTCTCTTCCTCATAGTGGGATGCAACAGTGTCAACTGAATGTCCATATAAAGCATTATTTGCTGATAATTTCACTGCACCAATGGAAGTCATGCAAAGGCATATTAGCTAGCTGTTTTCTTTAGAAACCTCAACATACAACTCAAACCCATTTTAGAATTTAAATTAGTACAATAAAACCTCTATCCACGTAAATGAGATGAACCACACATTAAGAGGCAAAGAAAACTTACATTTCCTGCTCAACAAGTCCGACAAAGAACTTGAAAAGAGACTACTTTCATGCTGAGTAGCAACTATATTGACTTTGCTACTATCTGATAAATGGGATAATGCTTGTACGTTCAAGCTGGTTTTTATTCCTTGATCAAAATCTACACAACACAAAAAAGTCAGAGACTGATTGAATGTGCCATTTGTACCAAAAAATTAGTGCATCAATGTTAAACTCAAAGCACAAGACTAGTGCTCTGATACCATGTTAAACTCAGAGAGAATCAGGCCAAAAGAGTGTGTTCTCCTGCTGAAGAATTCTCAAATAAATACAATGTAATTACAAACTAAACTTTCATATATACATTTACAGCAGATTATCCTAATTTAAGAGAATAACAGTTACAAATACCAACAAATGTACAGTCACATCTTCTTTTATGCTTAATGTACTGTCGCATATAATTTGCTTTTGCCATTAATTCTGTTGACGATCAACGCATCTCTATGAGTTGCTTTCTGCTCTTTTACAGTTGGCATGAGTTCCAATGTTCTAAGTTCTAACTTCTAACTTCTAAGTACTTTGCTTGTTGAACTGTCATAAGTTGTTAGTTTAAGGTATTGATAAATATATTAACCTAAAAGCTTATGTTTTCAGATGCAAGGGTAGAAATGGTTTTCAAATTTCAACACATCTTATCATGCAAAAGCGAGCACTCAAACATGACAAGTCCAAGCTCTTCTAGTAATGAGAGACCAGATAAATTGTTAAAATTGCTTGACCAAGGCAATCTGAGATTCCTAACATTGCAAGTACAAAGCAAGCAAATGACTCCTAAATTCTTAACAAGTTATGTAAAAAATATTATATAAATTAGAAGAAAAGAAAAGGTATTTGGCACCAAATAACTCCAAAGGAATGCAGTCCAATAGCACAGTCACGACAACAACAATAATAACACAATCAAATAGATTAGTAATACTAACCATAGCATTTGGGCATGTTATCTGATTTCCATAAGCTAGCCTGCCTCTGCCAAGAGAAAGAGAAAACAGGAATAAATAGGACTGTTTCCAAAATTTTACAAATGCCCTAATACCGTGTTCAAAATGGAATATATATAAGATGAAACGAGAAGATACCTCCTCAGAAGAACAAATATCTTCAGAAGAATACAACGATGAAGAAAAACTCTTGAAGTCAATTGTCTCAGAAGGCATGATGAATCCCAGAATGCGTAGATATGTATCCCAAAAAACGAAAATCTCCTAACTTTTATTTCTGTTGAGCACAGCATAGCATGAGGTCAATTCAACATTTTACCTCCCCAGCAAGAAAGCTACGAGGAATTATAAACCTCCCAAGTTCAACACACGATGAAAAATATAAAACTTTATAAACTTAAAAACTCTTAATTACCATAGATTATGAAAAACCAATGCCCATTAAACTAATATCATGCAGTACTAAAGTGCGAGATATGATCACAACCAACTTCTGTGCGACATTTACCAATTTCCGTGTAACACGTTATTAACTACTTTACATAAACTGAAATTTGTGGTTACTTATCACATGTAGAGATGACCACATAGTCCAAACAACATGTAATAATTTCTTAGTGCACGTTACAACCCCACATTGACACACAGCATAAATTACAAATCCACCAACATTCTGAACGATCAAAGGATTTCCAACAACTTACAAATCTTTAAAATTCACACCCCTCCCCCCCCCCCCCCCCCCCCCCCCCCAAAAAAAAAAAATTAAAAAAAAAACTCACTTGAAGTGTTCGATGTTCTAAAACCAGAAAGTCAAAAATCAAAACTTGAGAACAGAACAGATACGAATTCACGTAAACCCAAAAGCCCGTGATGGAAGAGCAAAAAGGGGTGGCAAAAAGAAAGACACTGACCTTAGGGGAATTGGAAGAGGAGACGGAAGTGGAGGGAAGGGGTGAGAATGAGTTAAATAGTAGTATATGGAAAGAGGAGGAAGAGAAGATGTGAGAGAGAGAAAACGAATAAAGTAGGGCATAAGGCAAGGTGGGAACAAAATGGGAGGATCATCATCTTTGTAATTAATTGTATGTGTTGTTTGTGTGGCGTGCAAGATCCTCCATCCCAATCTTCTCATACCCTATTACCGTTCCCTGCATTGCACGTTACTAACTCCTCTCAACTTCTCAACTTCCTCACCTTCACTTCTTCTTCTTCTTTGAAAACTTCAACGGAATTTCTGAGGTCTCGCCGGACCTGTGCGTTTTCCGGCGAAAGGGGACGGAGAGATGGTTGTTTTTTTTTTTTTTTTTTCCATTTATTGGTTAACGACGTCAATGCGGCTTAAAACGAGGTTCCCGTTGAAATGACTTTCTTGCCCTTCGTAGTCAATGGTGATTGTCTCATTTATCCATCAATATCCGTACAGATGTTTCATCATATTGTTATTGGCCTTACGAAGTTGATTTTTTTTTTCTTTTTATCTCAAATGGACTAAGCGTCGAATCTGATTTAAAGAATAAAAAAGACATGAAAGGGCATTGTTATTCTCACCTCTTTGCCTTCTCTTCCCACCCCATGTTTTGTTTGCAAATTTTGGATTTTGAAATATCTCTCATGGAAACATGTTTTTGTTGTATGAAATACATTACACAATTAAAACATGTTCTTATTAGAAAAATATACAATGAAATCGAGTTTTCATTATATACGTGGTGGTGCAAAGTTAAAACAAAACAAAATAACATGACCAAATTGAAATCAATAACAGTATCCATAATATGTAATAAAAATCAATACCATTACATCAATCATCATAGTTCTAAATTAGTCTTACAATAATTAACCCATGTACTATGAATAAAGTAAATATAAATGAAGAGATGATTACAATGAGTCTTTTGTCATAACCACTACATATTCATCTCTCTAGTTTGAAATAAAGAATTGAAATGTTGTAAGTTGTTCAAGTATGATATTTGTCATGACGACATTTTTTACTATAGTATTTATGTCATTGTGATGCAATAGTAGGTAAGGGACATCCATACTCTAAATTAACCTATAAGAGACACCTAAGCATAATAAATGAACAAATTGACATACTTACAATAGTAAATAACAAAATAATTGAAAAATGTATACTTACACAAAGTGTGACAATAATTAACATATCCAATAGCAATAAGTTATTGAAAATGATGGAGGTCGACTCTTAGGCGGAAAAAATGTTCAACTTTATTTATATCGTAGGCAAGTGGACCAACATCACATTATCAAGACTTTGTATTGTGTCATTTTTAACCTCCAAATAGGAGATTAATTGAACGAGTCGATCTTTTGTGCCAAAGAGTTGAGCATAGTCAATATGCTTTTACTCTTACTGAAGTTCATGAATCAAATCATATGGTATTATAGCCCAAGACTCCTCATCCTTGTATAACAAACTTGCAATTTCCCAATATCCACAAATTCTGTCTAATCTAACATTAAAAACGCTCACACTATATTCACTCAACTCATTAGGAAATTCATCTATAAATAACACCATTTTACTGCGTTCGGAATGAGAATGATTAGGATCAACAAAAACAGAATCATGAGCATCTAACAACTCTTCTATTGTAGGGTTTTTTTTTTTCAAAGGCACTATGTAGGGGGTTTTAAATTGTGACAGTCATGTCTGTCCAATACATGCGTAAATCCAGAGACTAAAACTCCTTTGCACACGCTCTTCAATTATGGTAATTTTGACAAACTCAATTTGGTCAACTTGGGGAGTGCAATCTCGAAATTATCATCATCATTGTTACTCACTGCAAATATCTCCTGCATTGAATCATAGCATGATACACAGTTATAGACACCAGGTCTTAAATTTGTGCCGGCAATTTTGACGTCAACAACGTCTTTGTTTCATGGCAACCCATGATTTCAAAATGCATGAGATGTGAGAACACCGACGTCGGAGACAAAGGTCTGTTTTGGATGCTAGTGCATGAGGAACAAGAACTAGATAAAAAAGAATAAAAAATAAATAAAAAAAATAAAAACAAAGTCTCCAGTTTTGTGCAATCAGAAATTTCAACCGTACGTTACCAAAGAATTAGAAGAACCATTAGATGAGAAAACACCACATAAGTATACCCATTGCTTATTGTTACGTACAGACAAATCCCCAAGGTCTCTTGGTAATAAATAGGTCAATTTTTTGCAATCTCCAAACCAGAAACTTGATGATTAAACTCATAACGATTTTCCACGTCGTCTTCTTCAAGTTGTTAATCCCAATCTAAATAGATAATATAAGCTTTAGGTACATAACATAACCGTTGTCCAGGATATGTCGCACATAACGATTGTAGTTATCCCCTTCGAGAAAGTTTCTTACAAAATATTCAAGCATACCCATCCATTGTACATCTTCTACTTTGATACCTTGACAATCACGAATCGAGATATTACATATTGCTCTAACCAGCTAGTGCACATCAAGTAACTATGACTCTGGCCAGCGGCAGAATTAGGGGTTAGGATGGGCTATCGCTCCTCCTAAAATTTGAAAATTTGAAACCAAAAAAGAAATTAAAAATTAATTAAAAAAAAGAAAATGAAAGGGAAAAAAAAGAGGAAAGAAAAAAATATTAAAAAAGTTGAAAGGGGAAAAAATATAAAGAAAACGTAGTAAAAAAGAAAAGAAAAGAAAAAAATATTAAAACAATAAAAAGGAAAAATATATATAAAAAAGAGGAAAGAAAATGTAATAAAAATAAAAAGAAAAAGAGAGATAAAAGGAAAAAAAATGAAGATGATAAAATGGAAAAAAATAATTAAAAAAATGGATAGAATAAAGAGGAAGAAGGAGAAAGAACACTATAAAAGGGAGATGTCTGGACACAGAAATAGGAGGCCAAATCCCAAGAGAACAGAATGAATAAAAAAAAGTTGTGTCATTTGGTACTGCAATCAATGAAATAGAAGAATTTCAAGTATCTTCTCGTTCTTTTCTTTTTTCCCTCTTTTCCTCTTTCTTCTCCCATGTTCTTACTCTTCTAAAATAATATAAAATGTTATTTGCTTTCCTTGTTTTTACACATGCACCCCCTATCATGTTGGGCTGAGCCCTTTTTGTTAAATATGAAATAAATAAATAAAAAAACATAAATTATTGTTTACACCTCCTTTTTTTTTGCACCCTCTACCATGTTAGGCCTAGCCCATTTTTGTTATAAAAAATACTATTTACAATTGGTTCTTTGTTTTTTTAGTTACTATTTAATAGCCTGAAATTGTCAACGATGCTGAAATATTAGGAGTTTGAGACTATATTTTTTTTTGTTTGCTTTGAGCATGGCTTTAGATCCAAGAAACGGGTACAAGTCATTTAATAGTGAGGATATTTGTAAACTTGTTGATAAATTTTATTCTAGAGATTTCACATAATAGGAAAAATTGCATTTGAAGATGGAGTTACAACATTTTGAGCTTGACATTCCTAAACATCTAGATTTAATTAATTTATCAACTACATCTGAATTATGTCAAGGGCTAGCAAGAACTGAAAAGTCCATCATTTACCCTCTCATTGATAGAGTGATTAGACTTGTACTCACTTTTCCAATTTCTACAGTAACTATTGAAAGATCTTTCTCAACTATGAAGATAATCAAGACCAGACTTCGAAATAGAATGGAATACCAATTTCTTAATTCTTTGATTACATACATTGAAAAAGAAATTGTTTTGAGTTTTAACACGAATTCAATTATAAATGATTTTAACAATATGAAAACACCATGTCAAGTGTCAAGTGTCAAGTGAAGTGATCTTAATTTCTATAATAGATTTTTTTTTTAATTTTTTGTATATTAAGTTTGTATTGTCTTCGAAGTACTTTTATTTATGATATAGTTTTTTTTTATGTTCGCTCTCTCAATGAAATTCCTACGTCCGCCACTGACTTTGGCTCACGATCTCAAAGCCATGTCTCTCATTAAATATTTCCTCCAAACTCCTCTTTTCGTTTAACAGGTCACTCTCAACAAGCTTCATAACCAAATCATTTCTTGCAATACCATCAGGTAACAGTGTAGTGTAAGAAACATTTTTGCATGTCCTTTTCAATTAAATTATCATATCTACGTTTTAATACGATTAAGACTTCTTCATTCATTTGTTCTCCCATTTCCAATTTGTCAAGTTTATTCAATGGATCTCGTTTATTCCTTTCATGGTTCGAGCCATCACACTAATTCCAAGCAGTAAATCGTTGGATTTCATTGCAACAAATCTTGCAATTTCTAGTAATTGATCAGGAGGAAGTGTTGCGGGTGTTCCACAATTGGAGACAGACAGTACATGCGCATCACATAAAGTTCAGCGTTATAAACATTTAAAACTTTCTATTGCTTCTTAATTAACTACTAAGTATAAAAAAAATTATAGGATAACTTTCTAAAGAAAAAATTTGGTGTGTTGTTTGTAAGAAAAACTAAATAATCTAATCATGTTTATACATAAACAATATAAGCAATTAGATTAAGTGCGGAAAAATTAAGATCATAAATACCTCCCGCCATTGCTCACGGTTTTGAGTCATTGGATTGAACTGAAGATCTCTCTTGAGTCTTTTAAACTCTGATTCTAAAGCACTAGATGGTGTATATGCTGATGTATATAGAATAAGTTCAGGGACCTAAGAAAGCTGTAGACACACTTATTTATACACCCCTTGCCATCAAAGGGTAAGTTACGGTGTGCTAAAAGAAGGGACGTTAACGTTGCAAAAAAAATAGGGGATGTGGGTAGTGGTTAGTTTCCTGAATTATTGTTGACCACTATCAGGTTGGTTACAGATATTTTGTAATTTCAAAATAAAACCAACATTCTCCCACTTGGTCGACATGTCCCTTAATTTACATAATAAGAAATAAAATGCATGAATCATAGCGATAAGTCCTCTTAATAATGAGTATTATCTTCCATGTGTTACAATGTATAATATCTCTTAGCCCATACAACTTAATGAATAAACCCAATGTTCATTCTAGGTCCAAACTTAATTGATGTTTCTCAGAATAAATAATTGTATATGCGCATAAACTGAATGAAAAACATCACAATAAAGTTTCTTAATATCATTCTTACAATGAAAATCACATATGGAAACCAAGTCTCATCCTTTCCACATGATCCTTAAATTTGAATGGTGGCATGCCCTTAGTTAAAGGATCGACAATTATTAATTCAGTGCTAATATGTTCAATAACCACTGTATTATCTTTAGCACATTCTCTTATGGCTAGATACTTAATGTCGATGTCTTTGCTTCGACTACAACTTTTGTTATTCTTAACCATAAAAACAGCAGCTGAATTATCATAGTATATCTTTAATAGCCTAGAAATGAAACTTCTTATCCATACACCATGTAAGGTAGCTTCAAAACAAGAAACGAACTCAACCTCTATAGTGGAAGTAGCAGTCAATTAAGGTCTGCTTGACACTTCTCCAAGACACAGCTCCACTGGCTAGCATAAAATATATTCCAAAGTCGATTTTCTCGAATCAACACAACTAGCATAGTCTGAATCTGAGTAGTCAATCACTTCCAAGTTGTCAGTCTATCTGTACATAAGCATATAGTCTTTAGTTTCCTAAAGGCATCTCATCACTTTCTTTGCAACTTTCCAGTGCTCAAAACCTGAGTTACTTTGATATCTCATTAACACTCCAACCGCAAAAGCAATATCAGGTCTTGTGTAGACCTGAGCATACATAAGGCTTCCAACAGCCTAAGCATACGGAATGTTCTTCATTTGTTCCCGCACAAGATCATTTTTCGGGCATTGGCTTAAATTAAACCTATCACCCTTCACAATGGGAGCTACACTTGGTAAAGAATCACTCGTTCTAAATCTTTCCAAAACTTTGTTAATATAGGTCTCTTGAGACAAACAATGAACACCTTTTACTATGTCTATTGATGCCAATAATGTAAGAGGCGTCAAGTTCTTAGAGAGAAATTATTTCACCTCATATAGCAAAACCCTTGTCATTGGTTGCAAGTAAAATATCATCTACATATAAAATAAGGAAACAAATTTTTCTCCCACTGACCTTCTGGTATATACAATGATCTATAACATTTTCTACGAAACCAAATGAAGAAATAATATCATGAAATTTTAAGTACCACTAACGGGAGGTTTGTTTCATATATAGATTTCTTAAGCTTGCATACCAATTGCTCACCTTTAGAGGGGAGAATCCTTCAAGTTGTTTCATATAAACCTCTTCCTCTATGTCTCCATTGAGAAAAGCCGTTTTCACATCCATTTGTTGCAACTCTAAGTCAAAATGTGCAACCAGTGCTAGAATGATGCGAAGAGAATATTTCTTAGATACAGGAGAAAATGTCTCCTTGTAGTCGATTCCTTCCTTTTGATTAAATCCCTTGGCTACGAGTCTTGCTTTATATCTCTCAATGTTGCCTGAATGAGTATTTCTTAGAAAGACTCATTTACATCCAATGGCTTTTTCACCATCAAGCAACTGGACAAGATACCAGACTCCATTCGATGCCATAGAATTCATATCATCACCATACCACAAGTTTGATTCTTTAGAACTCATGGCTTGTGAAAACGTTTCAGGATCATTTTCAACTCCAATAGTATAGGCAGATTCCTGTAGATACATAACAAAATCACTTGATATCGCTGATTTCTTTATTCTGGTAGATCTCCTTAATGTTGTTTCATTATCTTCTTGAGAAACTTGTTGTTCAATTGGTTGATCAACAATTTCTTTTTGCTCCTCATGAACAACTTGATCTACTAGACTATCAGCAGGTTGTGGATCTTGAACGGTAGGTTGCACAACACCCGGTTGAGCTAGAAAAGGTATTGTTAATAACAACCAATCTAAGATTTGAAGTAGATGGTTGAGTAACTGAATGATCTTTCTCAGAAACAAAATCTCTAGATTGATCGCTCCCACTAATTAAGTCATTCTCAAAAAATTCAACATTTCTTGATTCCATTATCCTTGTATTATGAAATGGACGATAAAAATTGTATCCCTTAGACCTTTCAACATATCCAATGAAGTATCCACTAATGGTCCTTGGGCCAAGCTTCTTTTCTTGTGGGTTATATATTTTCACTTCAGACGGGCATCTCCAAAAGCGTACATGTCGCAAACTCGGTTTTCAACTTTTAAATAACTCAAATCGTGTCTTTGGGACAACCTTAGTTGTAACTCAATTCAATATGTACGCTGTCGTCTTCAGTGCATCAGTCCACAATGACTTAGGAAGCTTGGACCTACTAAGCATACTTTGCACCATGTCCATTAAGGTTCGGTTTCTTCCTTTTTGTCACACCATTCTGATTCAGAGAACCAGGCATAGTGTACTGGGCAACAATCCCATGTTCTTGAAGAAACTTTACATATAGACCAGGTGTTTGACCATTCTACATGTATCTACCATAGTATTCATCACCTCTATTGGATTTCACGATCTTAATTTTCTTTCCTCATTGTTTCTCCATTTTGGCCTTAAAAACTTTAAGCATCTAGAGCTTCATCTTTAGAATGAAGTAAGTAGAGATACATATATCGTGAATAATCGTCTACGAAGGTGATAAAGTATTTCGGACTACTTGCATCCATATCTGGAAACAAATATTTGTATGTATGATTTCTAATAGATTTGAGCTCCTCTTTGCACCCTTTTTAAACTTGTTAGTTTGCTTACCCTTAATGCAATCTATACAAGTATCAAAATCAGCAAAATCCAAAGCACTAAGTACCCCTTCATTTACCAATATCTTAATTCTCTCGATAGAGATGTATCCTAATGTTAGGTGCCACAACATAGAGAAATCCTCATTCATAACACATCGTTTTGTGCAACATTAACATGCACAACATCATAAATGGTATCATTTTGCAAATTAATATAGAAAAGATCATATTGCAAATCAATCCACCATGTGTTATGATTAATCATATTAGATTCATAACAAACTAAAGAGGTAGGCATACCTTCTTTTCCAAACCATAGCTTGAACTTAGGACAATCTTTCTTCATGTGTCCTTTCTTTCAGTCGTATAAGAGAACTCTCTCCTTGTTCTAATTGCAACCTCCCATCTTCCTGAACACACATGGTCATGAGTTCATTAATAGACCATTTGTCTTTATGTGTGTTGTCGGATATTTTAAGGACCATATGGTACTGGGAAAGTATTCAAAATAAAATGCACCAGAAAGGAGTTAGACATGTCCATCTCTAGAGTTTTTAGTTGAGCTTCAATGTCCCTCATATGCATGATGTGCTCACGTACACCCCTCAGAGTATTGAGCTTCATGGAAAAAAATTTCATTATTAAGGTATTGTCAATGTCTTCCCTGAAGTTTCAAATTGTTCATCAATGTACTTCAGGAACACTCTCACATTGTCATACTGTTCAACAGAGCCCTTAATACCAATTTATATACCATAGTATATATTGTTCTCTGTAATTGCTGGTGGCTTAGTTTCAAGATAGCATAATCAATGTTCATATACTCTAACATCAGTAAAATCTTTTCCTTCCAAATAGAAAAATAATTCCCTCTTAATTCCAGACATCAATTGTATTAATAGATTGTATAGTTGCAAAATAATTCAACATATATGCTTATCATTAAAATTTGAGACAAAAATAATGTTTCATACTTTACCAATATAAGTCATGCTTATAAAATTATGAATTTAGTGACATAAAATTTGCTTGTGGGCTAAAATTTTAATTCAATTAAATTCACATAAACATTATGATAAAACTATCAAGTTATATTTCTTGATCCCTGTGGGCAAATCAAAAAAATATAATTTTAATATTTTATCCTAATTTATCATACAAAACTATAATAGAAATTCCTATGGGATGATATCTATTATATTATATATGACTAATTACAATTAATATCATCTACCTTATGTGA
>PYAF01001653.1:68771-97616 GCA_007407185.1 Glycine tomentella | reverse complement strand
TATTTCTTGATCCCTGTGGGCAAATCAAAAAAATATAATTTTAATATTTTATCCTAATTTATCATACAAAACTATAATAGAAATTCCTATGGGATGATATCTATTATATTATATATGACTAATTACAATTAATATCATCTACCTTATGTGATCTAGAGAGTCTTAATATATAATTTAAATAATTAAAGTTGTTGTGGCTAGACTTTAATTAATTAAATTATAAAGGTCACTAAATATTATCTAATTTCCAAAATTAATTTTACTGTAATTAACCATAAACAATAAAATTAAATAATCAATCATTTAGATTAATCAACTTAATATTACATGTATAAAGAAACATAAATTAATACATGTAATGACAGAATAACAATAGGTCATGTGAACATATATCACAAAATTGTCATTAGTTCAATTGGCAAAATGCCTTATAGCCATTTATTTGGTTAGGGTTCAATTCTCATCTAATGTATTTTATTTTATTTTATTTTATTTTATTTTGAATTCTTGAATTACTAAGTCATGATAGCATAAATAACAACATTAACATAATGCTACTCGTACCCGTATCACAACCGTTACACAAATAAAAATAATAAAATAAAATAAAAATGGGAATAGTAACAATAAATTACAATATTATGTCTAATTCCTTATATGATCTTTAAATAACTTAATATATAATTTTAATTAAATTATAGATATTGTGACTAATACATAATTAATTAAAATTATAAAGATCACTTAGACATAAAACTTAATTATATGAGAATAAATCATATTATGCACTTCAAGATCAAAATATAATATAATGATGAATAAAATTCCCATATACAATTGCATAATTGAAACATAATATTATGCATTTGATTTAATATATATGCATAGAATAAACTCTTCCATAATATATTCATGCATAAAAAAAATCAAAATTCTATAAATTCCAAAATTAAACAGGAACGCATGAAATGTATAATATGTAGAAAAATGAATAAATATTAGATAAGTTGCATTAGTCCAGCGGTTCATGCGAATTTTTCTAAAAGTGTTGGACGTGGGTTCGAAACCCAAAATGATTTTTTTTATAGTACTGTTCATCATCTTCAACCTTGAGCTGAGTCACTTTGACCCAGTTGTGACCCACGGACCCGAATTAAAAATCCAATGATTTTTTAGCCTTTTTAAACACTGAAATCCATGTTTTAATTTACATAAAGCTTAGAAACTCAATTTCCATATGATTCCAAAGCTTCTTAATAATTAAAACGTTCAAATAAAATACTCATATTTTAATAAAATAATATTTCACATATATGACTGTCAAACAAAAGCAAGACAGAGGCAATAAACGGGCTCTGATACCAAATGTAAGAAAAACTAAATAATTTAATCATGCTTATACATAAACAACATAAGCAATTAGATTAAGTACGGAAAAATTATGATCATAAATACCTCCCGCCATTGCTCATAGTTTTGAGTCTTTAGATTGAACTGAATATCTCTCTTGAGTCTTCTAAACTCTGATTCTAAAGCACTAGATGATGTATATGGTGATGTATATAGAATGAGTAGTTTAGGTACCCAAGAATGCTGTAAACACACTTATTGATAGACCCCTTGTCATCAAAGAGTAAGTTAAGTTGTGTTAAAAGAATGGATGTTAAAGTTGCAAAAAATAGAGAATGTGAGTAGTGATTAATTTCCTAAATTATTATTGACCACTATTAAGTTGGTTACAGATATTTTGTCATTTCAAAATAAAACCAACATTGTTTCTTTTTACAATCAAGTTTTTTTTTTGTTATTTCTCTTTCTCAGTCCTTTGCACAGCCCATCTTTCTCTTTGTTTTTTTTTTTTTTTTTTACTAGTTAATCATTATTTCCATAGTGACAAGTTATGTTTTTTTTTAGTCGGCAAAAAAGTGACAAATTATGTTGAAATCATAATACGAAATATTTGATATTTAAAGATTTTTAACAAGTGTGACGAAAGTACAAGTTATATTTCTCATTCCTATCTAAAAAAGAATGTTAAGCATGTTACTTACCTTGTAATGGATTACTGCTTCTTGTGGATTGCTTGAACCGGAAGCAATAATGTTGTCACCTCCTTCATTGCCTTGATAATCGGGGCATTTTATAATATTCTTTCCTTTGCGACTTATATGTTCTTCAATTTTTGTAACTCCTCCACCAAACTCCTCTTCATAATGGTTACACTTCAATTTTTGCCGAAACCCCCTCTTTCTTTTACTACACGCCCTATACATGATTTATTTCCTAAACAAAAAATCATTTTAAATATTTATGCTCTGTATGTGCCTATCTTTAAAACTTGAAAGTATAGGTTAAAATGCCGTATTGGTTAACCTATTTTTTTCAATTCATAATTTTGGTATCCTATAAAAAAAATGGCATATTAAAATTGCCAACAGAAACTTATCCAAAAAATTACGGCACAAAATCTTTCTGATAAAAAATACCCACCTAACAATGTTTTAGACTTTTAGTTGCTTTCAAAGTTTAATGCATTAGGTTCATAAATAAGTTCAAATAAACTCAATTGTTATTGGTGATTTAATTAGACTAATGTCATTATGTTCATAAATTGTGTTATAAAATAGAATAAATTACACTCGTATTTCTTATGTTTTTTTCAAACTATATCCTTTATTCTTCCTATTTTGTACCTACAAAAAATCTCTTAATTGTTTAATTTACATTACACTTAAACTTCCTCCCTCTAAAACATCATTTAATAATTTAATAGAAAGTATATAAGTGTTGGTCACATGACTTTTAATGAAATTTTATGTCTAAAATACTCTCATCTTCTTCCTCAAAATCACATATTGGATTTTACAAACTCTCCTCTTCTTCAACAACCCCTCTTCACTTACCACCATCTCCTTCTCCTCCCTCTCCCACGGCAGCATCGTCTCTTCCTTCTCATCGTCGTCCTCGCCCACTAACACGACGTCCAAGCACACTTACTCCCACCAGAGCAACCACCACCACCGTAACTGTTATCACCGTCATAGCCACCTCCATCACCTCCTCGTCCCCCGTCATAGCTTTGGCCACTATCAGTGTTATGTTTGGTTCACTTGACACTAGCGTCTTCGAGTAAAAGTAATGTATAAAAAGAGAGGGTATGGAAGTGCAATTTGAGAAAAATACAGGGGTAAGTGTAATTTACTCTAACGAGTAATTTCGTCTGCTTAGATATTTCAATTGACGTTAGTTAACGTCGTTAATAGAAGAAGGTAAAAGTAATGTATAAAACGGGAGAGGTATCGAGTGTAATTTAAGAAAAACACAAGGGTATAAGTGTAATTTACTCTATAAAGTATGTTGTGACACCTTTTTTTTTTATTAGAAAGCAAAATATGTAATTATTTTTTTTGTTAATGACCACTTTCATCTATAAAAAATATAAATAAGTGATAATTTAGATTGCGTTTAGTGAAACTAGCTAAAAAGTTAGCTCGAAGTTAAAAAATTAATTTATTAAATTATAAGTGTTTGATAAAACTAATTATTGAAATAGTTAAAAAATATAAAATAATATAAAAACAATAAACCATAATTTATTTAAAAAGGGTAATAAAAAAAATTTGATAAATATATTAAGGATAAAAGGAAAGAAAGTATAAAAAAGTAGAAGCCAGATTTTTAAAAGGATTCAATTATAATTTTGATCCTCCTGGTTCTTAAAATCCATGATTTTGGTCTCCTTCATTTTTAATTGTAATATTTGGTCCTCCTAGTCTTATAAATTTGTGATTTTGATCCCCTAATAAAATATTAACTAATAATTATGATTATTAAAAATATTAAATTAATTATAAATTAAATAAAAATTATTATTCATTAAAAAAAATTTAATAAAAAACTATTAACACTAAAGTGGTGTTACTACTAGTGGAATCATGTGCGACAATGGAGATAGAAGAGGTATTTGTGGAGAAGAGGAGGAAAACAGTGTTGTAGAAAATTATGATTAATAATTTTTATTCAATTTTTAACAATTAATGGTTTTGATTAATTTATAATTAACTTAATAACTCAATTAATCATAATTATTTGTTGATAATCTATCAAGAGGACTAAAACTACCAATTTATAAGACTATGGGACCAAATGTTACAATTAAAATCTAAGGGGACCAAAATTGCAATTTTGTCTTTTAAAAAATACTATTTCAATTAGTATTTTTTTTTATAAAAAAAACACTAGAAGCTACAAAAAAAGTTAGTAAAAAAAAGCTAGTTGAAATGCATTATCGAACATAGTCTTAGTTTCTAAAAGAAAAAAAATCATATTTAATTCCTAAATGTGTAAAAAGTGTGACAATTACATTATGTTGTTAAGTTTTGTTTCGTTTTATCACCTTGTTGTTATGTTTTGTAGGATAATTTTTAATCATTAAGTTATAATGTTCAAAAATGAATTTGACATTAAATTGTATTTTTAGATGACCAATTGATATTAAATTATAATATTCAAAGAACAATTGGAACATTAAATTGTATAACATAATGTGATTGAAATACTTTTACACAATGACTAAATTAGAAATTTTGTTTTTTCAAAAACTAAATTATCATTGTATTACACTTTCAAAAACTAAATTATCACTGCATTACACTTTCAGAGATGAAAATTATAATTTATTTTGTTTCTATAGTATATCTATATTTTTCAAAAAGTATAAATAGTGTATATATTTAATGTTTTACTAAGAGATCCACTGCTTCGTAAAATTAATCGATTATTTATTTTATAAAAGGATGTCAATTTTTTTTAATTACTTCTTAGTTTTCAATATGTTTTGTTTCATTGCACTTTTAATTGTCGTGTAGTTTCTATATGTGATTTTGATCTTTTTTTAACAATGCATATTTAATCCTTTGGTTATAAAAAATAAATAATTTCAGTGATGTCGTTATTGACCATCAATTTACCAAATAAATATAATTTAATTAATTGAATATGGTGCATGAGTTGTTGTAAACTTATTAATACTTATATTTAATTTCATAAATAAAAAAAATATCACCAATTTTAATGTTGAGTTTAACATAATAGGATTAACTATGATGCGACACTTTGATACTAAAATTATATGGACCTTTGACTTAGCGGTACACGTAGCCTTAATAATGATATTAACATGTTGACATAGACCACTTATGTGGCATTGATGAGTCAAAGATATGTGATTTAGGAAGTGATTAGATTTACAAGTGATATATTATTGACTTTATTTTTTTAATAACCTGATTCCTCATTTTATAACTATATATATATATATATATGTATATATGTATGTATGTATAACAAAATATTTCCTTTTTAAAAAAAAGAGAATACAATGCGATGCACTCAAATTTGTCTGGAAAGATAGTCTAATTTTTAACATAAGAGGAAGAACAAGGGAAAAGGGTGTAATTTACTATTTCCATTTTGTATTGTTTTGGTAGATCCTTGTAACAAAATGAAAACATGTTTTTGTTATATAATATGAACAATGGATATGTATTTTGTCAAGGGTATTTTTGAAAGAGCAAAAAATACATACAAGATTAGAGGAGAACTTAGCAAAAAGTGGAGTGAGAATAACAAAGCCATCCTTGTTTTCTCCAAATTATGATTCAATTAGGCCATTACTAGTTGCCAGGTCCACTAAGACTACTCCTATGGGCTATTACTTCCTGCTCCCCTTTTTTTTTTTGCTTCATGTACCCCGTAGGGAAGTAAAAAGATACGAATGGCCAAAAATTCCCCCACAACCTTAACACTTCCTCTTCCTTATGTGCTGCACAAGCACCCCTCATTCTCCTTCTTTTCTTCCACGTCCCCCCTCCCCCTTTGTCAATTTGTTGGAGAAAGCCATCGAAAACTTGGATAGAGTCTTTGTCAGGGTCCTCAACTAGATAACCGTTTTGGATTGAGTAATTTGAAACACAATATGCATTACAAATTATTCAATCTAGAAATTTACTTCATTGTTTTTCATGTAGTATAGTTCTATATTGAGTAATCTTATTTGGCATGGATCTTGTGTTTTGGATTACTCAATCCAAAACTATACAACACTTTTGGATTCTGAAACTATGTAAGTAAAGTTTTAGATTAAGTAATCTATAATAGAAAATGCGTTCCAAATTACTCAATTCAAAACTATATGGAGGAGGTCGGAGGCTATGGTGACACCATAAGGAAAGTGAGGCATGAGAGACTGAGACGACAATATGAGTTTGTGGCAGTGACACAAGAAAAGAGCAACGACGTCCATGTTGAAGAAAGTGGAGGGAGTGAGTGAGAGGAAAAGGATAAACGAGGGATATTGAATTGTTTGGGAGTGCAAGAAGCAAAAAATGGGATGCAAGGCAATAATAAATAAGCACTCTGTATATGATTAGAAATCATATACAAAATAACTTTTGGGACAAAAATAATATTATCAAAAGATCAAAATTTTTACTTTTACTTTCATTTTACTTTTATAAGTTAAATATGTGGAACACATGTCATAAAAATTTTACCCCCATACCAAGCATGCACTCCTGTGCACACATTCATGGGAAAACCACTCCAAGACTACACTTCTCATTCACTTCATTTTTTTTTCATTCTCTTAGTATGTGTAGCAATATTCTGATCGAAATAACATATAATTTAAATTTTATCGGGACAAAATGGAGGGTTTATGTACAGTACAACACTATTACTAGGGGCTTATGTACAATACAAAATGGTGAAATTACACGTGACCGTTACTGTGGGGTCACTATACATGTCTCCACCCTCCGTGTCGATCCTGCTACAGTAATAGTGTACATTTTCGCTCTTTGTGTCAACCCTGCTACAGTGACAGTGTGTTTGTCTGCCCTCCTTGTCAGCATTACTACAGGAGTGCAGACGTCAACCCTCTACAGTTGGGTCTCCCCTGGTCAACAACATATTTGTTACGCCTGATTATTCAAATTGGTGCAACCACCTTATCTCCTAATATCTTGCTAATTATCTTCAAATTGTTATTTATCTATAAGTAACAACATATCTACAAGGTACACATTATCTCTTATTCAAATTACATAACTACCTGCTATTATCTGTTATCTTATCAATAGATTAATTAACAAACAAAGGCCCAAGGCCCATACTCTACAATATAAATACAGGTTTTCTTTAAACATTTACTCATGCTCATATTCATCCGATACACACTCGGAGACACTCACTCTGAGACCACCTCGGAAACCTTCTACCTGCACTTATACGCTCAGTTATTCTTCTATAATTGATGTACTTACTTGAGCATCAAAGTCCTTTCCTTTGTTATGCAGGTCCACCTCCTTAACAAGGTTGACTCATCATTCGACGTGTAGAGTTTAGAACCCACTTGGACCCCGTCCATCATCATACGTGAAATTTCCAGATTTTGGTAAGAAAATTTGGTGCCCACCGTGGGGCCGCGGTAAAACATACCCTGCGGCCTCGCATCCTCACAAATAACTATAAGTTCCGTCAATGGTCAGTACGCGTTCTAGCATCAGACACAACACTCCCGTTGAGGTGTCCAACCCTCTCAGACTACCATGACTAATGCAGACACCATTGAGCAACACTAAAACCGCATAGCGGAGATGGAGCGAAGACACGAAGAAAAGATCCAAAGGCTAAAAGCTGACCATGATCAGCTGGAGGCTAAAATGAGACATCCACAGGGAGACGAGCACTCGCCCCTCACAAGAAACGAACCAAACTCAAGGCGAATTGCACCCTCGATAACATGTCAACCCTCTGGGCGGTCCCAACTCAGCACAGGGATACTGTCTGGAAGGGCAGACAAACAACGACATACTTTCGTTGACCGTATTATGGAGGTCGACCTTCCTCCTGGGTGGAAATCTCTCCATCTAGAAAGGTACAACAACAACACAGATCTGGACGAACATCTATACGCTTATTTGACTCAGGCCAACTATACACGAACAAGACGCTATACTATGTCGAGTATTTCTACCTCTCTAAAAAGAGCAGCTCTGACATGGTATGGCGGACTCCCCCCGAGGTCCATAAACAACTTTGACACCCTGGTCAAAAAGTTCAGCGCACAATACGCAACTAGCGGATCTTATAGGCTAACTTCCGCTGCACTGGCTACTCTGCATTAGGCAGATGACGAACCTCTTCGAAGGTTCATGGAACGATTTGGACGAGTAGTCGTTCAGATCCGAAACCTCAACCCTGAAGTAGCTTTGCACTCGATGATGCTACTAGCATTACGTCCTGGCAAATTCATGGATAGTCTATGCAAGAAACCTCCTTCTAGCATGGACGAAATTTGTGAACGCGCTAAAGGCTACATACAGATGGAGGAGATGTCTAAGTTCCGAAATGAATTCAGACAAGTCGGACAGAAACAAGAGAAATATGAAGTGACAACTAAGGTCGATCCATAAAGGACGGATAAAAAATAGAAGTTGGATAAGCACCAGCCTCTCCAGAAAAGACCCAGGTACGAAAGATACATTCCCCTAACGGTCAATCGGACTACGATCATGGAGGAAGCATTCAACACAAAGGTACATGTAAGACTGCCAATACCATCATCATCATCTCTCAAGCTAGGAGCGGACCCGAATAAATATTTCCGATTTCACCGCTGAAATGGTCACAATACCAAAAAGTGTTGGGCCCTAAAGGACAAAATAGAAGAACTTATCCAGGCAGCGTACTTGTCACGATTTGTAAAAAAACCTGACAATCCCTCAACTGGAAACAGACGCAGGGTCGACGAGAAGATCAGTACAGGAACCATGACAGGAACTGAGATGCTGACAGAAAACCTGAAGATAGAGGAAGACAGAGACAACAACAACATAGACAGGAGTGTCAGCCTCCTCGCCAACAGGAGAACGAGCCTGCCCAGCACATCCGAGGTGAAATCAACACCATGGCTAGCGGATTCTCTTACGGAGGTTCATCCAACTAGTCTTGAAAGAGACACTTACATGCCATACGGGACACTGATATCAACTATGTCGATGCTTTCCCACCACGGAGTCTCCCTCCTATTACTTTCACAGACTAATTTCAAAGGGATTAATCTTGTTAACCAGGATGACCCGATGGTGGTTTCCCTCATAATTGTCAATTTCAAAGTGTCAAAGGTCCTCATTGATCTTGGTAGCTCTGCCGACATTTTGTACTGGAGAACTTTTCATAAGCTGGAGGTCTTGCTAAGCATGATTTAGCCTCACCCCGGACCCCCTCCAGGACTTTGTAGGAGAAAGGGTAGATACCCGGGGGTATGTAGATCTTATGACCATTTTCGGCTAAGGTAAACTTTCCAGGAGTTTCACCCTTAGATACTTGATCGTCGAGGCAAACACTGCCTACCTTGCTTTAATCGGTAGAAAAACTTTGAATGAGTTAGGGGCCATCGTCTCTACTCCTCATTTAAAAATGAAGTTTCCCACTAGGGATGGAAATAGGCTAGGCCGCCTATTAGGGGCCTTTGGCCTGGTCTGACTTGTTTATTATAAAGGTCAGGCTTAGGCTTTTTGAAAAGCCTATTTAAATAAAAAGGTCGGGCTCAAGCTTTAAAAAAAGCCTGTTAGGCCTATCAGGCTGGCCTATATATATATATATATATATATAGATAGATAGATAGATAGATATTAAAATTAAAAAGATATAAATCAATCTTTTAAAAAAAGAAATAAAATAAGATAAGATACCTAATCTCATATTAAAGTGCTCTAATTAATTTTAATTTTTTTCACGCACAAATTACAAGGAAAGTATGTCAATATGTGTCTTTCTTTATATTAAATTTTAAAAAATATTATGCGAATTCTCAAAGTTTCACTAATATATAATATCTATTGTAAAATAGGCTTTTTAATAGGCTAGTAGGCCAAGCCAGACTTTTAAATAGGCCAGACCAAACCTTAAAAAAAGCCTATAACAAGTAAATAGGCTAGGCCAGGCTTGATGTTTTTAAATAAGGCCAAGGCCAGGCCTAACCAAGCTTGGCCTGGCCTGGCCTGTTTCCACCCCTATTTCCCACTATGATAGGGGAGATTGTTACCATCAAAGCAGACCAGAAGCAAGTCCGACAATGCTACGCATAAAGCTTGAACTGGCACTATATCCTCCCAGCAAAGAGTCGAACAGACACCGTCCCACTTCGGGGGGTGCCAGTCAAGTTATGAGCATAGACAAAGGGTCCACCCCCTACACCCAAACTGTCTATACAACTCACCATGACGACACTGTCAATGTGGATCCGTGCGATGACAATGTTGAAGAAAAAATGACATTCATCACGGAGGATGCCAATTATTGCTACAAAGTCATGTCTTACGACCTCAAAAATGCAGGGGCCACATACCAGCGGCTTATGGACCGTGTCTTCAGAAAACAAATCGGACGTAATGTCGAGGTCTACATCGACGACATGGTTGTCAAGTCCCATTGTATAACCTGACATGTAGTGGATCTAAAATAAGTATTTGAAGAAGTACGGAGGTATGACATGCGTCTCAGCCCTGGAAAATGCACGTTCGGAGTGGGTGGCAGAAAGTTCCTTGGTTTCATGATCATACGCCGTGGAATTGAATCCAACCCGAACAAATGCTCAGCCATTTTACAGATGCATAGCCCAACTAACGTCAATAAAGTTCAGAAACTGAATGGAATACTAGCGACTCTATCTCGTTTCCTCCAAAAGCTCGTCGAGAAGGCGAAGCCTTTTCACAGGTTGCTCAACAAGATTGAATCGTTCCTTTGGAACAAAGCCTGCAAACAGGCCTTTGAAGCATTCAAGAAAACGATTGTTGTACCACCGGTCTTGAGTCGACCTAGACCAAAGGCATCGTTGTTTCTATGTTTTTTAGTAGCGGACGAGGCTGTCAGCTCAGCACTTGTCCAAGAAGAAGGAATACACCAACTCCCTATCTATTTCACCAGCCG
This sequence comes from Glycine tomentella, assembly GCA_007407185.1. Lineage (NCBI taxonomy): Eukaryota > Viridiplantae > Streptophyta > Magnoliopsida > Fabales > Fabaceae > Glycine > Glycine tomentella. Next base: position 86,621 of record PYAF01001653.1, on the reverse strand, counting down.
CATGTTACATGACACTGAGAAATGCTATTAAATGATAGAGAAGATAGCCTTTGGCAATTGTCATCTCTACTAGATGCCTTCGGCCTTACTTCCAAAGTCACTAGGTAATAGTAAAAACTAACTATCCTATTAAACAGGTACTACGGAAACCCGAATTGGTAGGCAGGATGGTGGCATGGTCGGTCGAATTGTTAGAGTTTGACCTACGGTACAAACCTCATGGTCCCATGAAAGCACAATTCATGGCAGACTTCCTAGCAAAATTTGCAGGGGACGACAAATCCATCCAGACTAGAGGAACCTCTATGTGGACGAAGCGTCCAACGTGCAGGGAAGCAAAGCAGGAATTATTCTTGAGGGCCCTAGCAACATCTTGCTAGAACAAGCCCCCAAGCTTAATTTCAAAGCCTCCAACAATCAAGCCGAGTACGAGGCACTCATCGTAGGACTTAAGCTCGCAATAAAAGTCGGGGCTAAATGTCTGAGGTGCTATTCCGACTCGCAACTCGTCCAGGGACAGGTCACCAACAAGTTCCAGACCAAAGAAGCCGTACTCCCCCAATATTATCATTTGGCCAAGATACTCATTGTGATATGTACCATATACCGCGAGAGAGTAACACCAAGGCTAACTTGCTCTTCAAGTTGGCGAGTACTAAGAAGGCTGGGCACCTCAAGACCGTCATCTAGGAAACACTCGACAATCCCACCATAAACACCCAAGAGGTAATGGCTGGCGAAAAGGAGGAACCTAACTGGATGACCCCTTACGGAAACTTTGTCACTAAGGTGACACTGCCAAAAGATGAAAATGAGGCTCGACGTCTGAAGAGGAAAGCTATCTACTACGTCATCCTTGATGGCGAACTGTTCAAAAGAGGGCTGACAGTACCTCTGCTCAAGTGCCTGGACAACCAACAGAAGAATTACGTCCTAAGAGAGCTCCATGAAGGGATCTGCGGTCTCCATACAAGGGGATGCTCCCTTTCCACGAAGGTAGTACAAGCAGAATACTATTGGTCGACACTCAAGACCGATGCGTTCGAGTTTACCTGGAGGTGCAAAAGGTGTCAGGAATTTGCAGACGTCCCACAGGTTTCCCCTGACAACCTTCACACCATGACCTCTCCATGGTCCTTTACTATGTGGGAGATGGACATCCTGGGACCACTTCCAAGAGCTCCAAAAATGGTCAAGTTCTTACTAGTGGTTATCATTACTTCACCAAGTGGATCGAAGCAAAGCCATTACGAGAGATAACAACCAACAAAGTCGAAACCTTCACCTGGAAGCATCTCATATGCAAATATGGTCTACCTTACACTATCGTTACTAACAACGGTACGCAGTTTAAGGCACACCTACGAGGATTTTCTCACACGAGGGCTGGGTATTAAACACCTGGTCACCTCTGTCGAACATCCTCAAACAAATGGCCAAGTACACCAATCGAGTTATCCTTCGAGCCTTGCGGACCAAACTTAACAAGTCCAAGGGTCTCTGGAAGGAAGAACTCCCCAGCATACTATGGGCTTACCATTGTTCACCACAATCAACCACTCATGAGACTCCCTTTCCACTCACTTATGGCACTGACGCCATGATTCCCGTTGAACTTGGGGAACCATCAGCAAGAAGGTTGCTGTTTCAAGAACAACACAATGAAGAAAACATGAGGGTTGAACTAGAAACCGCGAAGAAACTTAAGACATGGTCAGAATCAGAGAAGAAGCCACCAAACTTCAACTGGCACGAAGATACAACACTAAGGTTTAACCGCGAACCTTCCAACTAGGCGACCTAGTCTGGCGCGTCCGAGTTGAAGTTAGGAAAGATCCTCGTGCAGGCAAACTCGAACCTAACTGGGAAGGCCCGTTCAGGATTGTCACCAACTTGGACAACCACGCCTACAAGTTACAAGAACTAAGTGGTAAAGACATTCCAAGAACTTGGAATGCTACCCACTTGAAGTTATACTACAGCTAAGGAATTGAAGGTCGGATGATGTACTCTTTTTCCTACTCAATTTTTTTGTCCCTATAAAAAAATAGGGTTTTTTCTTGAGAGGTTTTAACGAGGTTCATCTGAAGAATAACAAAGGGAATATGTACTCTAATTGCCATATTAATAAAACATAATTCTCTTTATGAATTACATGTACTTATGTCAACCTTGCAGGAACATAATTAAATTCAGGAACCAGCGCCTGACTACTTTCCCAAGTCCAGCCTTGACAAAACCCAGGATCGACTCCTGGTACAACACAGGTTCTAAGGATTGGCTTTCCGACAGCCCCCTTAGTCAACCTCACAGGTCCTTAAAAGTTTGGAGCCAGCCTTTGACGATGCTCTTGGTAGGACCTCGCAAGTCTTTAAAAGTCCAAAGTCAGCCTTGGATGGACTCTCGATCAGACCTTACAGGTTCTAAGTATTGGCTTTCCAACAGCCGCCTTGGTCAACCTCACAGGTCCTTAAAAGTTCGGAGTCAGCCTTATACGACACTCTTGGTTGGACCTCACAGGTCTTTTAAAAGTCCTGGTCAGCTTGTGACAACACTCTTGGTCAGACCTTATAGGTTCTAAGGATTAGCTTTTCGAGGGCCCTTTAGTCAACCTCATAGGTCCTTAAAAGTCTAGAGCCAGCCTTTTACGATACTCTCAATTGGACCTCACAGACCCAAGACCAGCTCTTGGTACAAAACCCAGGACCAAATCTGGTAAAACTACAAAATCCAGGATGGACGCGTCACTAGTCAATCTCCAACAATTCCCAAAACCCAAGACCAACTCTTGGTAACTTACAGGTTCATAAACCTAAGTCTTAGTCGACCTCCAACTCCAAATCCAGGACGAACGCGTCACTCGTCAGTCTCCAATGGTTCGCGAAACCCAAGATCAATCCTTGGTGAACCTCGACAAAACCCAGTATGGACAACTCCTCTGGTATCAAACTTGACAAACACAAGGTATAACTATGTCTACCATCAACATATGTGATTATTCCTAATCTTTGTAGAGTATAAGTTCTCCGGAACACAAAACCTAAGGTCCACCCTTGGTATACAAAGTCCGGGGTCCACCCTTGGTTTATTAAACCCAAGAAACTCTCTTGGTATTCTAACTCCTATGGAACCTCGACATGCAGGACCATATGATTATTTGTTTTACAGAAACAGGTGTCCAAGATCCACCCTTGACGCTTTAAACCCAAGACACACTCTTGGTACACACATTCACTTGGAGCCTCGACAAGCAAGGCTATAGACTTAGCCAATTGTGAAAGCAGGAACCCACATCAGTTCAAGAATCACCCTTGACACTCTAAATCCAAGTTACATTCTTGGTAATTCAGCTTTTTCTAAGTCTCAGTAAGTAAAATGGGACACTATCAATTATAGGGTCTCAATTTTTACGATGGAAGGACGCAACTCAAGCGGCCTATATTCATCAACACAAACATTCATAAATAGAAGATAGTATGCAAAAACATAGAATATTGAAGAAAGAAGAACATTTTCATTCAGTTGAAAGTCATCATTACATGGCCTGCACGACCCAAGACAAAACAAAGCGCAAAAAAAAAAGTACAAGAGGTGGCAACCTACACATTGGCTACATCACTAGCACCTTCTTCAGCAGAGCCGATTTCCTTCTCATCAATCAAGTCCCCCTGTTAAATACAGGGGGAGCTTGAGAGGATCACGATGATAAGACTCTTAGACATGGATGTATTTTAGCTTTTACATGCCTATTCAATTGAAGACATATGTAATCTTTAGATGTCTAAGTGTTCCATCCTATGATCCATTGCATTGCATAAACATCATTCATGGTTTTCATAAGAACATAAGTTTTGTGAAAAAGCTTTTCTTTCCATGATTGTATAAAAATTCAAGTGTTCAATGTTTAAGTTTTGGTAAAACTATTTCGCACTGCTTTAATTGATTACCTGAATATGGTAATCTATTATTTAAGCTTTGAATAACACTTTAATCGATTACAACAATATGCTAATCGATTACACTACACAATCACAGAATAAGTCTTCCTGTGATAATCGATTATGATATGGTGTTGACACGTTTTGAAAACAAGGACTTCATGTGATAATCGATTAGATTGCGAATTAATCGATTACATTGCTCATGAATCTTTTCCAGAAAGTTCAAGAACACTTTAATCAATTAATTGTTTTAATAATCAATTACATAAGTAAAATTAATCGATTACATTAGTGAATTAATCGATTACTAATAGTTATAACAGTTTTTTTTATAAATAGTTGTTGGGTGTTTCAACTAAAAATATTACATAACAATGAAATTACAAAGTATTTTCATTAGCTTTCTGAAGAAAGAAAAGATTCCAACTGCTAAACACTGCCAAGTCCCACAAATCCTCAAGATTCAAAGATTTCAAAGGAGGGTTTCTTATTGGACAAGCTTTCAAAAGAAGTTGTGAAAAGAAAGTTTTGAAGTAGCTTCTTCCACCTTTTAATTCAAGTCTAGTAAATCATTTGCATACATCATTACTGGTTCATCAGGTGGTTTCTTTCTTTACACTTTGTTGTAATTCTTTTGAGTTTCTTTTTGTGTATTAATAGCAATAGGTTTCTTAAGGCTTTTCTAGGATAGGTGTTCCTAGAGGAAAGAGTAGGGACAGATGTTCTCTATTCTTGATCACAAAGATTCTAAGTGTTAGAAGTCTCATTCTTAATCTAGGTGTGATTAAGAGTGGTTGTGTAAAAAGCTTTTAAGAACAATTTTTTATTAGTGAAACTCTAACCTTTGTGGTTGGAAGAACTGGATGTAACTTCTCAAGGGTGAGAAGGGAACCAGTATAAATTCTTGTATTGACTACTTCTTTCTAATCTTTTTTTGCTATTATAATTTGTCATTCATTGGTGTAACATTTCTGATTCAACAGTAAACGTTATTTTTGTTTATTGCATTCTTGAGCAATGATATTTGATTGGTTGGAGATTTCTTGGACTGTTTGTGATATGATCTTGATTACTCTGATTGTTTAAAGGATTTTTAAAAGACCAAGATAAACCAATTCACCCCCTCTTGGTTCTTGTGTGTTGTTCATATTGTTTTCATCCCCCATTTCATCCTAGAAAGGGTCAAACAGACCCAAGTCAAGATCCTTTACAAAGAGGTTAGCTTACCTGATTGAGGAAGCTCTTCTCATGCTACTCCATTGCCTCCCTCTTATAGACGATCATCTCCTCGTCAAGCTCTTTGTTGATCGCCATCTCCGTAGCAAGTCCAAGCTCAAACTCCTTCAACTTCTTCTCCAACTCGACCACCCTCTTGGCTAACTCCTCCTTCTCAGCAGCAACCTTGTCAACCCTGACAACCAGGTCTACCTTCTGTTGGATATAGAGGGAGCAGGAAGAAGATGAAGCTAAAGAAGAAGCTTGTGCCTTAAAAGAAAGATTTTAGCTTTTCACATGCCAAGAAATTTGTAATTTGGTTAAGTGTATGAGAGGCTAATCTTACATTGCATGAACATGATCATTAATATGCATACATGATTTCATTAAAGCATTAAAGATATTCATGTTTTTAAAAGAAACTAATTTCTCATGGTTAAGTTTTTGGAAAAACGAAATTTCACTGCTTTAATCAATTACACAACGATTTAATCAATTACAGGCTACTGTTTTAAATCTGGAAAAGCCATGAAGAACAATTTAATCGATTACAAGCTACTTGTAATCGATTACATAGCACAAAATGAAAATCATGTTTCCCTATCTTATCGATTACCATGATATCCTAATAGATTACTGAAGTTTATTTCTAAATGTCCATGACTAACTTAATCGATTACCACAATCAATAATCGATTACATAGGCTTGTTTCAAAACCGAGCATGACTGCTTTAATCGATTACATTATTCGTAAATCTTTTCCAGAAAGCTGAAGAACATTTTAATCAATTAAGTTTGTATTTAATCGATTACATATGGCGATTTAATCAATTACTTTGGTGATTTAATCGATTACATTCAGTTAAAAATGTTTTCTATAAAAAGTTGTTGAGTCTTTTGTTTGAGTAAGAACTTGATTTTGCGAAATACTCATTCTTACAAAAGCTCTCAAAGTCTGAGAAGAGATAGTCTGAGTTATATTGATCTTGTCTCAAAACCCAAAACTCATGCATCATTGATCATGTTGGTTTGAACAAGATTTGTCAAGAGTTTTTCAAAGAGAGCTGATTCCAAGAATTGCTTACATTCAACCTGAGTTTGTTTGGTAAAATTCATTCATTCATCTTCTGTGGATCATGAGGTTGTATCTCTCTTAAACTCTTGTCGTGATTTGTTTGTTTACTTTTATTTCTTGTAAGTTCTTAGACCAAGGAGGGTCTTTAAATCTTTTTCTATAGTAGGATTCTCTAGAGGGAAGAACAGAGTAGTATTCTCTAGCTCTTGATCATTAGAAATAGGGTTTAGATTTCTGTTTCTTTATCTAGGGTTGATAAAGATGATCAGTTATAAATGCTTGTAAAAAATATAATTTGATTTAGTGGAACTCTAACCTAGTGTTGGTTGGAAGAAACTGAATGTAGCCTCTATGTTGAGAGGTGAACCAATATAAGATTTTGTGTTATCTATATTCCTTAATCTCTTCTTCTTATCTTAATCTGTGATTCTTTTGGTGAAATCTTTTATTACTCAACAAGTGAAGTTTTTAGTAATTGTATTCTTGAACTGAGTGGTTTGATTAATTGAAGCATTCTTATTGTGATAAAAATTCTAAATCCGCTGCTTATTTTAAAAGAATTTTAAAAGACTCTGTTTTAACCAATTGTTAGACTTTTGGCAAGCGTACCAATTGTCGTTGTAAGTTACAAAATTTATAAAAGTTCATCTCCACAGGGACTTGTGCTACTCAGTTAATCCAAATAGAATTCAACAATTGAATAGTTATGTACAACGAGTATGGTCGAAGTTTTGATGGTTTTTATGAAAATAACGAAGGATTACGGAAGCTAATAAAACAATTTTAATTAACTAAAGAAAAGCGTAGGATTGGATTTCATCATTCATACCTCGGTATCCAATTAATATTACCATGTATAAATCATTTTCTATTATTATTGATGCACACATTAATTAACCTCGAATCTATTCCTCGCAATCGAGTTCTAAGGATATTTACCGAATATCGATCCCTCGCATACGAAGTAAATAATCCAACATTACAATCATAATCGCGTGCTATTTGCAATCTAAACATTATGCTCTATTCCTAGCAACGTAACGTAAAGAGTAAAATTATTCAGTTCAAATCCTAAGAGTACTTTCCAGTTAAACTTAGAATCCAATTTCATGAAACTAGTGATCAAGTAGAATCAAGCATTAAGAATGGAATAAAATTACCAATAATAAATAGAAAAGACTTATGCATAAATAAATATTAAAAGAGATACTTAAAAGTAGAAGATTATATCCAATCCACAAGAGAAACTAACCAAGCATGGAGAGAACCTCCTTAAGAGAAGAATGGATAAAGGGCCCCATCACCGCTTCTTTCTGGCAGAGTCTCCACACTAAATCTCACTTCTCTCACTTTTCTAACCTACTAATACTAATATTTAAGAGCCTAAGGCTCAAAACAAGCTAAGAAGCAATGGAAGAGGAAGAATGGAAGTGAAAAGGGATGAATTTGGCCTTGGGGGTGCTTGGGTATTTATAGGGGGTGGCCTGGTCGAGTTTGGTCTCCCAAGCGACCAATTTCTTCATATTTCACACATTTGGGCGAGTAAAAGCCCAACTTGGACGTCCACTTGGCCACTTGAAGGCCCATTTGCATGTGTTGCTCGCCCAAGCGAGCAAAATACACTACATTCACTCGCTTGGGCGAGTTAAATGTACTTCCAGAAGAGTCTTTGGGCCTGATTTGTTTCTGCACCTCCCAGGTTTGCTTTTATGAGTCATTTTTGCTTGCTTTATGTGTACGGAAGCTTTCGAAGTCCACGAAATCTATCAAAATACAAAGCATGATTGGATTAATCTTCCGAAATATAAGCAACAACTTTTATACAATCATTAGGTGCTATTTAATTAGGTTTAGGGCAAATTTATAATCAAATCTTCTGAAATCAAAAGATAAGTGTCTGCATTTGAAGCATGAATTTAACTGAATTAGGGCACTTATCACCAATTCACCCCCTCTTGATTATTGTGTGTGTTCACTATTGTTTTTCTATTGACATCAAGAGCAGGTTCTTGAGTGTTATTCAAGATCACTATCCTTTTAAAGAAAATGAATATCACACAAATGCCCTTCAGAGAGGGTGCCTTCCTCATTCGTCCTCCGATGTTTAAACGAGAGCATTTCAGTTTTTGGAAAAAAAGAATGCAAATATTCATTCAATCAAATGACCCTGGTGCATGGAATGTAATATAAAAAGGTCCTTTGATTCCTATGAAAATTGTTGGTAATAATATGACTCCCGAATGGGATGAGATGACTGATGTAGAAAAGAGAGTTATTCAGTATGATTTTAGAGCTAATAACATGATTACTTCTGCATTTTCTTCTGATAAATTTTTTAGAACTATTAGGTGCAAAAATCCAAAGGAGATGTGGGAGATGTTAGAGGTTACTTATGAAGGTACATACGAAGTTAGAAGATCAAGGAAGCATGCTTTGATTCATGAGCATGAAATGTTCAGGATGAACTCCACAAAAAACATATCTCCGCTGCAAACAAGGGTCACTCACATCGTGAATCATCTTCTTGGTCTTGGGAAGATTTTTGATACTGAAGAATTGAACATCAAAATCTTGAAGTGCCTCACAAGACCATGACAACCAAAGGTGACAACAATCAAAGAATCAAAAGATCTCTCCAAGATGTCCATGCCTGCACTTTTCGGTAAGCTTCTTGAGTATGAACCTGACCATCTCAACAATGGCCACCACGACACTGTTCAACTTTGAGTGCTCCACCCGCAAGATGTTGCGGATGACAGACTTCAAATGGGCAATCTCCCTCTCCAAGGAAGCAGCCTTGTTCACGACTTCTTACTGGAGCTGCCTGTTCTCCTCCAAAATGGCAATGCTCCTCTGCAGGAAGAGCTTCGCAACATCAGCAGAACGTTGAGGGCCAATTGATCGAATCAAGTTCTTGTCAAACGGGGTTGGGACCCTCCGCTCAAGCCTATGCCCTACACTGCACAGTGAGTTGACCTCCCTTGAAACATGTACAAACTCAAGGGAGGTGACAGGACGAGAAGAAGACGTTGGCACAACAGAAGGAAGAGGAGGTGAAAGAGCAAGAATGGCGGCAGTAGGAGAAATAGAGGTGACAGCAGGTGGGGCAGGAGCGGCAGAAGACGAAACCGGGGATGAAGCAGCAACCGGAATCGGGGCCGGAGAAGTAACTGGAATAGGAGCCCGGACAACAGGCGGCAGAGCAGAGGAAGCAGTAGCAGTAGACATTGATGGAGCCGGAGCCCGGACAGGGTGAGGAGAGACCTATTGGATTTAAAGGAAGTTGCAAGAAGATTGAAGCAAGGATGGCTTGGAGTTTTTGCTTTTTACATGCCCAATCAAGTTTGAAAGCATTTGTAATTGTCTAAGTGGCTCAAGTACATTTTCTTGTGATCTTTCATTGCATTTGCATTCTCATCCTCATGCATACATGTTTTTGATTAATGAAGTAAAGCTACTCAAATGATTTTACAAGAATTCAAGTTTTCAAGGCTAAGTTTTTGGAAAAAGTAAAATTTACTGCTTTAATCGATTACACAGTGTTTTAATCGATTAAAGGTCTTTGTTCTAAATCTGGAAAAGCCTTGAAGAATAGTTTAATCGATTACAGGCTTCTTGTAATTGATTACATAGTGTAATATGAAAATCATGCATTGCTGCTTTAATCGATTACCATGAATCGTAATCGATTACATAGGCTATTTTCATATTCTGAGCTTTACTAGCTTAATCGATTACCAGTATTATGTAATCGATAAACATACATATAGTCTACTTTAATCAATAACACTGTGTATTAATCGATTATCTTGTTCATGAAAACATTTTTAGAAAGCTCAAGAACATATTAATTGATTATTTGGTATTTTAATCGATTACATATGGTAAAATAATCGATTACACCAGCGGATTAATCGATTATTGTCAGTTAAATCAGTTTTATATAAAGCTTTGTGGGACAGCTCTTTATAAATAGACATTGTAAGAATTGTTCTACATACATGAGTGACTTACCCAAAAGACACCAAGCTTTCTAAAAGTTCAAGAGACTGATTACTGAGTGAAAAACACATCTTGTGAAGATCAAGATTTCTGTGTTTTCTAATGAAGATGTGGTGAAGAAAAGAAATTTTCAAGATATTGATTCTAAGCATTAGAATTCATGCAGCCTGGAATGTATGGTAATCCCAATTCATTTTCATTCATTCATACATGAAGGATCACAAGTTATGTCAATCTTGAATCTTTCTTTTTAAGAGTTTGTGATATTTGTATTCTTTTGTAATAAATCAATTTGATTCTATCAAGCATTCTGGAGAAGGGTTATCGAGAGGATAGAACAGAGTAGTGTTCTCTGGTTCTTGGTCTTAGAAATCTATAGGGTTTAGATTTTGATTCTTTGTCTAGGTTTGACAAAGGAAACCTATTGTAAATTGCTTGTAAAGAATATTTTGATTTAGTGGATACTCTGACCTAGTGTTGGTTGGAAAACACTGGATATAGCCTCTAAGTTTGTGAACTGAACTAGTATAAAATTGCCGAGTCTCTTTTCTAAATTTTGTACTTCTCTCATTGCTTGTGTTTGGATAATCAAGATATTATCAACAATACAAAGTTTCTGGCATTACTTACATAACAAGATTGACCTTTGTAAAAAGAAAAGTTCTGGTTTGAAAAAGGGTTTTAAGTGATACGATCCAGATAACAAATTTTGCAAATTGTTTCAAGTAAAATTTTAAATATCTGTTTTATACCAATTCACCCCCCCTCTTGGTTTATTTGAAGAGTGTATTGTAATTTTCAATTGGTATCAAGAGCTGGTTCTTGAAAGTTATTCAAGATCACTTTCTTTTCAAAGAAAACGAATACAAATCAAATAACTTTTAGAGAGGGAGCTGTTGGACACAGGGGGAGCTTCATGATGTTTGGAAGTCTTTGATACAAGAAGAGTTTTGTGCTTTCAACATACTTGCAGACATGGAATTTTATGTAAAAGGAAAGCAATCTGATTGATCCATGCATTCATACATTCAATCATTCATTCATTGATTTAACAAAGTGGTTTTTATGAAAATCAAACAAAGCTTTTAATACTTTACTAAGGTTTTATTTTGACTCAAAGGTTTTTGGAAAAATTGTTTTTATACTATTGTAATCGATTACATAAAAGATATAATCGATTAAATTGTTCTTAGTTCATTCTGGAAAAGCTTTCAAGAACAAAGTAATCGATTACCTATTGAAATAATCGATTATTTAACCTTTGTTTTCACATACACTGCTTTGTTGAAACACTTTAATCGATTACCAATAGATAGTAATCGATTACAAAGCTTTACATTGCTATACATGGTTTTAAGACTCTCTGGAAGAATTGATTACCAATAGGTAGTAATCGATTAGACAGGCTTAATTGAAAATATTGTCTTCCTGTCTTAATCGATTACCAAATTCTGTAATCGATTACATAGTTTATTCTGTTTTATAAAGCTTCCTGATTTAATCGACTACCAAATACAGTAATCGATTACATAGTGTATTTTGATAATTTGAAGCTTGCTGTCTTAATCGATTACAAGATTAATCGATTATTTTGCTCGTTGCTCATGTCCAGAAATTTGTAGAACACATTAATCGATTACAAGGTTGTTTTAATCGATTACATGAGCGATTTAATCGATTATTAGGCGCGTTTAATCGATTATTGACAGTTACAAAAGTTTGTTATAAATAGAACCACGGCTCAACTTGTTTAGAAACTTGATCAATTCGTATTCTGAGCATACGCAAGCTTTCAAGACATATTCAAAGTAATTTTTTAAGTTCTATGAGTTCTTGCTTCAACTAAAATACTCATGGGTTTTTGAGTGATTCTAAAAGCAAGAAGTTTCACTCAAAGGTTAAGGAAGAAGAATGTTCTGAGTTTGTTTTGTATTTCAACCTGAGTTGTTCATTCATATGCATGTCATTCACTGGATCATCAGGTTGTTTCTTTCCTTAACTCATTGATTATAATTTTGTTTACATAGTTTGTTGAATTTGGCTATTGTAATAGGATTCTTATAGCTTGGGACAAGAGAAGGGTTCTCTAGCATAAAGATTAGAGTAGTGTTCTCTGAATCTTTCTCCTTAGAAGTCTAATAGGGTTTTAGATTTCTGTTTTTTATCTAGGGTTGATAAAGGGGAGGTTCTTGTAAAAGCTTGTAAGAATATTTTATAATAGTGGAACTCTAATTCAGTGTGAATTAGAAGAAACTGGATGTAGCTTCAGGTTTTGAAGTAAACCAATATAAATTGCTTGTGTTCTTATTTTTATATCTCTAATCTTATCTTATTCATTGATCTTTAATTCTTTGAATCATATTCATTGTTCAACAGATTTTATTTTGATCTATTGAATTCTTGGACTGAGCCATTTGATTGAGTAAAAGATTTCTTGGTTTTGTAAGTGGTAAAGATCCTGAAACTCTGATTTGAATTTGATTTTAAAATACCAAGGTTCAACCAATTCACCCCCTCTCTTGGTTGTTGTGAAGTATTCCTATTATTTTCAATTGGCATCAAGAGCTGGTTCTTGAAAGTTACTCAAGATCACTAGTTTTTCTTCAAAAAAAGAAAAATGAATACCTTACAAATAACCTTCAAAGAAGGTGCTTCTTTAAACAGACCTCCTATGTTTGAAGGGGAACATTTCAGTTTTTGGAAAAATAGAATGAAAGTCTTTATTCAATCAAATGACTCAGGTGCTTGGAATGCTATAGAAAAGGGTCCTTTTATTCCAAAGAAAATTGTTGCCATTGAATTGATTCCCATAGAATGGGATGAGATGACAGATGCTGAACAAAAGGTTGTCCAATATGACTTTAAAGCCAAAAATATGATCACAGCTGCATTTTCCTCTGACAAATTTTTCATAACAGTAAGATGTACAAGTGCAAAAGAGATGTGGGAGATGCTAGAAATTACTCATGAAGGAACTGAAGAAGTTAAAAGATCAAGGAAGCATGCATTGATCCATGAGTATGAGATGTTCAAGATGAACACCAATGAAAGCATTTCTCAGCTGCAGACAAGATTCACTCATATTGTCAACCATCTATTGGGTCTTGGAAAGATCTTTGATACTGAAGAATTGAACATCAAGATCCTAAAGTGTCTAACAAGGCCTTGGCAACCAAAAGTTACAGCAATCAAGGAATCCAAATATCTATCAAAGATATCAATGGCTGCACTATTTGGTAAGCTACTTGAATATGAGCTTGAAATGTCTCAACTAACATGTAATGAAGATGCAGAAAAGAAAAGCAGAAGCATTGCATTAAAAGCTGCTACTTCAAAAGCTGAAAAAGAGGAAGAAATAAGTGATGAGGAAGAAGAGGACAACATGAACTTAATTGTCAGAAAATTCAGCAAGTTCTTGAAGAAAAATAAGAACAAAAGGTTCACTAAGACCAGCAAGAACAACAACAACAACAACAACAACAACAACAACAACAACAACAACAACAACAACAAGATTGACAACAACTTTACATGCTTTGAATGTAATAAACCTGGCCACATCAAATCTGAATGTTCAATCTACTTGAAAAAGCAACAAGAAGAGAACAAGATGAGGAAGGAAGGAAAATATAAAAGAACCTACATAGCTTGGAAATATAATGAGTCAACAACTTCAGAATCTTCAACTGAAAATGAAGAAGCTAACATGTGTCTCACTTTTTCAATCAATGAAGAAGATGATGATCTCTCATGTGATGGAACTGAGGTAAGTTCTGAATATAATCAAGCTATTGATGTTTTCCATGAAATGCATGAAGAAGCCAAAAAACTTGCAATATCCAACAACAAGCTAAAAGGAAATCTTAGATGACATATTGCAAAGATTACTGAATTGCAAACATATATTTGCAACTTGAAAGAAGAGAATGAAAAACTTGTTTCAAGTTACAACTTGAATGGATGTGTGTGTGCCTCTTCCTCTACAAGTGTTGACAAGTATAACTTGCTTCAAAAAGATTTTGATGATTACAAAAAATGTCAAGGAGAAAAATATATGACAAGTTTATCTGAAATCAACTATTTAGTTGATCTTTTGAGAAAGTTATATAGAGGAAAATGCAAATTGGATGAGATGTTAAGTGTGCAAAGGTATGTTGGATATACTTCTGGTTTAGGGTACAAAAAGGGCTCAAAATATGTTGGAAAAACTATATTTGTGCCTCCAAAACAGAAGAATCAGAAGAGATATACTAACTCAAAGATCAATCAAAATGCTTTCTTTAGAAACTCATCAAAATCTGTGATATGCAACTATTGTATGGAAAGAGGACATACATCTTAAAAATGCTATGCTAGGAGATTCTATGTGCCTAATGGAGATTGCATTTGGGTTCAAAAGAAAAAGAAAGAAACTAACCCCTATGGACCCAACATCAATTGGGTACCTTCCTTTGTAAATTGATTTGATTTTTGCAGGTATGTCTAAGAGCTAGATCCTCAACATGGTATCTTGATAGTGGATGCTCTAGACATATGATTGGAGACATGTCCATGCTTACAAACTTAACACTTAAAGATGGTGGATATGTCACTTATGGGGATGATATGTCACTTATGGGGATGATAATAAAGGCAAGATCATTGGAGAAGGCAACATTGGAGACAGCTTCAAAACAAAGATAAAGAATGTTCTTTATGTAGAAGGTTTAAAGCATAATCTCTTAAGCATAAGTCAACTTTGTGACAAAGGATTTAAAGTCACATTCAATGAGAACTGCTGTATGATTTGTAATGGGAAAGAATCACTTGAAAAATTTGATGCTAAGGTTGATGAAGCAATTTTTCTTGGATATTCATTACATAGTAAAGCTTATAGAGTATTCAATAAAAGAACAATGTGCATAGAAGAATCTGTACATGTCATTTGTGATGAATCTAATCCCTCTAAAGAGGAAAAAAAGTGTGATGTAGATGCAGGCCCAATGGAAGAATTTATTCAGCTAAATGATTCCTTAAATAAAGAGAAAGAAGAACCAAGTGTTGAAGCAAAACCATCAACCCCTGTTCAAGAACCTAAAGATTGGAGAACAACAAAAGACCTATCACTTGACAACATCATAGGTGAAGATTCAAAGGGAGTTTCTACTAGATCTTCATTAAGAAACCTATGTTGTAATATGGCTTTTGTTTCTCAAATTGAACCTAAGAATATTGATCAAGCCTTGAATGATGAACATAGGATGCTTGCCATGCATGATGAGCTAAATCAGTTTAAGAGAAATGAAGTTTGGGAACTTGTTCCTAGACCATCCTCTCTTAAACATATTGGTACATAATGGGTTTTTAGAAACAAACTTGATGAAAATGGAATCATAGTCAGAAATAAAGCTAGATTGGTTGCAAAAGGTTACAACCAAGAAGAAGGCATAGACTATGAAGAAACTTTTGCTCCAGTTGCAAGATTGGAAGCAATCAGGTTATTGCTTGCTTAAGCATGTTTAATGAACTTCAAACTCTTTCAAATGGATGTTAAAAGTGTCTTTTTAAATGGATACATTGAGGAGGATATATATGTTGAACAACCTCCTGGTTTTACTGATTTTTGACATTCTAAGAAACTTTTGCTCCAATTGCAAGATTGGAAGCAATCAGGTTATTGCTTGCTTAAACATGTTTAATGAACTTCAAACTCTTTCAAATGGATGTTAAAAGTGTCTTTTTAAATGGATACATTGAGGAGGATATATATGTTGAACAACCTCCTGATTTTACTGATTTTAGACATCCTAGTTTTTAAACTCAAAAATGCCCTTTATGGTTTGAAGCAAGCTCCCAAATCATGGTATGAAAGACTAAGCAAGTTTCTACTTCAACAATCTTTCACAAGGGGCCATTTTGACAAAACCTTGTTCATCAAAAGACATGAGAATGATATCTTATTGGTTCAAGTTTATGTTGACGATATAATTTTTGGTTCAACTAATCATTTGCTATGTAAGGAATTTTCCTCAGCTATGCAGAAAGAATTTCAAATGTCAATGATGGGAGAATTAACATTCTTTCTTGGACTTCAAGTGAAGCAAATGAAGAATGGAACATTTCTCAATCAATCCAAATATTGCCTTAAAGTAATCAAGAAATTTGAAATGGAGAAAAGCAAAGATGCTGCAACTCCAATGGCAACATCAACATATCTAGATTCAGATGAAAATGGAAAGAAGGTTGATGAGTCAAAATTCAGAGGAATGATTGGATCTTTGTTATACTTGACAACTAGTAGACCAGATATAATGCTAAGTGTTTGCTTGTGTGCACGATATCAAGCAAATCCAAAAGAGTCTCATCTAACAGCAGTCAAAAGGATCATCAAATATCTCAAAGCTATACTAAAAGTTGGTCTTTGGTATCCCAAAGGTGCTTTAATTAATATTATTAGATATTCTGATTTTGACTTTGCAGGGTGCAAGTTAGATAGAAAAAGTACAAGTGACACTTGTCATCTACTTGGAAGTTCTTTGATCTCATGGCATTGCAAGAAACAATCTTGTGTTGCTTTGTCTACTGCTGAAGCTGAATATATCTCAGCTGGAAGTTATTGAGCACAAAGTCTATGGTTGAAGCAACAAATGCAAGATTTTGGAGTTGAACTGAAGGAAATACCTCTGCTATGTGACAATATAAGTGCTATTAACATATCAAAGAATCCAATAATGCATTCAAGGACCAAGCATATTGAGATAAGGTATCATTTCCTCAGAGATCATGTTCAAAAAGGTAATATCAAAATTGATTTCGTTGATACCCATAACCAACTAGCTGATATATTTACTAAACCATTAGCAAGAGATAGATTTTATGGACTTAGAAACATGCTAGATATTCTTGATGAATCAAATATATGCTAGCCTGTTTTAAGTATGCCTTTCCATGCTAATTGAACTTCATAATTGAACTCATCACTACAAATGCTCTATGTTGTGCAAAATTCGAATTGATATGCAAAATACTCTGTTTTTTTATAAAATTACTGTAATAATCGATTACACTTCGGGTTAATCGATTAAAATCATTAATATATTCATTCAGTATGAAATTTAAGCTTCAGTAATCGATTACTTCAAACTCGTAATTGATTATTCTTTGTTTTTGAAAAACTGAAGCTTCCTGGAGTAATCGATTACGTAACTGGATAATCGATTACAATGAACAAAACATTTTTTTTGTATAATGGTTTTACTGATATAATCGATTATGACCAATTGGTAATTGATTACATGTGTGATAAAATTTTAAATACTTCTGGAGTAATCGATTACCAGTCGGGATAATCGATTACAAAAGCTCTGATACGTGATTAAATTCTCAAAATGATGATATAATTGATTACATTAACAAATAATCGATTACTAGTCATCTTCAACCTTTGAAAAATGTGTGAAATAATTGATTACCATACGGGATAATCGATTACCACGTGTAACTTTTGTGTTCTGAATGAGCAAATAATCGATTATTATTACCATTTAATCGATTATTTAGTTTGTTGGTGCGTTTTCTGACAGTTTTTCTCTGGAAATGTAACTGCCCAACCAAATCTAAATCAAATCAAAGGTCAC
>PYAF01001653.1:50310-68671 GCA_007407185.1 Glycine tomentella | reverse complement strand
GAACGTTGAGAGCACTATCTAGCCTATAAATATGTGCCTTGCATCATTGAAAAGCCTTGCACCTTTGTTTTCTCTCTCTGTGTTATATTTCTAAGTTTTTTTTTGCTATGAGTCTGTGTCTAAAACATCTTCCTAAAATGCCAAATCCCACACCAAAACGTGCTAGGTCCACAAAAAGAAAGGTTGGAGAATCATCATCCAATCCTCCTCCTCCTCAACCCCCAAATAGGTTAGACTTGTGGTTTTCCAATGAGTCTGACAAATTAAACTACTTACAATTCTTTGCCACTAAACCAGTGTGCTCACCCAAATACCTAGACCTAGATTGTTTAGAATATAGGAACACTTCACACTTAACCAAGAGGGGGTGAATTGGTTAGGCTTGGTAAATTAAAAAAAATTCTTAAACAAAATCAGAGTTTCCCTTAGGATCTTTATCACTTTTGAAACCAAGAAACCTTATTCAATCAAATGCTCAGCTCAAGGTGTCCAATAACTCAAAATGTTAATTGATAAACAAAACCAAACAATCAAGATTGCAGAATATGATCAAGATAGAGATAAGAATCAAAACACAAAAGATTTATACTAGTTCACTTCAAACACTATGAAGCTACATCCAGTTTTCTTCCACTCAACACTAGAATGGAGTTCCACTATTGCAATTTTCTGTTCTTACAAGTAATTACAAAGTCTCCCTTTATCAACTCTAGATAAAGTAAAGAAATCTAAAACACTATTAGATTCTTAGAGACAAACCCACTAAGAACACTACTCAGCACAACCCCTAGAGAAACCCTATCTCTAGTTTACAAGTAAGAATCCCAAATACAATAGACTAAAATTACATCCAAAATCAAAACGAAAATTACAGAAAGATTAAAGAGAGAAACAACCTGATGATCCAATGATTAACAATGCAAATGATGGATTAACATAGGTTGAATTAACAAATTGAATCAGCTTCCCTTAACCTTGAATGAAATCTTGCTCAAGATTGACTCACAATCTCATGATCAATGTAGAAATAGAGCAAGCATGTAAAAATCCTTTGAAAACACTGAGAAAGGCTTTTAGAACTGTTTTGGCTCGATGTGTATCAGTATACAACATTGCAAAATCAAGCAAAGTGATTTCCTATTGATAACAGAAAAACATAACAGCTTTAATCGATTAATACGCGCCTAATAATCGATTATTTTGCTTATGTAATCGATTAATCCAAGAATGTAATCGATTAAAATGTTCATAAGCTTTTCTGGAATTTCTACAACGAGACAAATAATCGATTATTCAAGCATGTAATCGATTAAGACAGAAGATCCATTTTTTTCAAAATACACTATGTAATCGATTACTAACCTTGGTAATCGATTAAACCAGGAAAGCATATCAGTCATAGAAACAGAGTAATCGATTACTAGAAATGGTAATCGATTAAAGCAAGAGCCATAGCCTTTCTAATTACACTGTGTAATCGATTACTTATCGAGGTAATCAATTTATCTAGTACAAAACTTAGAGTTTAAACACAACATGTAATCGGTTACCATCTATGGTAATCGATTAAAGCAGGGAGAGGCTATTTTCAGATAAGCCTATGTAATCGATTATCCCAGCAGATCTTTAAATACATATACAAGCATGTAATCGATTACTACCCATTAGGTAATCGATTAAAATGTTCAACAAGATAGTTTTCTGAAAAACAAAGGTATAATAATCGATTAAACCGATATGTAATCGATTACAATGTTCATGAAAGCTTTTCCAAGGTAAGTGAAGAACAAAATAATCGATTATTACAATGTTGTAATCGATTAAAACAGCAAGAAAATCATTTTTCCAAAAACCTTTGAAACATGTTTGAAACTTAACCATTTTATGAAAGCCTTGTGATTTTTATTATACCATTTTAAGTTATTTATGAGTTAGAATGAATTTATGCTTTAGGATCACCAGAATTGCTTTTCTCTTACATTTTATCCTAATTAATCTCCAAGTTGTCCTTTGCATGTTTGAAAGCTCAAAACTTTAGACTTAAATCAATCTTGCTTATGCTTCAAGCAGCTCCCCCTGAATTCAACAGATTGGTTTATTAGGGAAGGATTTCAATTCCCTGCATTCCTAGAAACCCAAGGTCTCAGAAGATTCCTTGAAATGAAGGGGTACTTTCTACCCAGAATTGGTTAAAGTCTTTTATGCCTGTGCCAAGGGTTCCATGAATGGAACCATGGTTTCTAAAGTTAAGGGTGTTACTATGGAAATCACCCATGAAGTCTGGGAATCTGTTGCTGGGGTAATATGTGAGGGTGCTAGGAAGTTTGATGAAGACCCTGAGGGATACAGTAAATTAGACACCAATAGGGAGATGCTTCATGACCCACATATGCAACTTAGGAACAGATTAGGTACTGGTCCTATGAATCCTGAGGATAGGTTACTCCACTACATCATAACCTATGTGCTGACTCCAAAGGCTACTAATCATGCCCAAGCCACTGATGATGACCTGCAATTGGTGTATGGTCTAAAGAACTTTATTCCCATGAATTGGGTTCTTATATTTGAGGAAATCATGCTTAAGTCTAAGAGACTTGTCAACTATCATTTTCCTTACCCTGTCTTGGTATCTAGGTTCATTGATCACTTCAACATTGATGTGACTGATGAGGTGATGGACCATACCAATTCTAGCAACAGCTTGATAAAAGAAAAACATCTTACAAAGCTGGGAATGCAGAAGATTCCTCAAGGCTGGGTAATGACTGGTCAACCTCAAGTACCTCCTCCTCCACCTGCTGATGTTGATCTTCAAGAAGAAGAGTCTGAAGATGAAGAAAGGGATCAACCTCAGCCCTTATACTCACAATTTAAATATTTGATGCTGCAGAAGATGGATGGGCTTCTACAGATACATCATGATTTTAGGGCAGAGACTAGTGTCTCTTTAGAAGAAATTAAGGATAGGCTAGACATCATAAAGGCTACTCTTAAGACTGATGACTCTACCTCTTTCTAAATGGTCTATGTTTCTTTATTTTTATATGCTTTGTTTTTTATTTTGACTGTAATATTTAAATTCTCTTTGTAATGGCTTCCCAATACATATATAACACTTCCATTCTGCTTATATTTCAATTATCTGTTGTGCTATTTATGTTTTTGACTTAAACAAGCCAAATAAGGGGAGAAATGCACACTCTGCTGTATACTCTGTTCATCCCTGTTTTTTGCTCAAAATTTGGCCCAAAATCTGACTTGAATCGATTATGGAATTTAGGGGGAGTTAACTGTTCAAAATGAATCAATTATACCTAGAATGCATGTAAATGATGTTTAAATGAAATCAGATGCTTTAGTACTTGTTCTTTGGAAAGAAAGTGTAAATTTTCAGGTCCAATATATTCAAAGTCTTCTATGGTTTATTACTATTAAAAAGCTTCAAGTTCAACAATTGGTCAATCAAGAATTTGACATGTTTAAAGCCAAAAAGGGGGAGATTGTTGGACACAAAGGGAGCTTTATGATGTTTGGAAATCTTTGATACAAGAAGAGTTTTATGCTTTCAACCTGCTTGAAGACTTGGAATTTTATGTAAAAGGAAAGCAATCTGATTGATCCATGCATTCATACATTCAATCATTCATTCATTGATTTAACAAAGTAGTTTTTATGAAAATCAAACGAAGCTTTTAATAATTTACTAAGGTTTTATTTTGACTCAGGTTTTTGGAAAAATTGTTTTTATACTATTGTAATCGATTACATAAAAGATATAATCGATTAAATTGTTCTTAGTTCATTCTGGAAAAGCTTTCAAGAACAAAGTAATCGATTACCTATTGGAATAATCAATTGTTTTTAACCTTTGTTTTCATATACACTGCTTTGTTGAAACACTTTAATCGATTACCAATAGATAGTAATCGATTACAAAGTTTTACATTGTTATACATGGTTTTAAGACTCTCTAGAAGAATCGATTACCAATAGATAGTAATCAATTAGACAGGCTTAATTGAAAATATTGTTTTCCTGTCTTAATCGATTACCAAATTTTGTAATCGATTACATAGCTTATTTTGTTTTATAAAGCTTCGTGATTTAATCGATTACCAAATACAGTAATCGATTACATAGTGTATTTTGATAATTTGAAGCTTGCTGTCTTAATCGATTACAAGACAGATTAATCGATTATTTTGCTCATTGCTCATGTCCAGAAATGTGTAGAACACATTAATCGATTACAAGGTTGTTTTAATCGATTACATGAGCGTTTTAATCGATTATTAGGCGCGTTTAATCGATTACTGATAGTTACAAAAGTTTGTTATAAATAGAACCAAGGCTCAGCTTGTTTAGAAACTTAATCAATTCGTATTCTGAGCAAACACAAGCTTTCAAAACATATTCAAAGTAATTTTTTGAGTTCTATGAGTTCTTGCTTCAACTAAAACACTTATGGGTTTTTGAGTGATTCTAAAAGCAAGTTTCTTTCAAAGATTAAGGAAGAAGAATGTTCTGAGTTTGTTTTTGTATTTCAACCTGAGTTGTTCATTCATATGCATGTCATTCACTGGATCATCAGGTTGTTTCTTTCCTTAACTCATTGATTGTAATTTTATTTACATAGTTTGTTGAATTTGGCTATTGTTATAGGATTCTTATAGCTTGGGACTAGAGAAGGGTTCTCTAGCATAAAGATTAGAATAGTATTCTCTGAATCTTTCTCCTTAGAAGTCTAATAGGGTTTTAGATTTCTGTTTTTTATCTAAGATTGATAAATGAGAGATTCTTGTAAAAACTTGTAAGAATATTTTATAATAGTGGAACTCTAATTCAGTGTGAATTAAAAGAAACTAGATGTAGCTTCAGGTTTTGAAGTGATCCAGTATAAATTGCTTGTGTTCTTATTTCTATATCTCTAATCCCATCTTATTCATTGATCTTTAATTCTTTGAATCATATTCATTGTTCAACAGATTTTATTTTGATCTATTGAATTCTTGGGCTGAGCCATTTGATTGAGTAAAAGATTTCTTGGTTTTGTAAGTGATAAAGATCCTAAAACTCTGATTTGAATTTGATTTTAAAATACCAAGGTTCAACCAATTCACCCCCCCTCTTGGTTGTTGTGAAGTATTCCTATTATTTTCAGGAGCTTCTCTCAATCGTCCACCGATGTTTGAGGGTGAGCATTTTAGTTTTTAGAAAAATCACATGCAGATCTTTATTCAATCCAATGATCTAGGTGATTGGAATGCCATTGAGAAAGGTCCTTTAGTTCCAATGAAAATTGTTGATAATAAAATGATTCCCAAAGAATGGGATGAGATGACAGATGCTGAAAAAAGAGTTGTGCAATATGATTTTAAAGCTAAAAACATGAGTACATCTACTTTGTCTTCTGATGAATTGTTTAGAACTGTGAGATGCAGAAGTGCAAGAGAAATATAAGAGATGTTGGAGGTAACTCATGAAGGAACAGATGAAGTAAGGAGATCAAGGAAGCATGCCTTGTTTCATGAATATGAGATGTTTAAGATGAGCAAAACTGAAAACACAACTCAACTGCAAACAAGATTCACACATATTGTTAATCATCTTCTTGGTCCTGAAAAAACATTTGATGCTGAAGAGTTGAACATCAAAATACTAAAGTGTCTAAAAGGACCTTGGCAACCAAAAGTTACAGCAATCAAGGAATCCAAAGACTTGTCTAAGATGTCCATGGTTGCACTGTTTGGTAAGCTACTTGAATATGAACTTGAAATGTCACAACTAACCAATACAGAAGATGCAGAAAAGAAACATAAAAGCATAGCCTTGAAAGCTGCATCCTCTAAAGTTGAGAAAGAAGAAGATTAAGGTGAAGAAGATAAAGATGACAACATTAATCTAATTGTCAAAAAGTTTAGCAAATTCATAAGAAGGAACAAGAACAAGAAGTTCACAAAGTTCAACAAGAGAAATAACAACAACAACAACAACACCTCTCCAACTTCACTTGCTTTGAATGTGGAAAGCCTGGACACATCAAATCTGAATGTCCAATCTTCTTGAAGAAGCAACAAGGTGAGAGGAAGATAAAGAAAGAAGGAAAGACAAAGAAGACATATATTGCTTGGGAAGATAATGAATCAACAACATCTGGATCAGCTAGTGAGAATGAAGAAGAAGCTAATGTTTGTCTCACTTCAACAATAAGTGATGATGAAGAATTCTCTAGTGCTGAATGTGAGGTAAATTTTGAATATGATAATATTGTTGATGTTTTCCATGAAATGCATGATGAGGCTCAAAAGCTAGCAAAGTCAAATAATAAGCTGAAATGAGATCTAAGATGACACATCACCAAACTTGCAGAAATGCAAAGTGAACTTTGTAAGTTGAAAGAAGAAAATAAAAATTCTCTTTCAAGTTACAAGGCCAATGGATGTATATGTCCCTCTTCCTCTTCCAAAGCTGAAAAATACAAATTGTTACAAGATGAGTTTGATGCTTTCAAAAGAAGCCAAGGAGAAAAGTATATGTTACTTCTTTCTGAAAATAACTATTTGGTTGATCTTTTAAAAAGGCTTTATAGAGGAAAATGCAACTTGGTTGAAATGTTAAGTGTGCAAAAATATGTTGGAGATACTTCTGGTTTGGGTTACAAACATGGTTCAAAAACTTGTGGAGAAACTAAATTTGTACCACCAAAACAAAAGAATCAAATGAGCTTTTATAAACCAAAGTGTAATCAAAATGCTTATTTTGAAAGATCATCAAGAACTATAACTTGTAACTATTGCATGAAGAAAGAACATACATCTTTTAAATGCTATGCTAGAAAATATTATGTGCCTAATGGAGAATGTATTTGGGTGCAAAAGAAGAAGAAAGTAGCTAACCCCTATGGACCCAACCTCAATTGGGTACCTTTCCTTGTTACTTGATTTGAATTTTGCAGGTGTGTCTAAGATGGTATCTTGATAGTGGCTGCTCTAGGCACATGACAGGTGACATATCCATGCTTACAAACATCATACTAAAAGATGGAGGATTTGTCATTTACGGTGATAACAACAAAGGAAAGATAATTGGAGAAGGAAACACTGGAGATAGCCTTAAGACTATGATAAGAAAAGTCTTGTATGTTGAATGCTTGAAACATAATCTCCTAAGCATAAGCCAACTATGTGACAAAGGGTTCAAAGTTTCATTCAACAACAACTGCTGTTTGATTTGTGATTGTAAGAAGGGTGAAGTTATCCATGTTGGTAAGAGAAAGGGTAACATTTATGTGTTGTCCATTGACCATGCATTCATTCAAAACACTAGTTGTCTTGTGAGTAAAACTAATGAAACGTGGTTATGACATAGAAGAACAAGTCATATAAACATGCGTCATTTGAACAAGCTTGTAAGAAAGGACTTGGTAATAGGATTTCCTAAGCTTAAGTTTGAGAAGGATAAAATATGTGAAGCTTGTCAAAGAGGTAAAAAAACAAAAAATTCTTTTCATAGTAAAAATGTTGTTTCTACTTCTAGATCTCTTGAGTTGCTTCATATGGATTTATTCGATCCTTCTAGAACCATGAGCTTGGGGGTAATTTCTATGGGCTTGTTATTGTAGATGATTACTCAAGATATACATGAACTTTATTTATAAGATCTAAGAGTGATACATTCACAACATTTAGAAAATTGGTCAAGATAATTCAAAATGAAAAAGCTTGCAATATTGTTTCAATAAGAAGTGATCATGGTGGAGAATTCCAAAATGAACATTTTGAAAATTTTTGTGAAGAATTTGGAATTAATCACAATTTTTCAGCTCCAAGAACACCCCAACAAATGGTGTTGTGGAGAGGAAAAACAGATCACTTGAGGAAGGTGCAAGAACACTTCTAAATGAAACAAACTTGCCTAAGCACTTTTGGGCAGATGCTGTAAGTACGGTTTGTTATACTTTGAATAGGATTCTCATAAGGCCCATTTTGAAGAAAACCCCTCATGAACTATACAAAGGAAGGAAACAAAACATTTCTCATTTTAGAGCTTTTGGCTGCAAGTGTTGTGTTAAATAATGGTAAAGATTCTCTTAGCAAATTTGATTCTAAAGCTGATGAAGCAATTTTTCTTGGTTACTCTTTGCAAAGTAAAGCTTATAGGATCTTTAATAAAAGAACATTGTGTGTTGAGGAATATGTCCATGTTATATGTGATGGGACTAACCCTTCTAAGGAAGATTTGGAGTGTGATGTTGATGCAGGACAAATGGAAGAATTTCTACAACTTAATGACTTGAATGAAAAAGGAAAAGATGAACCAAATGATGAACTGGAACAGTCAACTCCTTTACAAAAGCACAAGGATTGGAGAACTACTAAAGGAAGACAAAGGAAGAATAAGGTAGAAGAGGGTACCGTCTAATCAGTAGAAGGGTCCTCTGTCGAGGGCAGTGACAAGATGGCACTTGCGTCCAAGGAGGCAGACAATAGCTCCAGTATCGCTTTTTCTGACCTCTCCACTAGGGTCAACAAGTCCTCATCGAACGACTTGAACCTGGTGGGGTCAGCTTGCCAGTAGAATGTAAAGCAAGGTCCCTTGTCCTAGTTATGCATCAACTACAGTCCATCTACCAAACCACTCTTGCAGACCTTGAAGAAACGATCCTTGAAGCAGCAAAAGACATTGGTTTCAACCTTGAACAACTTCTTGGAAACATTGTGCAAGGAGACCTAAGCAACCTTCCCAAATAGTCTGATCTGAAAGAAAAATAAAAAGGCTTGAACACTCAGCTGAATGTTCAAAAACGAACAAAGAATCTCAAACTCCCTCACCACTGCCCAATTATTGGGGTGAAGTTAGGAGGGTGTCACATTCAGAAAGTCCAGCAAGGCACACTGGAAAGGAGAGAAAGGGAGGAGAAGACCCAACACCTCGCAGAGGCATCGGTAAATGAACAAAAAGGGCAGTGCGCCTGGCGTTGCCCTTAGACAGGGGAAGTCATCACTTCCACAAGGCTCGACAATGACCTTGCGGGAGTCCCCAGGATTTGTCAACTGCAGTTGACGGCACATGGAATTCAATGTGTCGGAGAGGTCAGAGATGACCAGTACTTGAAAACATCCTTCCTAATCCATTCGTAACCAGACACGATGGGGGCAGAGGATGGCGACCCAGTGCTACGACTGCGACGCACGCGAGGGGAGGCCCTCGCACCTGTAGCACCACTTTGTCTTGCCCTTCCAGAAGTAGACGGAGAGGGAAGAATGACAAGTGGCTGAGGCTCGCCAGCCCTAGGGGCGACGGAAGGCTTTGCTTACTAACGAGGGCGAGAAGTGCCCTCACCATCTCGACGAGAGTCAATTCTCCTCCCTGAAGAGGAATACTCATCGTCAGAGATCTCGCGGTGGGTTTCCTCTTCCGAGGAATCACCAACTGAGATCACCTCATGCACGAAGGACTGCTCAATCGAGCCCTCAGAATCACTGCCTCCCAGACCCAAAGCAGAATCGGAGATGGGGGATTATGACATTTAAAAAAAAAAAGTGGCACCTTGAAGGGAAGCGAGAGCAAGAGAAAGAAGGTTTACGAATCAGAAAAGCAAAAAGGCAGGTATAGCGGTGTGGGAAGGTGTCAAACATCCCTTCCATTTAAATGTGGGCGTAACTTGTCAGTTACAGGCGGGATGTGAAATCCTCCCTCGTAGTTAGCGCTATGTCCAATCTCCACTCACCCGTAGGACTCCAGTACGTGCCCACTTCCTTAGTGACACGTATACAAGAGTACAGCGCATGTGCTTCACGCACATGGGGAAATAACAAAGCATAACGCTTGCTTTCAATGCTCACTCCAACGGGCAGATATTCGCATAAGTGGCCAACCTCGATGATTGACTTGCCTGACATGTTCGACCTCATCTACAGAACCAAGACATCCTCCTTGGACATTTCAATAGTAACAACCCAGACAACACACGTCCAGGTTAGGGGGTTGACATAGCTCCACGATTATATTTCACAAAGTTATCAACATTGACATCAGACATCACTTGTCCACCATCGGGGACTTCTTGAGCTCATCATTTCTCTTACTTGTCAAGAACACCAACCTTGACACTGGACATTCCTTATCAATGCTTACTCATCCTCTTTCGCTCGCAAGCTGACTCAGAGGCTGGGGGGCTTATGTACAGTACAAAATGGTGAAATTACACGTAGTCATTACTGTGGGGACATTGTACACGTGTTCACCCTCTATGTCGACCTTGCTACAATAATAGTGTACATTTCTGCTCTTTGTGTCAACCCTACTATAGTGACAACGCCTTTGTTCGCCCTCCATGTTAGCATTGCTACAAGAGTGTGGACGTCAACCCTTTACAGTCGGGTCTCCCCTGGCCAACAACTTATCTGTTACGCTTGATTGTTCAAATTGGTGCAACCACCTTATCTCCTAATATCTCTCCAATCATCTACAATTGTTACTTATCTATAAGTAACAACATATCTACAAGGTACACATTATCCTTTATTCAAATTACATAATTGTCTGTTATTATCTGTTATCTTATCAACATATTAATTAACAAACAAAGGCCCAAAGCCCATACTCCACGTTATAAATACAAGTTCTCTCTAAACCTTTACTCATGCATGATAGTCATCTTATACACACTCGGAGACACTCACTCTGAGACCACCTCAAAAACCTTCTACCTGCACTTATACACTCAATTATTCTTTTATAATTGATGTACTTACTTGAGCGTTAGATCTCCTTAACAAGGTTGACTCATCATTCGACATGTAGAGTTTGGAATCCACTTAGACTTTGTCCATCATCATACGTGAAATTTCCAGATTTTGGTAAGAACACTTTTTATATTAAAAAAATAGTATAACGTAAACTAATTTTAATTCGTATACAATTTTGAGTATTGTTTTAAATAAATTAGAATTTTTTAAAAATAATTAATTTAAATCTAATTATTATACAAACTATTTTTTACTAATATACTAATGTTTTTTAGTATTATAAAATTGGTAGTCCGCGTGGTAGTCTTATGGTTTCTCCTGTTATTTTATTTTTAGTATTTTCAAACAAAAAGTTACCCTATGTGTAGTATTATTTAAAAAAAAAGGAATTATTATTATTATTATTATTATTATCCCTTTTCTTAAAATATTTATTATTATTAGTGTAAGAAAAATTAAATAATCTAATCATGCTTATACATAAACAACATAAGCAATTAGATTAAGTGCAGAAAAATTAAGATCATAAATACCTCCCGCCATTGCTCACGGTTTTGAGTCTTTGGATTGCACTGAAGATCTCTCTTGAGTCTTCTAAAGTCTAATTCTAAAGCATTAGATGGTGTATATGCTGATGTATATAGAATGAGTTCAGGGACCCAAGGTTGTAAATACATTTATTTATAGACCCCTTGTCATCAAAGGGTCAGTCACCGTGTGCTAAAAGAAGGGACGTTGTTGCAAAAATATAGGGGATGTGGGTAGTAGTTAGTTTCCTGAATTATTGTTGACCACTATTAAGTTGGTTATAGATATTTTGTAATTTCAAAATAAAAACCAACATTCTCCCACTTGGTCGACATGTCCCTTAATTTACATAACAAGAAATAAAATGCATGAATCATGGCGATAAGTCCTCTTAATAATGAGTATTATCTTCCATGTATTACAATGCATTATATCCATTAGCCCATACAAATTAATGAATAAACTCAATGTTCATTCTAGTCTAACCTTAATTGATGTTTCTCAATATAAATAACTGCAGATGCGCATAAACTGAATGAAAAACATCACAATAGAGTTTCTTAATATCATTCTTACAATGAAAATCATATATAGGAACCAAGTCCCATACTTTCCACATGATCCTTAAATTTGAATGGTGGCATGCCCTAAAGGATCGACAATCATTAATTCAGTGCTAATATGTTCAATAACCGCTGTATTATCTTTAGCATGTTGTCGTATGGCTAGATACTTAATGTCGATGTCCTTGCTTCGACTACAACTTTTGTTATTCTTAGCCATAAAAACAACAACTGAATTATCATAGTATATCTTCAATAGCCTAGAAATGAAATCTATAACTCTAAGCCCAAAAATGAAACTCCTTATCCATACACCATGTAAGGTAACCTCAAAACAAGAAACGAGCTCAACCTCTATAGTGAAAGTAGCAGTCAATTAAGGTCTGTCTGACACTTCTCCAAGACACAGCTCCACTGGCTAGCATAAAAATATATCCCGAAGTTATTAACTTCAACGCAGCCAGCGTAGTCTGAATTTAAATAGTCAATCACTTCCAAGTTGTTAGTCCATCTGTACATAAGTATATAGTCTTTAGTTTCCTGAAGGTATCTCATCACTTTCTTTGCAACTTTTTAGTGGTCAAAACCTGAGTTACTTTGATAACTCATTAACACTCTAACCGCAAAAGCAATATCAGGTCTTGTGTAGACCTGAGCATACATAAGGCTTCCAACAGCCAAAGCACACGGAATGTTCTTCATTTGTTCCCGCTCAAGATCATTTTTCGGGCACTGGCTTAAATTAAACCTGTCATCCTTCACCATGGGAGCTACACTTGGTGAACAATCACTCATTCTAAATCTTTCCAAAACTTTGTTAATATAGGTCACTTGAGACAAACAATGAGCACCTTTTACTATGTCTCTTGATGCCAATAACGTAAGAGGCATCACCCATATCCTTTATATCAAAGTTCTTAGAGAGAAATTATTTCACCTCATATAGCAAAAACCTTATCATTGGTTGCAAGTAAAATATCATCTACATATAAAATAAGGAAACAAATTTTGCTCCCACTGACCTTCTGGTATATACAATGATCCATAACATTTTCTACGAAACCAAATGAAGAAATAACATCATGAAATTTTAAGTACCACTGACGGGAGGCTTGTTTCATATATAGATTTCTTAAGCTTGCATACCAATTGCTCACCCTTAGAGAGGAGAATCCTTCAGGTTGTTTCATATAAACCTCTTCGTCTATGTCTCCATTGAGAAAATTCATTTTCACATCCATTTGTTGCAACCCTAAGTCAAAATGTACAACTAGTGTCAGAATGATGCGAAGAGAATCTTAGATACAGGAGAGAATGTCTTCTTGTAGTCAATTCCTTCCTTTTGATTAAATCCCTTGGCTACGAGTCTTGCTTTATATCTCTCAATGTTGCCTAAATGAGCATTTCTTAAAAAGACTCATTTACATTAAATGGCTTTTGCACCATCAAGCAACTGAACAAGATCCCAAACTCCATTCGATGCTATAGAATTCATCTCATCTTTCATAACATCATACCACAAGTTTGATTCTTTAGAACTCATAGCTTGTGAAAACGTTTCAGGATCATTTTCAGCTCCAATAGTATAGTTAGATTCCTGTAGATACACAACAAAATCACTCGATGTCGCTGATTTCTTTATTCTGGTAGATCTCCTTAATGTTATTTCATTATCTTCTTGAGGAACTTGTTGTTCAATTGGTTGATCAACAATTTCTTCTTGCTCCTCATGAACAACTTGATCTACTAGACTATCAGCAGGTTGTGGATCTTGAATGATAGGTTGCACAACACCAGGTTGAGCTGGAAGGGTATTGTTAATAACACCCAATCTAAGATTTGAAGTGGATGGTTGAGTAACTGAATGATCTTTCTCAGAAACAAAATCTCTGGATTGATCGCTCCCACTAATCAAGTCATTCTCAAAAAATTCAACATTTCTTGATTCCTTAATCCTTGTACTATGAAATGGACAGTAAAAATTGTATCCCTTAGACCTTTCAACATATCCAATGAAGTATCCACTAATAGTCCTTGGGCCAAGCTTTTTTTCTTGTGGGTTATATATTCTCACTTCAGACAAGCATCCCAAACGCGTACATGTCGCAAACTCAATTTCCAACTCTTAAATAACTCAAATGGTGTCTTTGGGACAACCTTAGTTGGAAATCGGTTCAATATGTACACTGCCGTCTTTAGTGCTTCAGTCCACCATAGGAAGCTTGGAACTACTAAGCATACTTTGGACCATGTCCATTAAGGTTCGGTTTCTTCCTTTTTACCACACCATTCTGATCCGGAGAACCAGGCATAGTGTACTGGGCAACAATCCCATGTTCTTGAAGAAACTTCGCAAATAGACCAGGTGCCTGTCCATTATACGTGTACCTACCATAATATACATCACCTCTATTGGATTTCACGATCTTAATTTTCTTTCCTCATTGTTTCTCCATTTCGGCCTTAAAAACTTTAAAGGCATCTAAAGCTTCATCTTTAGAACGAAGTAAGTAGAGATACATATATCATGAATAATCGTCTATGAAGGTGATAAAGTATTTCGGACTACTTGCGTCCATATCTGGACTACAAATATCTGTATGTATGATTTCTAATAGATTTGAGCTCCTCTTTGCACCCTTTTTAGACTTGTTAGTTTGCTTACCCTTAATGCAATCTATACAAATATCAAACTCAGCAAAATTCAAAGCACTAAGTACCTCTTCATTTACCAATCTCTTAATTCTCTCGATAGAGATGTGTCCTAATGTTAGGTGCCACAACATAGAGAAATCCTCATTCATAACACATCATTTTGTGCCAACATTAACAGGCACAACATCATAAGTGGTATCATTTTGCAAATTAATATAGAAAATACCATATTGCAAATCAATCCACCATGTATTATGATTAATCATATTAGATTCATAACAAACTAAAGAGGTAGACATACCTTTCTTTTCCAAACCATAGCTTAAACTTAGGACAATCTTTCTTCATGTGTCCCTCCTTTCATTCGTCATAAGAAAACTCTCTCCTTATTCCAACTGCAAACTCCCCTCTTCCTGAACACACATGGTCATGAGTTTAATAATAGACCATTTGTTTTTATGTGTGTTGTCTGTAACACCCCGTAGGCCTCCGGTGCGTTATTATTAATAATATCAATTTAGCGCTTAATTCACAATTTACAACTCAATGGAAACACATAATCGCTTTTCGTGATTTATTATGTATGGAATAAAACAGACTAAAGCCAACATTCATACAAGGCACATAAATCACACCCCTGCTGATCCAGTTTCTCATATATAGCCATAGACAGATAAATAAACATCCACAATATACTCAGGAGGAAATTCATATCATATCATTAACAGTTCTGTACATACATATATACATCAGTGTCTTCACCACACCATGATGATACAAAAGAATAACTG
The DNA here is from genome assembly GCA_007407185.1 of Glycine tomentella. Classification (NCBI taxonomy): domain Eukaryota; kingdom Viridiplantae; phylum Streptophyta; class Magnoliopsida; order Fabales; family Fabaceae; genus Glycine; species Glycine tomentella. The sequence goes on along the minus strand of PYAF01001653.1, from coordinate 53,380 downwards.
TCCTCCCATGAGGGTATACAGAACTATACATCACAGGTGTACACACACCATCCCTCATCAAGGGACAAAATACAATCAAGACAAAAATAAGCCCTCAGCTCTCCCTGCTGCTCCTCAGTCAAGCAGCCCAAGTCTCTACTGGGGCCTCCTGCCCTGAGACTGCTCTCCTCTGCCAAAAGAGTCACCTGAAATCATAAATCCCCACACGGGGTGAGATACACATCTCAGTAAGCTTAGGGTCCTTGGAGGAATCTCTTCCACCCTGGCCCACTTCCATAACACATATATCAAGCAATCACAAGCAAATGGCCCACTAGCCTGGCCCTCTGGCCCTCATGACAATATATTAAACATCCAAACATGGCGGAGCTACCTCAACGCCTAAATTAGCAAACATGGCGAAGCTACCTCAACGCCTATCTCAGTGTGAGACCGGAAACTCACACCTGTGTCATCCCATTAGGTGCTAACCCTTCGCATGGATACACATATATGGTACCTCCGAGAGTAGAAGGAGCTACCTCAACTTCTCTCCCCATGGTTTGTGGGAACCAATTCCCTGGGAGCTACCTCAACCATGAGCCAACCATACTAGGAGGAAACCACCATCTCCTAGAGAGGTCCATATCTATCTATTGGCCAATAGATCTATCACAATCAAAGCACTGAATCACAAGCACAGATGCACACATATATCATTACGAGAATGCAATTACCAATGGATGCATCATGAAATGACCACCACTTCCCCAGAGTGTGGTGTGGCACACAAGATGGGAAATTATCCCCAGGGACACTCAACTTACCTGGCAAGATATCACTCTGCAATCCTGTCCCTGCTCTGTGGCTCTCGCCACTGACACCCTCAGTGTCAAGCCCTATTCAAGGCATATATCCATATCAAAACCAATTCAACAGGCATTCAATCACAGGACATATAGTATCAGAAATCCCCTATCCTAGGGTTCAATCAATCTCAGCCCACACTAGGCTTCTCACAGACCACACAAGGTCCATCAAAGCTGACATCAGAGTAATTGAGTCACCACAGACACAATGTACAGCACATATCTGAGCTATGGCTCACAATAGCCCATAATTCCATATATCACTGGAATGGTCTAAACCTCAACCAAAGCACCGTTCAATTAGTCTCTCAAGCTCAACACAAACTCAATCAAGGCTCATGCATGTCCAGAGAACAACAAGTGACTCATTCCACAGCCACACATGCATATCACAGAGCCAAGATTCAAAGCTCACCCAAACCAAAAACTGAAAGCTAATCCTTCATCACTAGACAGTTCTAAACAAGTTTCTCAACAAGACCCTGGGCTAATTCTAGCCCCAGCTCAGTATGGGTCATAATATCCAGAAAACCCCAACTTTCAAAACCAACCGAAGAAACTCGAGTTTCTTACCTCAGTGGCGACCAGAAAGGCTGCAGGACAGCTTCCTCGAGCTCTGTTGTCCGTTCCAAGCCTTGGGTCCTTGCCTGAAGGATTAATGCTTTCAAGGTGATTCTCACAAGCTTATAGGTCTTTGGGAGGTGTTTAGGCCAACATATAAGGTCCTAGGAAGCTTGGGCTTGCTCTAATGGAGGTTCAAGGCGTTGGGAGGAAGAAGAAGAAGTTTCTTCTTCAGCAAAACGCGTTCTGCCCTATATACTGGGCCTGTCCGAGGTTTGGCGCGAATATCGCCACCTCTGGCGCTAACCGCGCCACCATGGCGGTGTATGTGGCGCCATCAGCGCCACTCCTACGCCCCCAACGCCCACTTCCAGAACCTGTGGCGCCACCCGCGCCACACTGGTGCTATCCGCGTGGAAAACCAGTGAAACTTGGTTTTCCAGACCACTTCCCGCGCCGTCCGGGCCAACCATGGCGCGACTCGCGTGGGCTGGAAAATACCTGGCGCCCCTCGCGCCAGATTGACGCCTTTGGCGTGGAATTCCAGTGGGTCTGGCGCTACCCACGCCACACCCTTCATAGGGTTTTTTTTGTTGAACAATCCCCGCGCTAACCGCGCGGGATCTGGCGCTAACCGCGCGGGATCTGGCGCCAACCGCGCCATGATGAAGGTCCTTACATTGTCAGATATTTTAATGACCATATGGTGCTGGGAGAGTATTCAGAATAAAATGCACAAGAAAGGAATCAGACATGTCCACCTCTAGAGTTTTTAGTTGAGCTGCAATGTCCCTTATATGCATGATATGCTCACGCACACCTCTCAGAATATTGAGCTTCATGGAAGAAAATTTCATTATTAAGGTATTACCAATGTCTTCCCTGAAGTTTCAAATTGTTCATCAATGTACTTCAGGAACACTCTTACATTGTCATACTGTTCAACTGAGCCCTTAATACCAGCCTATATACCATAGTATTATTGTTCTGTGTAATTGCTGGTGACTTAGTTTCAAGATAGCATGATCAATGTTCATATACCTTAACGTCAGTAAAATCTTTTCCTTCCAGATAGAAAAATAATCTCCTCTCAATTCCGGGACATCAATTGTATTAATAGGTTGTATAGTTGCAAAATAATTCAACATATATGCTTATCATTAAAATTTGAGACAAAAATAATATTTCATGCTTTACCAATATAAGTCATGCTTATAAAATTATGAATTTAGTGACATAAAATTTGTCTGTGGGCTAAAATTTTAATTCAATTAAATTCACATAAACATTATGATAAAACTATCAAGTTATATTTATTGATCCCTGTGGGCAAATCAAAAAAATATAATTTTAATATTTTATCCTAATTAATCATACAAAACTATAATAGAAATTCTTGTGGGGTGATATATATTATATTATATATGACTAATTACAATTAATATCATCTACCTTATGTGATCTAGAGAGTCTTAATATATAATTTAAATAATTAAAGTTGTTGTGACTAGGCTTTAATTAATTAAATTATAAAGATCACTAATATTATCTAATTTTCAAAGTTAATTTTACTATAATTAACCAAAAACAATAAAATTAAATAATCAATCATTTAGATTAATCAACTTAATATTACATGTATAGGAAAACATAAATTAATA
>PYAF01001653.1:2987-27411 GCA_007407185.1 Glycine tomentella | reverse complement strand
TTTAGTAGTTCTATGTTCCAGTTGTTCCCTGTTTTAATTCTTTTCTTCCTCTTTTCTCTTTTCCTCTCACCATTCTTTTATATTTAACTCTGTTTCTCTCTTTTACTTTATTTTCGATTTATCATTGGGTTCATCTACCACCGACCCCAATTAATTTGGGTTAAAGGTGCTGTTGATGTTGATGTTGATGTTGATGTATTGTTTGACAAGTATTACTGATATTCTCTTCTACTAATTTGAAGCTTAAGCACGTCTGATAAACCAATGATGTTCTTCATCACCAAACCTTGTCAATCTGATTCTCTATCTGTGAAGGAAAAGTTCATCCATGCAAAGGTATGACTATACTTTGCTTGTACACTTCAACTCATTCTAACAGAGAAAGATGTTCTACTACTTTTTTCTAGAAGACATGTAAAAGGGTGAGATTTAGGGAATATGAGGAAGGAAAGCAGATGAATGTTTTGTTGATTTTGGTCTAATTTAAAGTAATATGCCTCAAAAAAATCCAGATGAGAGTTTAGACTGAGGAAGCTGAAGAAAAAAGAAAAGAAAGTAGGATTCTCACAATTAGAATTCCTACCTAGGCATAAAATAAAATTGATGCATCACATGTCTAAGCTCTTTAGCAGCACTTAATGATAATTGGATATATCTCCGAGACAAAACTAGTGCAGAAACTTAGAGACTAAATTGTCCTTGCTGATGGCTTATAATTTTAATTTATTGATGAAATCATACCCTTTAATTAGCTTTTAAAATGACCAGAGGGTATGAATGGGCTGGTGCTCTCCATTTGACCTGATATTTTGGTTAATGATTTATATACTGCAATGCATAGCTTATTTGTTTTAATTTTTTGGCTGTAAGGCCAACCACCTGTAGATGTATTTACTATATTAACTGTACTTATGTATTTACCTTTTTTTTTCCTCTTCATCTCCCCCCTCCTTCTTTCCTCCTTTTCTTTTATTTCATTTCCCCTTTTCATTTCCCTTCTTTCACTTTTTTTTTCAACCTCCTCGTATCTATCATTGAGTTCATCTACCACCGACTCCAATTAGCTTGGGTTAAAGGTGTTGTTCATGTTCATGTTGAACCACTTGTTTTTTCATGGCAGTATGCTGAGAAGCTTTTTGTTCGCAAGCCAAAGGACAATCAATACCGTCTCTTGGTAGCACAACAAATCTGGGAGGCTGTTCATGCTAACGATAAAAAAGCTGTATACCGTTACATTGTTAATTCTGACGTTGATGTTAATTCTGTTTATGAGCCAACATGCAGCAGCTCCTTAACCCTTGCCAAAGTAATGTTATTACAAGAGCAAACTAGCCATGATCATGGCTCTACTTTAGCAGGGAACACATTGGACTGGTCCTCCACTAAAGAAGGCCAGGTCATGGACAATCTAGATGGGTGCACCCTACTTCATCTCGCATGTGAAACTGCAGATATTGGCATGGTGGAGCTCCTCCTACAGTATGGTGCAAATGTTAATGCAAGTGATTCGAGAGGTCAAACACCACTACATCGCTGTATTCTCAAAGGAAGATCTGCATTTGCTAGATTATTGCTTTCTAGGTGAGTCTGATGTAACTTATATGATGGTTTATCGGGTTCTTTCAACAATTTAATAGTGACCTTCAACTCTGATAATGTCATTTAAGTGACCATTCCAGGCACTTACCCTGAATTTACTTTGAAGACATGGTTCATTGAATGACACCGAAATCTTTAAAAATGCAGGGGAGCCGATCCTCGGGCTGTGGATGAGCAGGGAAGAACCCCTATTGAGCTTGCTGCAGAGTCAAATGCTGGTGGTGACAGAGAAGTCCATGCTCCATTGACTGATTCTAATGGATGAGAGTGATAGGCAAAAATCTCGGAGTATAATACATATATAAAATATGGAAGATTGGATTACGTAAATTTGTATTTCATAAATTGAAAAGCTGGTTTTTTTGAAGTAAATGTCACTAGTGTGAAGGATTAAGGGAGAGAGGTAGGTTGAAATGCCTGCCCCTTAGTCCTCTTGTGCAAAATAGTGCTAAGATCTGTAATGAAAAATGGCCACATTGGCCTTAGTAAAAGAGTTATGCCTATGCTGCACTGGTAGCACCCAGCCAGCACTTTGTAATATGATGTTTGTGTAATTTTGTTTACTTTTGAGGTGAAGCTGCGATGCATTAGGCTAGGGATTTGTGTATGTTGTGTACATTGGTTTTTGTGAAGGTGTTGTGGCTGTAATTTTACATATTTGTATTATTGGGATTACTTGGTGCCTTGGTGGGACATGTGTTGAGGATGTCATGTCCCCAGTTCTCTAATGTTCTGATGTATTTATTTATATGATAAAAAAATTATATATTTCAAAGGCAAAAAGATAAAGAAAACTATCAATCACCTGCTATTTAGAGAGACCCCCCACCCAAAAGAAAAACAAATTATTGTAATCTTATAAAGTTTCGGTATTGAAAAGACGGCGTGGGGCACCATGTTGAAGGCATGAGAATTTTTTGGTCAATTGAATCAAAAAGTGAAAGTGGTCCATTTCACCCTCAGTTTGCAATGGTAATTCGAGATTAGGGTAGAAGTTTCCATTGTATTTTTTGTATCCAACAATAAAGAATCACCGTTGCTGCACAAATACAACAATTAAAGAGGTCTAGATATTTTGTAATGGAAAATTTCACTGTTTTACATAGATATTCCTTTTTTTTTTTAATCTACAAAACTAACCGGGAGGAATCTTGTAGGTTATGGTTGCCAACACTTGTGTTAACACAGCTATCAACTAAAACTCAACTTTTGTCACGGGTGACCTCAACATAATTATTGATATTAGTGACAGAGTAACAACACCTGAAGTGGGGCCTCTTGAACTGGGTTATGACTCCTGACGAGACCACAACACGAGGAAGGCAAATTTACTCTTGAGGGATATTTAATTTTTTTAATTACGATTTGAGGTTTTTTTACTACTTTTATTTTTTATTTTTTCTTTAAAGTCACAAGTATTTATGTCTTTTGGTGTAATTTTTTTTTAACTTATGATTTAATGTAAAATCGTGTTTAAATTTATAACTTTTTGAGTTGAGTTGTTTATTTTTTTTTTCCTAATTTTGTATTAAAGTCGTAGGCTGTGATACGACTATTACTTTTCTTAATTTTTTTTGGAAGTCGTAAGTTGGTTTACAATTTCTCTTTTTTTTTTTAAATTCTATTTTATTAAATTTTTTTATTTTATAAAAAATTTATGTTTGTTTTTTAATTTATAATTTCTTAATTTATGTTAAAATATAATATTTTTTAATATAAGATTAACAAATTAAAATATGTATTATTTTTTTTGTGATTTAATATTTTGTATATATTATTTAAATGTTTTAATTTAATGTATATTTTTTTTATGTAATAATATTTTTTTATTGCTCCTTCCATTATTGTTGACTGCCTTTACTCGTTCCAGGTTCCATTATTGTTCATTCCATTATTGTTAAGTGAATATATACTATTTCCATTATTGTTTCTTCCAATTTTTACTCATTCCACTAATGTTTTGTGCCATGCATAAGTCGTATATTGTTACACGACTAGGGAGTCGTATGGCTTGGCACGAGTTTCCTTCATTTTTGTTAATTCATAATTATATTACATAAAAAATATTATACATTAAATTAAAACATTTAAATAATATATACAAAATATTAAATCACAAAAAAATAATACATATTTTAATTTTTTAATTTTATATTTAAAATATTATTTTAAAACATAAATTAAGAGATTATAAATTAAAAAACAAACGTAAGTTTTTTATAAAATAAAAAAATTTAATAAAACAGAATTAAAAAAAAAAGGAAGTCGTAAACCAACTTGTTACTTCCAAAAGAAAAATAAAAAAAGTAGTAGTCGTACCATAACTTACGACTTTAATACAAAATTAAGAAGAAAAAATATAAACAAATCTAAAAGTAGTAAATTTAAACACGATTTTACGTTACTTAGAAGTCGTAAGTAAAAAAATAAATTACAGCAAAAACGTATAAATACTTACGACTTCAACCAGAAAAAATAAAAAATAAAATAAGTCATCATAAATAATATTATGACTTTTCGTTTCAGTCGTAATATTTGTTAAAACTTACCCCTTTTCGATAAATATTTTAAAAAGAATGCTCGAACTGTAATTAAAAAAGATTAAATACTCCCCAACAGTAAATTTGCCGAAGAGGAAAGATACATTGTAATCTTTCAAATGAATACAAGTGATATTGACTTGGTCGTTGAAAAATATGAACATCAATTCTGTTTTTTTTAATTATAAAAAATAATAGTAATTTGATTTACTGAAAAAATTAGCTTCAATTCATCATTTCAACATTTCAAAATGATACTACGATTTAGTATCTTAAGTATTGCACGCAAAAGATTATTTTCATATCATTTTTCAATTATTTAGAGAAAAAAAGTGACGTTAATATCTTAGGACAAAATTAATATCTCTGGCATTTTAAGAAAATATAGAGTTACTTATAAAATATGACCACGATTCCCTAAATCTTATATTAAATATTGTCCCGATAATTCCAATTTTTATAAACTAAAAGAATACTTATAGGAAAAAAATAGTGAGGCAAATAAATTAAACTTCTTTCATAAATAAAAAACAAATTATGTATTTTTACTTTTGGAGAAGTTAAATAAGAGAATTTCTTAAAAAATGATTAGATAAGTTGATTTTAACTTGTGGGAGATTTTTATTTATTTATTTTTCATTATACCTCTATTTTTTCTGAGTATTTTTTGAAAATTTTATCTAAATTTAAATTAAAAATTGTGGAGAATACTTTCAGGGAAAGTGGCCTAATGGTTTAGCGTGTTTTAAGCATAAATTTTGGTACGCATGTTTGATTAACTATTAATTAAATTAATTTTAAAAGGCCAAAGTCATTTTCACATAATTCTATTCCCTTGCACGAGACCACTTTTTAAGTATAAATTTATGACTAATGGGTCAAAGCATACAATGCCTTGTGTAAATAGTTGACTATCAACCAAAATTTTGACACTCAATAAGACACCACTGGTCTATGAGCGACCTTAATATTTTTATGAAAACAATAGTTGCACCTAATATGTGAAATTCGCAATCTGAATTATTTATAAAACGTTGCATTTGACGTTCCAAATAAAAAACTCAAACCAACAAGGAAAAAAACTGAATTTATGGCTTGGTTTCATTTTGTTAGGTTATTAAAAAAAAATGGAACTGACTGTATTCAATTATATGTCTGTTTTTAGATTTTGAAAGAAATAATTTTAAACCAATAAATATAGTTATAATATATATTTAAATTAATCTCAGCTATATATTAAAATGTATATCACGGTAAAAATGATTAACTCTAGTAAATCATCAGATGGATATTTGCTATAAATAATTATTTTTAAATGCCTGATTTAGGTTATAGTAATTTAGAATCTAAGTACTTATCATTTTTCATTTCAAAATGCCTCATGCAATAACTTAAACAAACAAACATGAATTATATCTTTAATAATTTATTCATACGATTATTTTGCACCTGTACGTACATGTGTTGCTCAGTCACTCACCACAGACTGAGTGCTAGATCCTCGGACTCGAATAAATCATTTATTATGCTTAAATAATTCGATTTTATTTTTATTCAATGCAACACTCATTCAATTGCAGTGACCTATTCCTACATCATCTAAAGAGTTAATCTCATCCTCTCGATTCATTTTTTAAAATTTAATGGGTGTAATGAGAAATTAATTTTAACTACTACTAGATTTTAAAAAATAAATAGTGAAAATAATGAGAAACTCTAATTAAAATTATTCTTTGAGTAACTAACTTGATTTTTTCTGGTATAACAACCCAAAAAATGTCATAACGAATTTTTCCTATTTCACGAGAGAACTTGAAAGTCAAAATTTGATTAAAGTCGTTCCTCATCCTAGCAGCTTCCACCTATCCTATAGAGAGGGGGAAAAAAGGAAAGAAAAGATTAAGATAGGAAGAAGGAAAGGTAAAAGCATGCAAATATATAATTGAAATTGAAACGTTAGTAGTAATTAAAAGCAATTATTCGATCGAAAAAAAGAGATAACTTTACTAATGACACACACCAAACATAAGATGTGTTCGCTAGAGTTGTTAACCACACTCACTCATATAGCATATCACAAATTCCCATGCACCCTTAATTAAACGGTCCAGATGCAGTCTGATGAGATCAGACGGTCGATACGAACTGTACATTTCCCTCTCTCTATCACGGATTTCGATGTTTCGCTTTCGGACCTAATCTGGGGCCCACATAGTACTGTGTCTGAGAGCTGGCTATTCACAAAGGCGGGAACCAGTTTTTGTCGCAGAGGTATGGCTCTTTGTTGTCATCGGATGAGAGAGAAAGAAAACAAAGAGACAATCACTGAATCACTCTCACTCACTCTACATGCTGGGTGCGTGACTCTGTTACTGTGTTTTGTGCTTAAGCACATTGCAGTTTAGTTTCTGAGGAGTTTATTTTTATTTTCTTTTTATTTTTTTATTTTTTTGCTTTTATTGTTGTTCAAGTTTTGGTTACTACTACCGCCACATGTTCATGCCCCTTCAATTTTTGTTCAACTTTTTGACTTTCTGCTTGGTTTCCAAGGAAAAAGATTGCAACTTGTTTCTGGGTCTAGTTTGCCTTTGGTTGGGGTTGTCAGTCCCTGCTGGCACCTCGGAATAGTGGTTTTTTCTTCTTCTTCTTTTGGAGGTTCAAATTCTTGTTCTGATTCGTGTGAAGGTGGAAAATTTATGGGTGGTGAGAGGAGGAAAAAGATGGGACTCGTCGGAAAAAAGTAAGACTATTCGGTGATAACATGTCTGCTTGCTTTTTTGGGACGGCTTTTTTGTGAAGATTTTGGGTTGAAAAGGTTGAGGAAGATGCTTATGCTTGCAACTTTTTTTTAAAACCCATTTTAGCACCAAGTATAAAAAGTTGTTCTTGGTCTTGTTTCCAAGTGTTGAGGTAGGTGATGGGGTTTTGAGCATGTGAGTGATTCATGCCTCATTTTGGAGGTTCTGAGATTGGTTTCTGGTTGTGGCTTTCTTTCTTTGTGGTGCTTTCATGTTTAGGAAAAGGCACACCCTTTCTTCTCTTGCTAGGGAATTGTTGGCACTCCAGCCACTTTTTCTTCTCTTCTTGTTCAGCTTGCACCACAACACTGTGCAGTGTCAAGGAAGGTTGAGTAAACAAGTTTCTTCAGAGCCTCCCTCACCTTCTAGGCCATCATCATCAGCACCATCTTCATCAGGATACAAGGATTACCCTAGGAAGATAATTTTGAGCATGGTTTTAGGAGCAGTCACTGGGCTAGTTTGTTCTGTTCTGTTTGCACTTGTGGTTCGTTGTGTTGTTCAGTATCTGAACCGCACACCAATCCTCAAGGGCCCTGTCATATTCTCCCCCAAAATTGCCTCCAAGACACTCCAGTCAGCTTTGGCAAAGGAAAACCACTTGCTTGGCTCGAGTCCTAATGGGAAGTACTACAAAACTGTGCTTGACAATGGACTCACTATTGCTGTCAAAAGGCTAACACCCTTTGAGAGCAATTCCCCGGAGGCTAAGAGGAAATCAGTGAAGAGGCAGATACAAACTGAGCTTGAACTTCTTGCAAGCCTTAGGCATAGGAACTTGATGAGTTTGAGAGCCTATGTTCGTGAGCCTGATGGGTTCTCATTGGTTTATGATTATGTGTCCACTGGGAGTCTTGCTGATGTGTTGAATAGAGTGAGGGAGAATGAGTTTCCCTTTGGTTGGGAAGCTAGGCTCAGGATTGCTGTTGGTGTGGTGAAGGGTCTTCAGTATCTTCATTTCACTTGTGTGCCCCAGATTCTGCACTACAACTTGAAGCCGACTAATGTGATGTTGGATGCTGAGTTTGAACCCAGATTGGCAGATTATGGCTTGGCTAAACTTCTGCTTAACTTGGATAGAGGAAGTTCTCACTACACCCCTCCTGAATGTTTCCACAATTGCAGGTAAGACAAATCAATGGCTTTCAATCATACTCACTCACTAGTGTTTTGAACTTGGTTTGTTTCTGTTTTTTTTTTTTTTCACTTTTTACACAAAATGGGTAACTAGTTGGTTGATATTGGGCACTTGTTTGATTCGTTATCTTTTTAAAAGCTTTACACCTCATTGGTTTTTTCTCCTTCTTTGGAGCACCTTAATCAAAGACTCTTGGTGTGAAACGTGATTATTATTCTGTATTGTCATGGTGTCATTTGCTGATTGAATTTGCTATTATTTAATAATTAAGACTTTGCAAAACTAATGTTTTTGTAACTACCATTACTTATATAGTTCACATGCTGCAAACTACTAAACCTAGATTGGTGAGTGAGACCCCAATTAAAAATAATAATAATAATTTACAAAAGTTTTTCTTTCCCAATTTAACTTGAAATATTTCTGGTTTTTCATTGGTGTGTATGTCTCTGGATACATCAATCTTAATAGTAATAACTTAAAAATAAGTAATAACAATAAAAAGATTGCTTGATTAATGCATTGCATATATGGGTATGGTCTTGCCAATAAGATGTTCACTTTAACTTCATTCCATTCTTGTATGTGAAACTTCATGGTATTTAGATTGGATGGTGTTTTTTGCAATTTCAGCAGGTACACCGACAAAAGTGACATCTTCAGTTTTGGCATGATACTAGGTGTTTTATTAACCGGTAAGGACCCTACAGATCCATTCTTTGGAGAAGCAGCCAGTGGGGGAAGTTTAGGATGTTGGTTGAGACACTTGCAGCAAGCCGGTGAGGCACGCGAAGCTCTAGATAAGAGCCTGTTAGGGGAAGAAGGTGAGGAAGATGAGATGCTAATGGCTGTTAGGATTGCTGCTGCATGCCTCTCTGATATGCCTGCAGATAGGCCTTCTAGTGATGAGCTTGTTCACATGCTAACGCAACTGCACAGTTTTTGAAACAAACCTTGATTCTTCAGTTCCTAGAGATTTTTTTTCCTTCTCTTATCCCCTTTTTCTGTAATAAGATGATAGGGGAATTTGGTTGGTGGCCATGATTCTGGTGTAATTGATTGTTTTGCATGATCTTGGTTTTCATGGTGTGGTTTCTAATATTCCATTTTCTCTTTCTCTATTCTATTTCCTTTGTGTTTTGGCTGATTTTGCAGGTTGTGGTTGGTTTAGGTCACACTATTATATTATTATGTTTGTAAATGACTAGTCATGTTAACAAGAGTTTTCTTTTCTTGCCCAGTATTGCCCAGTACTATCGCTGTATCCTAGAAGAAAATGCCATGAATGTTATTAACATAAACGTTTTGCTGAGAATCTGAGTTCTACTTGTAATGTGAACATTTAAAATACTACCTCTTCCTATTTACAAGATTTAGTTACCTAATTCGCCAAGTAATCACTAAGATTAAGAATAGTTAATTTGGTTGATTATAATAAATTTATCCTAAATTTATATATTTTTTCAAAAATATTATTGTCATTAATGTTTCTCTCTTTTAAATATATGTTAATATAATATCTCTCTTATTTAAGTAAGGGTATTTTTAGTTTAAAAATAATCAAAGACAACATGGATTGAGTATTTATATAAAGAAACAAACATGTTTAAAAAGTGAGTCTTATAAATAGGAACGAGCCTCTGATTTGCATATCTAAACTGGAAAGCATTTCATGCAAACTAAGCATTTATCAAGAGGTAAGGACACAATTTAATTATGAGATAAGAAAAAAGAAAACATGGAAAAGGAACAACATCAAAGTGAAATATTCATAAATTGGTGGGTTCTAACATTAACATCAACAACATCTTTAATTAAGTTAATTAGGATCGGTAGTAGATGAATCCAATAATAGATAGAGATGTTGAAAAAAAAAGTAAAAAAAAAAAAGGAAAAAGAAAAGGAAAAATAAGACAAAGAAGATAAAAGAAAAGAAATGTGAAAGAAGGAGGAGAAAAATGAAAAGGAAAAAAATTAAAAAAGGATCGTCTTGAACATAGAAATAATAACGGATTAACCTCCACCAAACTTATAGATTTTCTTCATTCCGTCCTAAGACACATCTTCCACCAATCTATATCCCCTCCATTAAGTATTGTTTAATTACTTTTTTCCATGTAAGTTTCGGTCTACCTCTATCTCTCTTTGTGTCGAGCTCTTGTTACAAACTCTTGTTCTTACGGGAACATCCAGGGACCGTCTCATTACGTGCTTAAACCACCTCAATCTATGCTCCTTCATCTTTTTACTTACCGATTTTACTGCTACCTTTCATCGAATATCCATAAATTGGTGGGTTCCAATCAAAGGAAAAAAGGAAGTTAGCATACACAAGCCATAACTTTTTGTGGTTTCCTTAATTTGTTTTTTCTCATGTGGAACAACTCAATCATTTAGATATTTGGTACTTGTTGCTCCAACAAACGAAAAAGAGCAAAAAATAACACTAGTTTGAGCAGTAGCAATCTGAGTTTTAGCTTAATTTGTCTCATAACTAATGTTTGAGATGTTCTTCTCTTTAAAAAGTAGAAATTGCTTCCAATTAACTTCTATAATAGCTTTATTTTTTTTAGTATATCATCGTTTAAAAGAAGTTACTTTTATGTTTACAAATGTTTTCTTTAAATGTATTGGATTCAACTTTTTTTTAAAAAAAAAGAAAAGTTAAACTCTAAAAAAAATCGGATTTAGCTATATGGGAGGAGGCTCGGGACTCTGACCGCGTGCTTGTTGAAGAATGAGCCGACGACTCATAGGCAGTGGCTTGGTTAAGGGAAACCAGTAAGCTATCAAGCCATCAAGCCACCAAAACATATATCACAAAAAACAATAACTTATGACAGCCCAAACACCAAAAGGAACAACCAAGGTCATACAAGTATTTATGATCTATGGTGAAGAAATGCAACGGTCTCTAAGCAGCTTTTTGTTTTTGCTAAAAAAAAGACCTATTGCATTTTTCTTCCAGGATGGCCAGACAATGCTTTATTTAAGGAGACACCAAGTTCTTTTAATATTTTGTTTTCCCTTTATGAACTCACTCAATATCTCATTTAAAAATTCTAAATTCATTGACTCTTAGAACAAGACCTATTGCATTAACTCAAATGGTACATCTTAAAAAAAAAAGACTATCAAAGTTGTAGGAAAGATTAACGTGGATGAATAATGATATGAATGATTCAACAAGAAAAAAATTATATGAGTGAATATTGAATCTTATCAAATATCAGATGTTTAAAATATTTTAAAAGTATATTATATAAATGTTCTTACCAAAATCTAGAAATTCCACGTGTGGGCTAGACGTGATCTAGGTGGACTCCAAATTCTGCATGTTGGACGGTGATTCGGCTTTGTTTAGGAAAGGACATGCAAAACAAAGTAAAGACACTCCAACACTCAAGTAAGTACATCAATTATAAAAGAATAACTAAGTAAGAGATATAGAGAAAGAGTATCTTGAGTAATGTACTCAAGTCTTGTGTAATCAGACATGTAGTCTGTATGAATATTGTGTTTAGAGAGAACCTGTATGGTTGTATTTATAGCGGGGAGTATGGGCCTTGGGCCTTTGTTTATTGATGATATGTTGATAAGATAATAATAGATAATAGCAGGCAGTTATTTAATTCAAATAGAAGATAATGTGTACCTTATTGATATACTGTTACTTGTAGATAAGTAACAACTTGTAGATAACTTGTTGAGATATTATATGATAAGATAGTTACACCTATTTGAATATCCAGACATATTTGATATGTTGTTAATAAGGAGATAGATATTGTTGGCGTCAATGCTCTTGTAGAAGGTCGACGTTCACGCTCCTGTAGCAAGGCTGACATGGAACCCGAATATGCGTGTCCGGGTTGACACTTGGAGACTAAATAAGTACTATTAATGTAGCAATGATGACATGGAGGGGTCCACGTGTACGATGATCTTGCAG
Source organism: Glycine tomentella (assembly GCA_007407185.1). NCBI lineage: Eukaryota > Viridiplantae > Streptophyta > Magnoliopsida > Fabales > Fabaceae > Glycine > Glycine tomentella. Next base: position 15,384 of record PYAF01001653.1, on the reverse strand, counting down.
TGATGGTCACGTGTAATTTTACCATATTTGGACGGTACATAAGCCCCTTAGCCTCTGAGCCAATTATGGGCGAAAGAGGGTGAAAGAGCGTTGGTGGAGAATGTCCGGTGTCATGGTAGTAATATAATGAGTACTATTAGCCCCTGAGGGTGGACAAGTAATGTCGTGTGTCGAGGTCAATAACTCTGTGAGTTATCAGGAGCTTGTCTTGGATCTTCATGCTAGGAACTTATCCTGGTCTTTGGACCAAGGGCGGACCTTGGGTGTTCATGCCAAGACGGATCTTGGGCTTGGTAAGGTCTACCCCGTAATGGGAATTACGAACGTTTTACCAAGGACGACATTGGGTCCTCCAGAAGGTTAACCAAAGCGTGGTTGGAATTACGAACCTTTTATCAAGGACGGACCTTGAAAGGTCAACCAAAGCGTGGTTGGAATTACAAACCTTCTTCCAAGGACGGGCCTTAGGTCTTCATGCCAGGAGCTTGTCCTGGTCTTTGGACCAAGGGTGGACCTTGAGTTTTGTAAAGTAATATCATGAACCTGGACAAGGTGGTTCGGGTTGCATGTTGAGCTGTCCAAGGTAGACTATTCAGTGGATAAGTTTGAACTTGGCAGGCGAGTGAGGTGTCGATGATGATGATCTCTGCCAAAGTATGATTGTTTGATGTATTTTTGAAAACAGGAGTTATGTCCTCATTTATGCAAGCAGTCGTGTGTCGCCCACGCACCATTACCCGTACCCACGGTTCATTCGAAGAGTGGATACGTTCTGGAAAATGTGCAGTAGTGGGTAAGTGTGGTCAATCACTACGCGAGCTTCTAGGGGACGTTTCAGAACCCTCCAATAACCGTCGAGCCTCACTCCTCTTTAAGTAGATGGGATTTCTGTCATTTCCGCTACACTTGTGCCCTTGCTTTCTTGAATCTTCTTCTTCACTCTTCTTCTCATTCAAACTTCCCTTTTCTTTCAAGGTAACAAGAATGTATGTCTCACCCGTTTCTGATTCTGCTCTAGGCATGGGCGGTAGTGACTCCGGTGGCTCGATAGAGCAGCATGTTATGCGTGAGGTAATTTCCATGGGTGATTCTTCGGAGGAGAATACCCATGGTGGAGCTTCTGACGGATCGTCTTCTTCTTCTAGGAGGAAGGCTGCTTCTCGTCCTCGTCAGCGGACAAGGGAAAATGAGCCTCTGCTACTTACTGTCATCCCTCCTCCTTCTTCCTCGGGGAGGATGAGACAAAATAGCCCGGAGGCATTATCGCTTCCTCTCGTGTGCGTCGCAGTCCCCATGCTGGGTCATCACCGGCTGTTTCAACCATTCATGATTATGAATGTGTAAGGGAAGACAGAGATAAAAATGCAGAAGCTCGTCCTCAATATCTTTGTTGAAGCAGATGAAGATCATCTCACCATAACTTTGTGGAGATCGTCTCACCAGAGCCTCGTGGAGATCGTTTCACCAGAGCCGCGTGGAGATCATCTCACCAGAGCCGCCATGGCATATGAGTAGATTAGCGACTGAACACTTGTGTGCCAAGAGCGATAATAATCGGACACACTCAAAGTAGAGCTTTGTTGAAGGAGAAGATGATGATGGGATCAAAGTGTAGGCTGCCATCTTTTATGTTTCTTGCTTTGTTTTAGCTTTTAGTCGTGAAGGCATTGTAAAGAGTTAACAAATTAATGAAAATGCTCCTTTCGCATTGAATCTTCTGCGTCTTCTTTTGTATGTATGTATAAATGAATATAAGTCGCTTGACTTGTGTTGTTCATCATGAATTGAGACCTTGTAATTGATAGCATCCCATTTTGCTTGCTGAACTGTCAAGTGACTGAAATACCAAGAGTGTCTCTTGGGTTTTGGATGTCATGAACAGTCGAGGTTCTTACCAGATGAAAGTACCAAGAGTTTTCTTGGGTTTGAATTGTCAAGGGCAGACCTTAGACAATTATTCCCGCAAAAATGAATATTCCAATGGAAATACATGTCGAGATTCCATAGGAGTTAGAGTACCAAGAATATTTCTTGGGTTTAATATGCCAAGGGGACCTTGAACTTTTATATATCAAAGATGTTTCTTTGTGGCTTGTATTCCTGCATGAATAGAACTTTGTGAGCGCTGAAATCATCAAAGTAACGCGTTGAATACCTTATGATTCTGTAATGGATAAGTTGGTGAAAATGAGGTTGACCATGGGTAGCCTTTGTAAGTTGTGAGTTATCAAGAGTTGTTGATAACTATATTGGTCAAGGATAAACCTTACCAAAATCTGCTGACAATTATGGTTCTCCGTGTCAGGATTCCATAGTGTGCAATGATATCAAGAGAGTTTTTTTTGGATTTTTAGGAGACCAAGGGTGGACCCTGGCCTTTGTGTGCCAAGCATGTTTCTTGGGCTTTATGTTCCTGAGAACTTTTATTCTTGCAACGAAATAGTACGATAATGATCACATATGCTGAGAGCAGACATAGTTGTACCTCATATTTTGTCAATGCTGGTACCAGTGGAGTTGTCCATGCTGGGTTTTGTAGAGATTTACCAAGGTGTGGCCTTAGGTTTATGGTCCGAAGAACTGGTCTTGGATCCAATGCATTGTTGCAGATGTATCAGCGGCGCGTCCGCCCTGAGTTTTTAGAGGCCGACCAAAGCTTTAGGGTTTATTAACCTTAAAGGTCTACCTTAGTTTGAGATTTACCAACATGTGAATGGCCAAAATCAGATTCTTGGGTGGCCAAGACGGATCTTGGGCTTAGTAGGGTCTACCAAAGCACAGTTGGAATTACGAGCCTTTTACCAAGGACGTAGCTTGGGTAAGGTAAACCAAAACGTAGTTGGAATTACAAGCCTTCTTCCAAGGACGGACCTTGGGTCTTCAGTAAGGTTAACCAAAGCGTGATTGGAATTACGAATCTTTTATCAAGGACGGACCTTGAAAGGTCAAGCAAAGCGTGGTTGGAATTACAAACCTTCTTCCAAGGACAGACCTTGGGTCTTCATGCAAAGAGAGGTTCTTGGATCCTTTAATGCCAAGAGAGGTCCTCGGATCTTGGTTTTTTATGCCAAGAGAGGCCCTCGGATCTTGGGTCTTCAGTAAGGTTAACCAAAGCGCGGTTGGTATTACAAACCTTTTATCAAGGACGGACTTGAAAGGTTAACCAAAGCGTGGTTGGAATCACAAACCTTCTTCCAAGGATGGACCTTGGGTCTTCATACTAGGAGAGGCCCTCGGATCTTGGATTTTCGTGCTAAGAGAGGTCCTGGGATCTTGGGTTTTGTAAGGTTAACCAAAGCGTGGTAGGAATCACGAGCCTTTTAGCAAGGACAGACCTTGGGTAAGGTCAGCCAAAGCGTGGTTGGAATTACGAACTTTCTTCCAAGGATAGACCTCGGGTCTTCGTACCAAGAGAGGCCCTCGGATCTTGGGTTTCCATGCCAAGAGAGGTCCTCGGATCTTGAGCTTTTGTACCAAGAAAGGTCCTTAGATCTTGGGTTTTCGTACCAAGAGAGGCCCTCAGATGGGTTTTTGTGCCAAAAGAGGTCATCGGATCTTGGGTCTTGAGAAAGGTCTATCCCGTAATGGGAATTACGAACCTTTTAAGGTCTACCCCGTAATGGGAATTACAAACCTTTTTCCAAGGATGGACCTTGGGTGTTCAGTAAGGTTAACCAGAGCGTGGTTGGAATTACGAACCTTTTATCAAGGACAGACCTTGAAAGGTCAACCAAAGTGTGGTTGGAATTACAAACCTTCTTCCAAGGACAGACCTTGGTTCTTCATGCCTAGAGAGGTCCTCGGATCTTTGATTTTCATACCAAGAGAGGTCCTCGGATCTTGGAATTTGTTGGAGGTCCTCCTAGGGTGTTATGAACCTTTGTAGAGTACTAAGAGCTGGTATTTGATTTTCGAGGTCTACCAAGACTTGGGTATAAGAACCTTGACGGTCTACCAGAGCTTGAGTTTATGAACCTTTGAAGAATACCAAGACGCGTTCTCCCTGGATTTTAGTATAGTATGTCAAGGGTGGACCTTGGCAAGTAAGTACCAGGACATGATCCTGGGTTTTTGTCGAAGTTGGACCTGGGAGGATGATCAGGTGATAGTTCCTGAAATTAGTCATAATCTTGCAACATTGATGTAAGTAATAGGATAAAGGACATATGTTTTATTAATGCAGCCTTTAATGTACATATTCCCTCTTTTATTCATCGGATGGACCTCTTTACAACCTTTCAAGTGAAAAACCCCGTGGGAAAAAAGGACTTGAATAGGAAAAATATTAAGTCATCCGGCCTTGAGCTCCTCAACTGAAGTATAACTTCAAGTGGGTAGCATTGCAAGTCCTTGGAATGTCTTTGTCATTGAGTTCCTGTGGTTTGTAGGCGTCGTTGTCCAGGTTGGTGATAACTCTGAACGGGCCTTCCCAGTTTGGTTCAAGCTTGCTTGCACAGGGATCCTTTCGGGCTTCACCCCGGACGCGCTAGACTAGGTCGCCTGGCTGGAAGTTTCGAGGTTGAACTTTAGAGTTATATCTTATTGTATTGCGGAGCTTGGCTGCTTCTTCTTTGATTCTAGCTATGTCTTTGAGCTCTTCACTAGTCTCCATTTCAAGTCTCATGTTGTCCTTGTTGCACTATTCCTGAAAAAGTATACTTTTTGACGAAGGTTCCCCTAGCTCGATAGGAATCATGGCGTCAGTACCATACGTGAGACGAAAAGGGGTTTCCTTTGTAGTGTTTTGAGGTGTGCAATAGTAAGCCCATAATATGTTGGAAAGCTCCTCCTTCCAGAGACCTTTGGACTTGTCCAGTCTAGTACGAAGGGCTCGTAATATGACTTTGTTGGCTGCTTCCACTTGACCATTAGTCTACGGGTGCTTAACAGAAGTGACCAGGTGTTTGATACCTAGCCATGTGAGGAAGTCCTTGTAGGTCTATGCCTTGAATTGTGTACCATTGTCTGTAACCATAGCATAAGGTAGACAGTATCTGCATATGAGATATTTCCAGGTGAAGGTTTCAACTTCGCTGGCTGTTATCTCTCTTAGTGGCATTGCCTCGATCCACTTAGTGAAGTAGTCGATTGCCACTAGTAAAAATTTGATCATCCCTGGAGCTCTAGGGAATGGTCCCAAGATGTCCATACCCCACATAGCGAAGGGCCATGGAGAGGAAATGGTATGAAGGTTGTCAGGGGGAATCCGTGGGATGTCCGCAAACTCCTAACACCTTTTACATTTACGTGCAAACTTGAAGGCGTCAGTCCTGAGGATTGGCCAGTAGTATCCTGCTCGTACTACTTTGGTGACTAGGGAGTGTCCTCCTGTGTGGAATCCATAGATCCCTTCATGGAGTTCTCTCGGGACGTAGTCAGCTTGTAAGCTGTCAAGGCATTTGAGTAAAGGCGCTGTCAGCCCTCTTTTGAATAACTCGCCATTAATGATGACATAGTGGCTGGCTTTCCTCTTCAGACATCGACCTCGCTTTCATTTGCTGGGAGTGTTTCCTTTATGAGAAAGTCTCTGTAGGGGGTCATCCAATTAATCTCTTCCAACTCAACAGCCATTACCACTTGGGTGTCAATGGTGGGTTTTTGGAGTGTTTGTTGGATGATTATTTTGAGGTGCCCAGTCTTTTTGGTACTGGCCAGTTTAGATAACAAGTAAGGCCTAGTGTTACTCTCTCGAGGTATGTGATACATCTCAAAACAATTGAAACTGTCGATGAGTGTTTTGGCCAGATGGTAATACTGGAGGAGTATGGCTTCTTTAGTTTGATACTTGTCTGATATCTGACCCTGGACTGTTGGATATAGGGGGAGTAGCAAGAAGAAGGAAGCTTATGACTTGGAAGTATGTTTTGAGCTTTTCACATGCCTTGAAGATTGTAATTCAAAATGAAGTGTATAAGAGGCCAATATCTTGATCCTTGCATTGCATGCACATAATCATTTACATGCTTAGATGTTTTTATCAAAGTATCAAAGCTATTTCGAAAAGGAACTAAATGGGTAATGTTTTTGGAAAAATGCAATCCTGATGTTGTAATTGATTACATATCCTTCGTAATCGATTACATAGTGTAAAATAAAATTTATGTGTTGCTGCTTTAATCGATTACCATAAATTGTAATCGATTACACAAGTTGTTTCAAAAATAAAACTTCACTACTTTAATTGATTACAGCTCGGTTTAATCGATTATTTTGTTCGTTGTTAAACCCAAAATACAGCCTTGAACACTTTAATCGATTAAGTGATAATTTAATCGATTACATGAGTCATTTTAATCGATTATTTGGCACATGTAATCGATTACTATCTGTTATAAAAAGTTATTATAAATATGAGTGAGGCTTTTCTTGAAATATAACTTGAATACTTTGAATTTTCTGAATACACACAAGCCTTCTCAAAGTTAGAAAATGATTTTCTGGGTTAACTAAGTTCTTGTCCCACTCTTTAATCTTCATGGGTATTGAATGATTTATTGGGCTAGAGTTTTCAAAGAAATTTTGGAGATCATGTTCTGAAATTCTTTTTCTTCAATTCAATCCTGATTGGTAAACCACATGCATACATATTCATTGGATCATCAGGTTATTTCTCTTCATTCTCTTTGGTTGTAAATTCGTTTTTGCAATTTTTGTTGTTAGTTGCTATTGTAAAGAGTTATTTGAAGCTTGTGCTAGAGTAGAGTTCTCTAGGGAAGAACATAGTAGTGTTCTCTGATTCTTGATCATTAGAAGTCTAATAGGATTTTAGATTTCTACTCTTTATCTAGGGTTGATAAAGAGAGATTGTTGTAAAGCTTGTAAGAACTGAAATTTATAATAGTGGAACGCTAATCTAGTGTTGATTAGAAGAAACTGGATGTAGCTTCTCTTGAGAAGTGAACCAGTATATATTCTTGTGTTGATTTTCTATTACTTAATCTTTACTAGTTATCTTGTTCATTTGTTCTTAGTTTTATTATCATTATCAACAATTTTTGTTTTGATCAGTTGATTTCTTGAGCTGAGTAATTTGATTGATTAAAAGCATTCTTGGTTTAAAAGTGATTAAGATCCTTAACTCTGATTTTATAAATAAATTTTAAAAGACCAAGTTTAAACCAATTCACCCTCACTTTTAGTTATTGTTGGTATTCCTATTGTTTTTAATTGGTATCAAGAGCAGGTTCTTGAGTGTTATTCAAGATCACTATCTTTCTTTAAAAAGAAAATGAATACCACACAAATTACCTTCAAGGAAGGTGCCTCCCTCAATCGTCCTCCGATGAACACTTCAGTTTTTGGAAAAATAGGATAAAAATTTTTATTCAATCAAATGACCTAGGTGCTTGGAATGCAATAGAAAAAGGTCCTGTGATTCCTATAAAAACTGTTGGTAATGATATGATTCCCAAAGAATGGGATGAAATGACAAATGTTGAAATAGAGTTGTTCAATATGATTTTAAAGCTAAGAATATGATTACTTCTGCACGTTTCTCTAATTAATTCTTTAGAACTGTTAGGTGCAAAAGTGCAAAGGAGATGTGGGAGATGTTGGAGATAACTCATGAAGGTACATATGAAGTAAGAAAATCAAGAAATCATGCCTTAATTCATGAGTATGAAATGTTCAAGATAAACCCCACAGAAAACATATCTCAGCTTCAAACAAGATTCACTCACATAGTAAATCATCTTCTTGGTCTTGGAAAGATCTTTGATGTTGAAGAGTTAAATATCAAAATCTTGAAGTGTCTTACAAGACCATGACAACCAAAGGTGACAACAATCAAAGAATCAAAATATCTATCCAAAATGTCCATGGCTGCACTATTTGGTAAGCTTCTTGAGTATGAACTTGAAATGTCACAACTAACCAATGCAGAAGACGCAGAAAAGAAACACAAAAGCATAGCCTTGAAAGCTGCATCCCCAAAGGTGGAAAAGGTGGAAGACTCAAGTGAAGAAGATGAAGATGACAACATGAATTTAATTGTCAAAAGTTCAGTAAAGGTAGATGCAACTTAGCTGAAATGAAAAGTGTGCAGAAATATACTGGAGATACTGCTGGTTTGGGTTACAAACAAGGCTCAAAGTCTTTTGGCAAAACTATATTTGTACCACCAAAACAGAAAAATCAAAAGACTGTCTATGATTCAAAGATTAATCAAAATGCTTACTTAAAGAATTCATTAAAATATGTAACATGCAACTATTGTATGATGAAAGGACATACATCTTATAAATGCTAAGCTAGGAGATTCTATGTGTCTAATGGAGAATGTATTTGGGTGCAAAAGAAGAAGAAAGTAGCTAACTCCTATGGACCCAACCTCAATTGGGTACCTTCCTTTGAAAATTGATTTGAATTTTGCAGGTATGTCTAAGAGCAAGATCATCATTATGGTATCTTGATAGTGGATGCTCTAGACATATGATCAGTGACATATCAATGCTCACAAATTTTATTCTTACAGATGGTGGATTTGTCACCTATGGAGACAACAACAAAGGGAAGATAATTGGAGAAGGAAATATAAGAGACAACTTTAAAACCAAAATTAGAAATGTTCTTTATGTGGAAGGTTTAAAGCACAATCTACAAAGTATAAGCCAACTTTGTTATAAAGGGTTCAAAGTGTCATTTAATGACAATTGCTGCATGATATGTGATGGGCAAAATGGTGAGGTAATTCATATAGGTAAAAGAAAAGGTAATATATATATTTACTATCCATATATCATGCATTCTTTCACAACACTTCTTGATTAATAAGTAAAATTGATGAATCTTGGCTATGACATAGAAGGCAAGTCACATTAACACGCATCATATGAACCAGCTAATTAAAAAAGATTTAGTCACTGGCATACCCAAACTCAAATTTGAAAAGGACAAATTATGTGATGCTTGTTAAAAGGGGAAACAAACAAAAAATTATTTTCAAAGTAAAAATGTTGTTTCTACTTCAAGACCCCTTGAATTACTTCACATAGATTTGTTTGGTTCTTCTAGAACTATGAGTTAGGAGGTAATTACTATGGGCTTGTCATTGTTGATGATTACTCTAGATTCATATAGACTTTATTTTTGAAATCCAAGAGTGATGCTTTCAATGCTTTTAGAAAATTGGCCAAACTTGCTCAAAATGAAAAGGGAAGTAAAATTATCTCAATAAGAAGTGATCATGGTGGAGAATTCCAAAATGAACATTTTGAAATATTATGTGAAGAAAATGGAATTAACCACAATTTTTCAGCTCTAAGAACACCTCAACAAAATGATGTTGTGGAGAGGAAAAATAGATCCCTTGAAGAAGGTGCAAAAACACTTCTTAGTGAGACAAATTTGTCTAAATATTTTTGGGCTGATGCTGTAAGTACAGTTTGCTATACTTTGAATAGACTACTAATAAGGCCTATTTTGAAGAAAACTCCTTATGAACTATACAAAGGTAAAAAATAAAACATTTCTCATTTGAGAGCATTTGGCTGTAAGTGTTTTGTGTTAAATAATGGTAAAGAATCACTTGGAAAATTTGATGCTAAAGTTGATGAAGCCATTTTCCTTGGACATTCATTACATAGCAAAGCATATAGAGTTTTCAATAAAAGAACCTTATGCATGGAAGAATCAATTCATGTTATTTGTGATGAATCTAATCCCTCTAAAGAGGAAAATAAGTGTGATATTGACGCAGAACCTTTGGAGTTTATTCAACTAAATGGCTCCATGAATAAAGAAAAGGAAGAACCAATTGTTGAAACAAAACAATCAACATCAGTCCAAGAGTCAAAAGATTGGAGAACCACAAGAGATCTCTCTATTGACAATATAATTGGTAAAGTTTCAAAGGGAGTATCTACTAGATCATCATTAAGAAATCTCTGCTATAATATGGCTTTTGTTTCACAAATAGAACCTAAGAATATTGATCAAGCCTTAATTAATGAACATTGGATGCATGCCATGCATGATGAATTAAATCAATTCAAGAGAAATGAAGTTTGGGAACTTGTGTAAAATATAGGAACACTTCACACTTAACCAAGAGGGGTGGATGAATTGGTTAGGCTTGGTAAATTAAAATTTTCTTAAACAAAATTAGAGTTTCCCTTAGGATCTTTACCACTTTTGAAACCAAGAATCTTTATTCAATCAAATGTTCAGTCCAAGGTATCCAATAGCTCAGAATTGAATTAATAAACAAAGCAAGACAATCAAGTTGAACAGAATATTATCAAGAAAGAAATCAAGATCAAAGCATACAAAATTTATACTGGTTCACTTCAAACACTATGAAGCTACATCCAGTTTTCTTCCACTCAACACTAGAATGGAGTTCCACTATTGCAATTTTCTGTTCTTACAAGTGATTACAAAGTCTCTCTTTATCCACCCTAGATAAAGTTCAGAAATCTAAAATACTATTAGATTCTTAGAGACAACCCCACTGAGAACACTACTCAACACAACCCCTAGAGAAACTCTATCTCTAGATTACAAGCAAGAAACCCAATTACAATAGACAATCAAATACAAGTTCACAAAAGAGTTATAACCACAAAGTTTAAGGAGAGAAAACACCTGATGATCCAATGAATGATATGCACATGAATGAATATACCAGGTTGAATGATGAAAACAAACTCAGAACATCTCTTCCCTTAACTTTTGAAAAGAATCTTCTTGCTTCAAGAATCACTTAAAGACCTATAAGTGTTTTAGTAAAGACAAGCACTCATAGAACCCAGAAAATCACTAAGAATGTGTTTAGAAAGCTTATGTAGGCTCATAATACGAATTGATCAAGTTACAAAACAAGCTAAGCAGGGGTTCTATTTATAACAAACTTTCTAACCGTCAGTAATCGATTAAACGCGCCCAATAATCGATTATTTCACTTATGTAATCGATTAAATCAAGCATGTAATCGATTAAAGTGTTCTATAAAAATCTAGATTGAAGCAACGAACAGAATAGTCGATTATTTCGATAAGTAATCGATTAAGACAGGAAGCTTCATAAACATGAAATACACTATGTAATCGATTACGAATTCTGGTAATCGATTCAGACAGGAAGCTTCATAAACATGAAATACACTGAGTAATCGATTACAGATTCTGGTAATCGATTAATGAAGCAAAAATGTTAAGCATAGGCATATGATATAATCGATTACTGTCTTTGGTAATAGATTAAGACAGAGAGGTGATTTTTTTCTTTTTAGCCTATGTAATCGATTACAGCTCTTTGGTAATCGATTAAACTTTTCATCAATGCATTTTATATGCGAACCAAGGTAAAAATAATCGATTAAACCGATACGTAATCGATTACATTGTTCTCAAAAAATTTTCCAAAATAACCAATAACAAAATAATCGATTATCACGTTAAAGTAATCGATTAAATCAGTAGAAAACTTATTTTTCTAAAAACCTTTGATTTAATTATGAAACTTAAACAATTTATCAAAGCCTTGTGAATTCTATTTCTTAAACTAATTGACTAAATGAATGATGTGAATGCAATGCACTTAGATCACCAGAAATGCTTCTTCTTTTTACATTTAATCACAAGTTGTTCTTCAATACTTCAAGGCATGTTGAAAGTGTTAAATTGAGGGGGAGCTGCTTGAAACACAAAGGATCAATTGATTCAAGAAGGAAGGTTTTGAACTTTCAACATGCCATGAAGCCTTGAAGATTAATTTGTGATTGAATGTAAAAGGAAGAAAGTATTTCTGGTGATCCAAGTGTTGATTTGAGGGGGAGCTCTTGAAGATTGAAGCTTTGTAAAGACTTGGAAATGTTTTGACTTTCAACATGCTTGAAGGCTTGAAGATGAAGATTGTGATTAAATGTAAAAGGAAAGAAAGCTTTCTGTTGATCCAAGTCCTTGCATGCATACCATTAATAGTCATTCATGCATTACATAATAAAAGGCTTTAAGTAATTGATTTGGAACTAAAAAAAAGAAGCTAAGTATTTTGGAAAAATGGTTCTAAGCTGGTTTAATCGATTACTTCACATAAAGAATCGATTATATTGTTCTTTAAGCTTTCTGGCAATTATTAAGAACAAATTAATCGATTACATCATCGTATTAATTGATTATTTCATTCTTGCATATACATAAATTTGACTGAGTGACTGGTTTAATCGATTACCACTGATCCGTAATCGATTACATGCTGCCTTAATCGATTACCACTTATTGTAATCGATTATTTAGTTCACTTCATGTTTTGCACAATGTCTGCTTTAATCGATTACCATATATTGTAATTGATTACATTTCACAAACATGATTTTTGCAAAGTCTGATTTAATCGATTACACATCGGGATAATCGATTAAATGACCCGTTACTGTAACCCTGAACTTATCTTG
>PYAF01001652.1:64590-75827 GCA_007407185.1 Glycine tomentella | reverse complement strand
GTTTGAGCATGAATATGTACAGCTTCTAATGATGTATAAAGTAGATTCCTCCTGATTATCTTTGTTTTAGTTCTTATGTTTTCTGCCTATGTTGTTATCTGGATCAATAGAGGGCTTGTTTAAGATGCTTTGTATGTGGTTTTATATTCCATGCATAATGAAATCAAGAAAATCGATTCTATCGCTTCCGCAATGCATACGTTTAACGCTGATAGCGCGCTCATGATATGATTAATGATAACACGTCCGGGGTGTTACAATAAGCCTTTCCTAGATTAGTTAATCCCTAATCCCTTAGTGAATTAACCCTTTAACCTGAATCAAAAACCTAATTCCTTAGTGAAATCTATTAGTTTAAGCAATTAAAAGATCATATTATAAAATTCTGCACTTACGCATCCCTATTCCTAGGTGATGAACAAATGTTATTCTTAACGGGTCAGAAATTAGAACCCCAACGTTCCCATTGCGAATCCTAACTCTAAGTACTTAATTGAAGTGATCAATTCCAAGTAAGAATATGAAAGAAGAACAGAAAAGAATAAAACAATCAAAACATATGTATTTCAATACCAGTCAAATTACAGAGGAGTTCTCATCAGTTCATGGCCTTACCACAATACAAGGTTTAGCCTGCCATAGGCCTCAAGAACATCAAAGCAGTAGAATAATTCATAATTGTGCAGAAACCCTAGCCTTGATTCTTGAATTCCAGAAGTTTTGAATGATAAAAGACTGCTAAAGATTGATGTATCTCCCCTCTTAGACTCTGTTTTGAGGCTTAATATTTGTAGAATTATTTAATTACAGTAAGAAAGCCTACTTCAGCACCAAAATTCGAAACAGATAATTTAATGCAGGAAACAAAATCTTCATGGCGCTACCCGCGCGGCTTCCCACGCGGTCAGCGCGGGGTCTTCGAAAGCACGGTGCTAATAGCGCGGGACTCCACGCTCACCGCGTGGAGTGTTCGAGAGAAAAAGGCTTGAATGCTGAGATTGTGGCGCTGGTCGCGTGGAAGTGGCGCTAATGGCGCCATGCTACCGGCCTTTTCACGCTAACCGCGTGGACTCCCACGCTAACCACGTGGGTCCTTCGAGAATGAGGCCTGCCTTTATGTCCTTGGCGCGACTGGCGCCAGTTCCCACGCGATCCGCGCGGGGTTTGAAGCCTTGATTTGCTTCCCTTTTTGCCTTGAACTTCCTCTTTCTTATCTTGAAATGCACAATTGATATTGAATTGGGATTAAAAACAATAATATAATAAATTTAACTAATTCTAATCTATTTTCCTAATTATTTAACTAAATTATAACCTAAACTAGCCTAGTAACTAAGATGTGTTTACAACACATCATACAATTCCCAGATTTGAAAGTTGCTGTCCCCAGCAACAGAGAGAATTCAAGACTAAGCATGAATCAATAATCAAACACAAACCACAATTTACAATCCTAGAATTATCATGCTATGTATCATCAAATTCATATCAAAGCTTCATGGTACCTTCAATGCTGTCAATCCATGAGAGTTACTTGAGTGTTCCTCACAAAGTTGTGTTTAATTACTTATTTACTCAAGTGTATAGGGTTATAATGACTCTCTTACTCAACAATATCACGGCACTACCATAAGCTTGAAAATATTCTCAACAGTTGCAAGTATGACTTGATCAAAAGGTCTTTCCAGCTTGTAACGTGGCTGGGCTAAGGGTAGGAATTATTTGGATAAGTAGCTTAATGAGAGGCTAGATCCAGTCCCCTAAGTCCACAACATGCTTCTTGTCTTCTTTTTCAAAACCTGGTACTTTATTCAATACTTTATTCTAATGTAAAAACAGAATAATAAACTTCTTTTTGAATTTTGGAATTTTTCTCTTTTTTTTTTTTGAAAACAATCAAAACATAAACGAATTCAGAAATCACTGCATCTTCACAAATTTCCAACCAATGGACTTATTGTTATCCATCTTGGACTATGTTTGTTCATTCTTGTTCTTCACCACCAATTGGATTAACTTGTGTTCCTTGATACTTTGATGGATAATTCCTTGTTTTTCCACTGTAATAGACTTGTATCAGACTTTTCTAGCCTCAGGGATTTGGTCATTTGGATATAGCTCTTGATTTGGAACATTTTGAAATGAAAGGCTTAAGCTCAAATAAGGTGCAAATGGAAAATAATATAAGGTGAGTCGATTTGGCCCTAGTTTCAGAAGAAAAATTGCCTTGATTATATCAAGTCACACCTGCATCCAGAGAAACAATTCAAGTTCTAGAGTACAATGAAATTGGAGTCTCTCGGAAAGAAAACATTACCGTTGTTTGGCTCAAATCCTTACAGGTGTTCAACTCAAGTCAATCTCAGCTGACTGCACTTCAAGCATCATTTAAACTTCAACAATCATTTCACATACAAACAATCAAATTCTATTCATGCATCATGTACTTCATGCTATGTTTCATTTCATCAAGCTTTCATCCAGAAATCCTATCCATCACTGTGTCCATTTACTTTTATTCTGAAAAATTTAATTTGCTGCTTATTTTTGAAAAAAAATTTGAAAAGTTCTGTTAGACGTCATTTGTTTCTTGATTGTGATTTGCGAAATAATGCTTAACCATTCCCAGATTTATATGTTGTTGTCCCCAGCAACCACAAATAAGGTCACAGCGCTTTGGAAAATTTTGAGCATTATTTGGAAAATCGCATTCAAATCAACATTGATCTAAACAGGTTTTTATTTGCAAATATAAATCAGAAGCTGTACCATATATATATATATATATATATAAATGCAGAACTGGAAAAGTGTGTAATGTAGTGTAAATGTCTAGTGCAGAATCATAAACCACAAACAGAATATACAAACCAGAATAAAAATCTAAAATAGAACGAAACAGAAAAATAAAATATGTCCTGATCACTCCTCCTCTCCCTCTCTAGTTTCTACAATCTCTGCAACCTCGGAAGTCTGCAATGTAGGCTCCTGAGTGGTGGTATCACGTGCTGCATCATCTGAAGGAGCAGAAGGAATCACTGTGGCTACTGCATGGGTAGTGTCTGCTGGTGTGGTAGAAGGATCTGAAGCTGCAACTGATGGTGGGGTAGGAAACTGATACTCTGTCGGAGGAATGCCCAAGTGTCTGTAAACCGCTCCAAGTATACTAGTCTGCTGAGCTAACTGGGTCCGGACAAACTCCTGGAAAGCCAGATATGTGGGGGAGTCTGTGAAAAGTGGCTCATGAGTAGGTGTAGGGGCTGAGGCTGGTGGTGGTGGTGCATCTGCTGGTGGTTGAACTGGCTGGGGCTCCTCTGGTGCGGGGAGGTCTCTGGGGGAGCGGGCCGCAATCTCTTCAGGTGTGAGCTTTGAAGCTCGAAGAACCTGCTCATCAGTGGCGGCCGCCATGGCATCCAAGTAGGTCTGATGACTCATGAGTGTGGAGATGGGGACGTCCATGGGCTCATCATCGTCGTGGTGACACAGATGGAGGATCAAAGAGGAATGCGCCAGCTAGGACTTACTGTTGGCATCCTGGATCATGCGAAGAATGCGGTTAGAAAGAATGTTAGAGATGCGGAGGTTACCTTCACCGCAGAGAATATAAAGAAGAATCGCCCGCTCAACGTTCACATCAGTCATGTTAGTAGATGGTATGACTGTGTGGTTCACAAACTGATGCCAGAAAGCTGCGTCTCCAACCAAATCATATTTCCGCAACTTCTCTGGTATGTAATCAAGCCCGGATTTGGGCTTCCAATCAGTGTAGAGGCCTGTAATGGCCTTGCGGATGGTCGTGGCAAGCTGAGGGACTTCCTCTCTGTACAATTTGGTGAGTGCATCGGGCTGCATCGTGAAGAATAGGTGACTGAAAGCACACCTATGAAAGGGGTCATAGTGGGTGTCCAGCAAGCGCTCAATGGCCTTCTCGTCAAAAGAAACTTGGACTCCCCTAACCCAAGAAAAAAAAACTCTTCGCCACTATGGAGGGGTCGACGTTAGCTAGGGACTCCTTCAAGATCATACTGGAGCTGGGTTCTGGGAAGCTGACAAGCCTCTGCCACTGACGTCTGATGATGACTTCCCGGACTGGGTTGTCCTCGGGTAGCGTTTCCCACATAATCCTCTTCTCTGAAATAATTTTCTTGGGCAAGTATCAGGAATCAAATCGTTCCTGGCACTCAGGGGATCTGAATCTGCCCTTATCAAAATCTGCAACGCGAGCTCTTTGGCTACCCCCTGCTCCTGTGGTCTTCTTTTTAGCTTTAGCTACTTGTTTGCCCTAAAAATCAAAAAAAAAAATCCAAAAAGGTATATGTGGATTAAGGATTTAGTATTCCCAGATTTGGTTCCTTCATTGGATCAGATCAATTAAGGCACAAGTAAATCAAAATATTGTTCCATTAAGCACAGTTCATGTAGCAAAGTCTGGTGTTGCCATTCCCAGATTTAGGCATTTATATACACCAAATTTCAGAATTCAAGCATTTCATGTGAGTACATTCCTAATTCATTTTGTCCTAAGTAACACAAATACAGGTTAAGCAAAATAGGTTCAAACATCAATCAGATAAAGACACCAAAAGTATAGGCACTGTGTTGTATGCAAGGTCAGTCCAGAGACAATTCCCAGATTTGATTATCTTACCTACTTGTCAAAGCAAAACTCAGATATTGCAAGCAAGCACCACTTTAATTATCAATTTGGTTAACAAGTCAAGTTCAGGGGCCAAACAAATATATATAAGTTATTTCATCAGAGCATCAATCAATTCATTGCTTCAATTTCAAGTTCACACCCCTATCCATAATTCACCCAACTAGTTGATTCAACACTCACATCAATTCACTATGTCTTATTCAATTATAATTCAATTATTCAAATTCAATTCCTAGTCAATGTGGCTCTTGTCAGTTTAATTTTTCAACCAGTGTGTGCAGATTTTCAAGGAAAACACCATTTATTTCATTTCAATTCAGTCTAGAAATCAAAAATTCCCAGATTTAAGCCATGACAATATCCAACCATACAATCTTGAATCATTTCTGGTAACTACCATCACAACATTGATCATGTAATAACAGCAATTCATATATCCAGCATGTAGTTACCTATAGATTGACCATTTGATCCTAACATACATAAGATTCATAATCATGCATTTTTGTACACTTTAGGACCCAAAACAGGTTGGCTCATTTCAGATTCAGATTCAAGTTACTGATTCATAACAAACAAGTGCAAAGCTCAATGTATTCAATTAATCCCACAACACTTATATGAGTAATATCAACAATGCAAATCTTGAAACCATGCATTCATACTAAGATTACCATGATTACGGCCATAACAGAGTTGGCGTATCTCCTTCAAGCAATTTATCAAATATCTTATGAGCACAACTTCATACTTCAATATGGCACCCAACTACCTAGTTTAAGCATAATCAAACATACTAATCCAATATCAAACCAATGCATCTATGCCTTACTCACACTATATTATTCAAACTATTGAAAGGCTTGATGCAATTTCAGCAAGTAATCAAGACTTGCCCACCTCATATCCCAATTTCGCATTCAGGCATTTCATCAAACATGTAATGGGCAAATAATCAACTTGACACACTATGCCTATTTGGATTACATCACACTCCCAATTAAACAAAAACAATCACAATTAGTCAGAAATCCACACAATTGGTTTTCTACCCTAAGGTTCCCAAGTATTTTCTCAAAATTGTATATGAAGAAATCAAGCAGTGCACATTGGATTTCTAGAGTTCCTATTTGATCATCATTACTCATCACCAAGCAATTAAGGTTCAGAAGTATACCTTGTCTCCAGCCATTGTGTGAATTTCAAGCTTGGTCCCAATGAATAAATTTTTCAGAGAATTTTGAGAATGAGAATGAATGTGAACGGAAGAGAGAATGAGAGTGAAAATAAGAGAGTTGAGGCTTTTAAATAGAGAATAGGGTTGAGGGAGAAGTTAATGGAGGTTAATGGTGGCTAGGGTTCAGGACGAAAATGGTGGAGCAGTTTTGAGGGAGAGAAGAGTGAGGCGCAAATTGGAAAATTCAAAAATAAAAACAGTTATCGCCACCTCACGCGGATCGCGCGGCAAGCGGCGCGGATCGCGCCATTATGCACAGCAAAGGCTTTTGTTTCGACTAAGCCACGCGAATAGCGCGGGATCCCACGCTATCCGCGTGGGTTGGCACTGGAAAGACCTTCAGTCTCGAAGATGTCGCGTTGATCGCGCCATAACCACGCCATTAGCGTGAACAAGCCGTGTTTATGGCGCTGATAGCGCCAATACTGGCGCGAGTCGCGCCGAACCTTCTGATATTTCTTCCTCTTTTTCTTTTTTTTTTTTTTTTTGCTTTTTAATTGTTAGCTCTAACTAAAGTTAATAGGCTTAATAAATTGACTATAATTGAATAACACTAACCTAAGCTAAGGCTATCAAAATCTAGAAGGGAATTAAGCTATCTAATGATGCATGAGAGTAATATTAGCATGAACTATGCAGTGGACATCTGATGCTAATCAATTCTAAAATGGTTACCACTATTGAAGCTATGAAGGTTTAAAACCCTTAGATGCATGAATGAGGTCCTGTGCAATAATTCAAGGTACTGTTATCAAAGAATTTGGCATCTCTAACTATTTATGTAGAATTTTAAAACAACTACTGCGGAAGTTTAAACCTAATGTTATCGAATATAAACAGAACTTAAATAGAGTCTGAAAGCAGCAAATATGTCAATGACTAACAGCTCGTTTAATGTCTTAAGCTAGACGCTTACTTTAGTTCAAATCTCAGTGGTTTTGAGTGGAACAGAAGCTGAAGTTCTGTCCACCTCTCCTCCAAAATAAGGCTTCAAACGGTAACCATTTACCTTAAAAGCTCGGTCACTATCCAGAGGTGAAATTGCTACTGTGCCATAAGGAAAGACCTCTCGTACAAGGAACGGTCCCGACCAACGGGATTTTAATTTACCTGGAAAAAGTCACAGGCGGGAATTATAGAGCAGCACTTGTTGGCTAGGAACAAACTCCTTTGGACGAATTTGATTGTCATGCCACTTCTTTGTCTTTTCTTTGTAGATTCTGGCATTCTCATATGCAGCTAACCTGAACTCATCTAATTCATTCAACTGAAGCAACCGCTTTTCATTAGCTTTTGTTAGTTCAAAATTTAAAAACTTAGTTGCCCAGATGGCTTTATGTTCAAGTTCAATAGGGAGATGACAAGCCTTACCATAGACAAGCTGAAAAGGAGACATACCTATAGGAGTTTTAAATGCAGTCCTATATGCCCACAAAGCATCATCTAGCTTTTTGGACCAGTCTTTTCTTGATGTTCCAACAGTTTTCTCCAAGATTCTTTTCAATTCTCTTTGGAAATTTCTACCTGGCCACTTGTTTGAGGGTGGTATGGGGTTGCCACTTTATGCTTGACTCCATATTAGCCAACAAGCTGTCAAACTGCTTGTTGCAGAAATGAGTTCCTCCATCACTTATGATGTCTCTTGGCACCCCAAATCTTGTGAAAATGTTCTTCCTTAAGAATGAGACCACCACCTTGGCATCATTGGTGGGTAAAGCAGCTGCCTCAACCCACTTAGAAACATAGTCCACAGCAACCAAGATGTATTGGTTGGAGAATGACTTAGGGAAGGGTCCCATGAAGTCAATGCCCCACACATCAAAAAGCTCCACTTCCTGGATGTTGTTTAATGGCATCTCATTTCTGCGAGAAACATTACCTGTCCTTTGACAATTATCACACTGCACAACAAAGTTTTTAGAATCTTTGAACAAGGTTGGCCAATAATAGCCACATTGCAGCACTTTGTGGGCAGTCCGGTTTGCTCCAAAATGCCCTCCGTAGTTGGAGGAATGATAGTGCCACAGAATATCCGGCACGTCACTTTCAGCTACACATCTGCGGATAACATTGTCAGTGCATTGAAAATATAAATAAGGGTTATCCCAGAAATACCTTCTTGCATCATGCAGAAATTTCTTTCTCTGTTGCCAATTCAGTTCCTCAGGTATAATTCCAGCAGCTTTAAAGTTAACCATGCTAGCAAACCATGGGCTGGTGTGCACAGCAAGCACTTGCTCATCAGGGAAAGATTCATTGATTTCAATCTGTGGTCCATCTTGCAAGTCCTGCTCCTGAATTCTAGACAAGTGGTCTGCAACCTTGTTTTCAACTCCAGCTTTGTCTCTTATTGCTAAGTCAAATTCCTGCAATAAAAGCATCCAACGCAGCAAGCGTGGTTTCGCATCTTGCTTATGTAGCAGAAATTTCAAGGTTGCATGGTCAGTATAAACAATTACTTTTGACCCTACTAAGTATGATCTAAACTTATCAAGGGCATAAACAACAGCTAGCATCTCTTTTTCAATTGTGGCATAATTTACTTGTGCCTCATTTAAGATCTTACTAGCATAATAAATTACATGCCATCGCTTTTCTTTCCGCTGTCCTAAGACTGCCCTTACTGCATAATCACTAGCGTCACACATTGATTCAAAAGGTAAACTCTAATCCGGAGCAATTAAAACAGGTGCAGTGGTGAGTTTGTGCTTTAAAATATTAAATGCTTCAAGACAAGCATCATCAAACGTGAACTCAATGTCTTTCTCCAGCAGTTGGCTTAATGGCTTTGCGATCTTGGAGAAGTCTTTGATGAATCTTCAGTAAAAACCTGCATGACCTAAGAAACTGTGAACACCACTCACATTAATAGGAGGAGGTAATTTTTCAATCACTAACAACTTAGCTCTATCTACCTCTATTCCCATTTCAGATATTTTATGGCCTAGCGCTATACCTTCCGTTACCATGAAATGACATTTTTCCCAGTTTAAAACCAAATTAGTCTCTTGACATCTTTTAAGTACTTTGGCTAAATTAGTTAAGCATGAATTAAAGCAAGGGCCAAAAACAGAAAAGTCATCCATAAATACCTCAAGCCCTCTTTCTACCATGTCTGAGAAAATTGAAAGCATGCATCTCTAGAAAGTTGCAGGTGCATTACACAACCCAAATGGCATTCTTCTTTAAGCAAACACCCCAAATGGACATGTGAAGGTGGTCTTCTCTTGGTCTTCCGGTGCCACTGGGATTTGGTTATACCCAGAGTAACCATCAAGGAAGCAATAGTAATCATGACCAGCCAAGCGTTCAAGCATTTGGTCCATGAAAGGAAGAAGAAAGTGGTCTTTTCGGGTTGCATCATTTAACCTCCTGTAATCAACACACATTCTCCAGCCTATGATGGTCCTTGAGGGAATCAAGTCATTATTGTCATTTTGAATGACTGTCATGCCTCCCTTCTTTGGAACAGTTTGGACTGGACTTACCCAAGGTGTGTCTGAAATTGGATATATCATACCTGCATCTAAAAGCTTGACAACCTCTTTTCTTACCACCTCTTTCATTGTGGGATTGAGCCTTCTTTGTGGCTGCCTCACAAATTTGACATCACTTTCCATTAAAATTTTATGAGTACAAAAGGAGGGATTTATACCTTTAAGGTCAGAAATAGACCAGCCAATGGCTGTCTTGTGCTCCTTGAGTACTTTCAGCAATTTTTCTTCCTCAAAGCATTCCAGCCCTTTGTTAATAATGACTGGATATGTTTCATTCTCACCTAGGAAGACATACTTCAGATGTTCTGGCAATTCCTTCAATTCAACTTTAGGTGCACCGGTTGGAATATCATCTTTCTTCTGCTCAAGCTTCTCTAGTACAGGTTCTGCTGTGTTCTTGTCATCTGCTGTGCTGAATTCTGTAGCATTATCTGCTGCTGCCATACTTGCTGTTTCTGCTACCTCTGCTGCAGAATTTTCTGCAGAATCTGTTGCTGCTGCTGGCTTTATTGCTGCTACATTTTTTTCTGCATAAAGTGTTGCTGCAGAAATTTCTGTTAAATCCTCAGTTTCAGTTACCTTTAAGCCTGCTGTAATACCTGCACAAATAACATTATCCAACACATCTAGCCTAAAACAATCTTGTTCATCAGTTAGATGTTTCATGGCATCAAATACATTAAATACAATAGATTCATCATTTAATCTTAGTTCAAGTTTTCCCTGCTCAACATCTATTAAGGCCCTAGCAGTGGCTAGAAAAGACCTTCCTAAAAGTAGAGGGATTTCACTTTCCCCTTCCATGTCTAACACAATAAAATCAGCAGGAAAGATGAATTTGTCTACTTTAACTAAAACATCCTCAATTACCCCGGAGGGTTTCCTTAGCGATCTATCTGCTAGTTGTAAGGATACTCTAGTTGGTTTAAGTTCAGATATGCCTAGGGACTTACACATAGATAATGGCATTAGATTTATACTAGCCCCTAAGTCACAAAGTGCTCTCCCTACATTAATGTTTCTTATAGCTATAGGGATATTAAAACTTCCAGGATCTTTCAATTTAGGAGGAAGTTTCCTCTGAATGATTGCACTGCACTCCTCAGTAAGTGCTATGGTTTCACAATCTTGCAGCTTATGTTTCTTAGATAGAAGTTCATTCATGAACTTTGCATAATTGGGCATATTAGCCAATGCCTCAGTAAATGGTATATTAATGTGTAACTTCTTAAACATTTCTAAGAACCTGGCAAATTGCTGCTTCTGCAATTGTTGCTTGGTGTAGTTAATACCTTACCACTTCTGGTTGTGATGGCCTTGACGTGTTCCCTTGGGTTTACAACTATGTCACTTGGAAATTGGCCTTGTGGTCTCTCAGCCAACTGTTTTGCAAGTTGACCAATCTGGTTTTCCAAGTTTCTAATGGAAGCATCTTGATTAGTCCTGTGAGCTCTTGTTTCAGATATAAACTCTGTTGTTGTTTTTGACAGCTGCATCACAACCTTTTCAAGCTCTGAAGGTTCCTTGTTGGGAATAGGAGGGGGTTGCAAATAGTTGTTGGACTTGTAATCCAGACAACCTCCTTGGAATCTCCTTGGGTAATTATTTCCAGCAGAAAAATTGTTGTTCCTCTGATAGGGCTGCTGCTGGTAAGGTTGTTGCTGCCTTTGATCATTCCAAACTCCATTCACCTGCACAGGGTCAGCACCAACAAGAATAGGGCAAACATTAGACTCGTGCTCACCTTGGCAATACTCACAGACTATATGTGGTTGGCTAGCTGCCACTTGTGCTGCAGAAACTTGCAATCTATCAATCTTCTCAGTCAATTTGGCTAGTTGTT
>PYAF01001652.1:32495-44300 GCA_007407185.1 Glycine tomentella | reverse complement strand
TTATCTTGTACTTGGTTATGCTCTGATCTGTAAATGACATTGAGTGTAACTTTGCCATATGTTGAGGGCATCGAGTGTAACTCTGCCAGGACATCGAGTGTAACTCTGCCATATGTTGAGGGCATTGAGTGTAACTCTGCCATCTGTTGAGAGCATTGAGTGGAACTCTGCTCGACTTGTGGGCATTGAGTGTAACTCTGCCATGGATGTGAAATTGATCTGATATGTATACTTAATTGATGGTTGTATTGTGGGCCAGGGTGGGAATGACTTCCCAAGAACCCTGAGCTTACTGAGATATGTTATCTCACCCCGTGTGGGGTTTACTTGCTTTCAGGTAATACCTCGGGCAGAGAAGAGCAGCCTCAGGGCAGGAGGCCCAGTTGAGACTAGGCTGCTTGACGTAGGAGCTGGGTAGCTCTTTTTGTCGTTATTTTGATGTAGAATTCTGTACACCCTCATGGAGGGTTGATATTCTTTTGTACCACCACGGTATGTGTGGTGTGGACTCTGGACATTGAGATGTACATGTACAGAACTTTATTATATATGATATGTAACTTTTCCCTGAGTTTAATTGTCTTATATCTATTATCTGCCTGTACAATTGAGTTATCTGATTTTGATGTATGAATTGAGATACTGGATCAGCATAGGATTAAATGGTAATTTTGTATAATCGTGATTTCGGGTTTAATATTCCATACATAATGAATCAAGAAAAAATGATTCTATGCTTCCGCTGAATACTATTTTATGTTTCCTAAGCGCTAACCTGATATTATTAATGGTAACGCACCGGAGGCCTACGGGGTGTTACAGTTTATCACTTGTATGTTAATGTATTTGATGTATACATATGTTCAATGCACAATTTCATATAAGGTCTCACATAATACGCACAACTCGGGCGTGATTAAACACGATTAACTTGGGTGTCACTGAACAAGCGTAACAAATACGGCATGA
This sequence comes from Glycine tomentella, assembly GCA_007407185.1. NCBI lineage: Eukaryota > Viridiplantae > Streptophyta > Magnoliopsida > Fabales > Fabaceae > Glycine > Glycine tomentella. Next base: position 43,331 of record PYAF01001652.1, on the reverse strand, counting down.
CTGAAGACGCATAAGACAAAAGGCGTGATTGAACACGCCCAACTTGGGCGTGACTAAACACGCCTAAGAATTGTTTAGGCGTGATTGGACATGCCCAACTTGAGTGTGATTAACCCCTATATAAGGTAGAGGCTTGAACACAATATACCTCGCCCACGATGACATTCTTAGGAGAAACCAGCAGTCAGAACATTGGTAACTCTAAATTAGCATTCATTTTTTCCAAATGGATCAACGAAGCACGACGAAACAGGTGTTTGTTTTCAATATGCTACTCCAATACCAATGCGAGTTCCTAATGACTGTTCATTTCAGACACTGAAGAGTAGGATGCACCACACCCTTCTACTAACCGATGACCATTTTGTTGATAACATCTACCATCGACAACCATCCCTACATGCAGGTCAGCACTATTTTTTCCATTCTATCGCACTAACAAATGATGATGATGTTTGCAGAATGTTAAGGTGCAATGACCAAATGTCGAGTGCTGGCCCTATAGAAATATTATGCACCATAAACAGAACACTTGATGGTAAACACAATCTACTTCAATCCACCATCGTACCCACACATGATGCAATGCTATATTACAATGGAAAGTAGAACACACCACAAAGAGCCGATTTTGTGGGTTATTCCTTTACTGGAACAAACCCAATACGATTTGAAATTCCTTCTGGATGCACCATTGAAACACTAAAGGCCGTCATCAAGCAAGTTGCACCTGTTGGGGTTCCCCCTAATGGAATTCACGTGTCACAGGGGGTAAGAAAATTGTTTTTTTGTCATCCAGCCCATGCACAATATTCAGACACCACAATTGAGTATGATATAAAAGAGTTGATAAGCGATGAAGACGTGTTCAAGATGCTAGCGGAATCCAACTACTGAAAACGTTTTTGTCCAATTGAGATTTTAGCTATTTTTAACAAACCAGATATCCAGATGGAATAAGACATGTACGCCAAAGATGTTGTTTTTAATTATCCTTTTAATTAAAAATGTGTATTCCTTTTTCGTTTTTTTAATTAATTAGTGTTTACTGTCGTTTGAAATAATACGTGTCTGTTATGAATTCGTGTTGTTGACGGCGTCTGTAATTGTTAGTGTTTGCGAGGTTAACGTCTTTAAATAATACTTAGACCGAGCATGATTAAAATAAATGTTACAAACAAATGTAAGTTACCAAATACAATCGATTACAAAACAAGATAAAAATAAAACACAAATAGTGACTAAAACTAAGACAGTGGTGGCCACGGCATTGACGCGCCTGAAGATCAGGTTGCCTTCATCTTCGGGGTCGCTGAGAACTGCCTGGCTCGGACGGGCCTGGCTGATAAGGGCCCGACTGAGACGGGTGTGGCTGAGACGGGCTTGTCTCATACGTATGGACATAAGGAGATGGACATGGAGTGCCCTGGTCTGCATATACCGGCATAGGATGCTCAACAGCTACGGTGACAAATGGTATATGTTATGGCCAAACCCCACAACCTGATGTACTACAATCTATCTCGGCGAGCATGTCGTCGATGTTGGAACTAGTCCAATCGGCATCAACAGGACCAGTACCAAACCCAACATCTACACATGTCATTGCAGTAGTAACATATGCGGCAAGGGTCTGGGAGTCGGTCGGTGGAGGCATATGGGCTTCAGTACTAAATTCGGCGTAGTCCATGCCCCCGCTACTCAGTAGCCTCGTAATAGAAGGGCTGGGACCCATATGTTGATTCCATAACTGGAGGCCTATAGAAACCCTCGGTGCGCGGCCTGGGACCAACAATGGGCTCAGGAACCTGCTGCTTCAATCTCCGTCGACGCTCTAGCTCACGTCCCTTTTTTCTTCGATGGCCAACTGCAATAGACAGTTGTGGGTCCTGCTGAAGCTGGGATTCGGGAGCATGTGGTATTGCCTCCTCCACACGACAACTCTCGGCGAAGACAAACATTAAGCGACCGACCTCCTCATTCGCCCAATTGAAGTCGAAGGCCGCCCTATTGGGACTAATTGTCGCGAAGTACAATGCCTCTAGCCCATCAACCTACAAATTAAAATATATAAACATCAGTGTCAACTAGTCATCTATCATTTTCGAAATATACAAATAATGATGTGAACAAAACTTACACCACGACCCGTCTTGACACCCTGCTTCGTGATAAACCGCTTCCCATTTTCCCTGTACCAAACCATGTACTCATGGTGTGGTGACAGCAAGTCTTGAAGCAAGGGGGGAAGGTCAATGTGCTGGTCCCTAACCTCCCAGCGCATAATAAACGGTCTGAGCTTACGAACCCAGTTGTCTTCTCGTTTACAGCGCAGCGAAAGGTCATGCACACCCTTCAGCTTCCTGGAGCACGTGGGATTGGCTGATCCCTCCCAATTGGCGCATGCATCTATCCAGCTGGGAATATTCAACTGTGTCGAATCATATAATAGGAGTAGTTGCCATCCACAACAGTCGCTGATGCTCAGATGCACCAAGAAAGTCGTAATCTCCATATGGTTGCCAGACCACCTGCACAGACCAAAAAAAACACAGCATTATGTAACAACATGTACCATAAATGTAAACGTACAATTAATGAAAAATTACTATACGTATCTCGTGTCGAGTGAGGGAATCCAATGCCATCCTATACAAGACCAGCTCGTGCGGTTTAAACCGGCCTAAAGCGTTAAACCTGATTTCAAAATAACTAACATTAGTATACTATAGGACTTAATTGTAAAAATTGTTAACAAAATCAAAATATAGTCACATATACTGGTGTCTGAAATGCCACTCTGCCTGAGTAGGTAGCGGAATAGCTGGAGCAATGGGTGGGAATCTCAGCCACGCCCACACCTGAAGCAGCATATGACATCCACCAATGTCACTTCTGTTTGGATCTGTACACTCACACATTTGTCTAAACAAATGTGCAAGGACCGCTGAGCCCCAGCTATATCCACCGATGTCCATGAAATCCCCAGCAAGCAACGGGATATAACATGCTATGATCATGCTACCTCCAGATCAGTCGCACAACAGCCATGCTCCAATAAGTCGTGCAATGTGGGCCTTCGTAAACCACGTCACGTGAAGCGATTCGGGAACCACCTCACCCCAATGCGCAAAATGTCTATCAAAGAAAGATAGGCGCAAATATCCACCTCTCAACTCGGTGTCCTCCTCAACTTCGTGACCAAAAACGTCCTCAATGACGGTCGCTCAATCGGCTATCGTCACTCTAGTAACGACATTTCCCTCCGTGGGCAATCCCAAAATACCAGCCACATCTTCTAACGTGATGGTCATCTCTCCCTGTGGCATGTAGAAGGTATGAGTCTCTGGCCTCCATCGCTCAACCAGAGCACTAATAAGCTCAGCATCCATCTAAAAAAAATAATTTATCAATTAACAAGTACAGTTATGAAATTAACAATTCTTTACTCATTTCATACTTGCCTACCTGAATATGTCACATGCGTGCGACATGAAGAAAGCCAACATCACGCAACATATCACAAATGACATCAGGTATATCGTCGTGATGTGGCCCCGCCGTCACCTTACCACGTCGAGTCTTTAATATGTGCCCTCGTTCCACACAACTTGTGAAACGGGGGTGCACTGAGTATGCCTACGCAAAGCGCCCCACTTGCACGGGGTAGGGACAACATAGGCTGTCGAATCCATGGGCTTACCCTCATGGTCGAATTCAGATCGCGACGAATCAGTGGAAGATGAACCAGCCATCTAATCAGTATCTTAGTATACAAAAATTAAAAACCATGTTAAACAAAATATGTACGATTCACAAATCATTCAAACAAAATTTTCTTATCCATCATAAACGTTAAACCATAAACCCTAACCCAAACCACCTTGTACCCATGCCCCACCGTCACTTAAACCTTAAACCCCAACCCCCTACAACCCTGGCCCGTCAATCCTAAACCTTAAACCCTAACCCAGTGGCGGACCCAGGAAAATTTGAATATGTGCGCATCATATTAGGCCCAAATAAGGCAAACCTAGCATATATTCCTCTTTCCTCCTTCTCTTTGCATTGTTGCGCCATTTTTCTTTTGGGTGGCCGAACCTCCATCACAGGGGTTTTCCAATGCATAGGTGACCTCCGATTGCTACAATTGCGTCAGCAGGCCCCACAGATCATGTGCCCCACCATGGGTCCGTGTAAACCCTAACCCAAACACCCTGAACCCATGCCCACCGACACTTAAACCCTAAACCCAAACCTCAAACCCTAAACCCTAAACCCTAAAGCCTAACACCTTATACCCATGCCCACCAAAACCCTGACCCTTAAACCCTACCCCCTCTTACATTGAACCGTCAATCCTCAACCTTAAACCCTAACCATTTAACCCAAACCCTAACCATTTAAACCAACATACACCTAACAATTTTCTATGAACCTAACATTTTTCTATGTCACTAACAAATTCATATGGCCCTAACATTTTCTAATTAAACAATATAATATATTAAATAATTGACAACTTTCTTAACCCCACATACTAAAATGTAAACCATAAACCCTAAACTAAAACAATTTTAAACTAACCTAACATTTATTTTATTAAAATATAACTACATCACTAACAGTTTGATATGGCCCTAACAATTTTCTAATTAAAAAATATAACAGATTAAATAAATTAATATGTAAAGGAATTAAATCCCTAAACCCTAAACCCCAAACCCCGACACCTAGCCCTTATACCTTAAACCCTAACCCAAACACCATGTACCCATGCCCACCGAAACTCAAACCCTAGACCCCAAACCCCAACACCCTAACCCCTAGACACTAACACCCTGTACCCATGCCCACCGAAACTTAAACCATAAACCCTAAACCCTACCCCCTAACCATTTAAACCAAACACTAAAGCACAAACACTACATATTAAACCACGTACACCTAAACAATTTTCTATGAACCTAAAACTATGTCGCTAACAAATTCATATAGCCCTAACATTTTTCTAATTAAACAATATAACATATTAAATAAAACTGATATGAAAAATCGTAAAACCGCTTACTTGTTGGCAGGGCTTCACTTCAGAAATATCCACGCAAACCTCTAGAGAGAAGGCAGAACAACTTTTAGAGAGAAGGTGAAAACTGTGCGAATGGTAAATACTAAAATTGGCGCTTATTTATAGGAGTGAGGCAGCTTAAAGATGTCCAAGCCAGGCGTGTTTGGCTGCCCCATGTGTGTAAATATGTTTGAAACATCATTTTATTGGTAAATAATTAGTAGGAAAACACCAATTTGGTTCTTTTGCCTGGATTGAATCCTAAACTTGGCCAAAACCAATCCGAATCAATCCGCGAAAACTCTAGTTTTCAGCCTACTATGCCTTTGATTTATATAATTTAACACAAACAATGCAGAAAGGTGGGAGAAAAATAAAGTAAATAGACACATAAATATGCTCTAAAATTTAAGGCAGAGAATGAAATTATATTACAAAAAGAAAAAAAGCAAAAGACAGAAAGCAGTCATACCACTAAGCGTGACCATGTCACCAATGAAAAAAATAAACACACTCTAACTTCTATTTTTGACATAGAATTGGCCCATAAATAAACATCTGTACAATTCCCAAAAACAATAAACATGAGTGAAGGTCATCATAGATAACTAAGCAAATAAATAGGAAATGTCAATCACAATTCTAAAGGTTGAGCGTTATGCCAGACAGAATAATACCACATCACCAAATATTTCTCTTCTACTATATTAAAAACAAGAACAATAACAAAAACCATTTCCCTCTAGGTGGAATTGGCTACATGGATCAAATGAGTAACGACATCAAAGTAAATCAATCTATAGTTTTTCTTGGTTTCCCTCTACCTCTAACTATTGGACTACATTCCATTTGATCTAGTCTCTTCATTAGGACTTCTATATGTCTTCACCATTCATGCTTAAGCTACTTAAGTCGAGATTCTACCATTTTACACAAAATAAATGTTATCCCGACTTTTTTCTAATTCCAGTTTCTATCTTGGCTTATGTGTTCATTTATCCCGCATAACATTCTAATCTTTACTTCCCAACATCAGTCCCATGCCACGTCATAGGCCTTATAACTGCATAGTAAACTTTTCACATAAAATGCAAACAATGATACTAAAACCTGAAAAATCCTCCCAAGAGAGATCTGCTGTAACCCCTGCAAAGTATCTTCCCATATCTAGAACTATTGTCACAACCCTTGTCAAACCAAGATTGCTTGCTCTAAGCAATGCTTCCCTCCTGTCATCTGCTGAATGCTCTAGGATTTGTGAGACAACAAGTGTCTTGCAGAATCAATGAGCAATCTAGTGGGTTTTGCATGACAAAAATGACCAATACAATATATAATGAGTAATGTTATATCAGTTTAGATAATATAAAACCATAAGAATCTAGCAGTTAGTAATTACCATAGTCCATAGATGGAATAAAATTAGCTATAGGATAACAACCACAAAACAAGCAGACCATGTTGGAAAAAAAATTAAGGAAAGATGCAACTAGACAAATGTAATATCAGATTAGTTAATGAATCTCTCACGTGCTATCCTATTTATTTCCGTTAATGGATCTATAGTTGCTCTTTTTCTACAGCTGATACCTTAAAACATGTTAGGCGAATCTTGGGAGTGCCCTTAAAACGTGGACCAATTTCTTTCATGAATTTATTTAGGCATGATCTAGGAGGGCAAATTTTGATAGTAGCATCATATCTATGAAAATTTTGGTTTGTTTGTTTGGAGTGGAACACTCAGACTTTAAAGACGAAATATCTTAACTTATTTTTCGCTAGATATGTAGAGAGATTAATAAGCTATTCTAATTTTTGTGTCTTTTCTTTTTTTTCTTTTTGATAAATTAGACTGTCTTCTTTGTACCCTTTCTCTCTCCCTCCCCCCATCCCAAAAATAAAAAACAGAGAAGGAAAATATCGATATTGCAGTTCATAAGATAACATTAAGAATAAAAATTATTGACACAACATTCATTATCATAGTAAGAAAAAATTGAAGTCCCATAATTATCCAAACCAAAAGGAAAATACTTGCTTGATCATGACGACTTAGCCACCTAGAAGATGCGTTTTCATCCCAATATGCTGAAAATGCAGGGAGGGAGAACACAATGATGTTCTTCTATGATATAACCTTTTAGAAGAAAAACTGCTGTGATTCACAGTCACATACAGTAAAGAGTCATAACTTTTATAAACAAAATGATGCATAAATAGATGTTAAAACAAGATGATTTATGATAGTTAACATGTAAGGTTTGTAAATGGTCCCTATCATATATTTCCCTAATCTCGATGATTTTCCAAATTCTAATGAAAAGTGAAAACATGAAGGAAGACACTGATAACTAGAAGCAATGCATCGGCACTTGCAAACATGTCTAGAAAGAATATTCTAGATGTGAAGGTTCTTTCATAAGCATTATTATCATCATATCAGTTTCTGTTGTATTTTATTCATTGTATTTCTCGATATCTGACCCCTATCGACCACATGATTCCAGAGGATCTGTGACACTTTGTTTCATTAGCATCAGAAGTGTTAAAGCATCTATAAAGTTTGACTGTGATCATCAACCTTCTCCTAGCCATCTCTTCCAGCATACTCGAGGCAGCACTTACATTCCCCACTTTCTGATAAGCATATGCAAGACTTGTGTAGATAACACCTTTCACATTATATACCCTTTCCTTCCATATGATTGAATAACCTTTCAGCACATTCAATCTTTTCTACCTAGCTGACCTTCTTATCAATGCCATGTATACTGAAACATCAAGACAAATACCTCTACTCAAACTCATCTGGAAATGCTAAAACTGCATCCATATTGTCTTTCTTTTTGTAGTCATCTACAATCCATGAGTATGTGCAATAACTAGGGGTAAATCCAGCATCAAGCATGTTGAACATTAACTCATTTGCCCTTTCCAGCTCAGTCGTCTTGCAGAACCCATGAATCAGTGCCTTACATGTAAATGGATTAGGTTTTAGACCAGCTTCTAACAACTTGTTCTTAAATTTCAAAGCTGATTTCAAAACTCCAATCTTGTAGTAAGCATTAATTAGTATGTTGCATGTGATATTGTCAGCTTGAATTTTCCTTTCTTTCATCTCAAACTAGTCATATAATGGTAGTACTTTTAAGTTAAAAGTTAAAACAATACATTTCCTTTATAATTTTGTTTTGGCACTGCATATACCACCTACCTACATCATATCTCCATTCCACTCAAAGTCCACAACCTTGTAACTTCACTTTTGGTTTTATGTATGACTCTCCTTAATGGATTTTTTTCATTTGTTTCTTGTTTGTGGGCATGAGTGGGGTAGTACTAGTAGTTTAGGGATAACATGCATGTAAATATAAAAAAATATGGTGTAACATGTAGAAAAATATATGCGTTGAGATATTTCCCCATTATTCCAAGACTCCAACACCTCTTTATGTCTACAAATACTTCAAAATATATGCGTTGACATCCGAACGAGGTGCGTCAAGATGAATAAGTGATGACACATCCAACTGATGCAGAGGCTTGGAAGCATTTCAACCATACAATCCTACATTTGCACAAGATCCACGAAATGTTAGGCTTGCACTTTCCACAAATGGTTTTTGTCCATTTGATGCGTCACCTGGTACCCCGCCATACTCTTGTTGGCCGATTTTTGTCACACCATACAATCTTCCCTCAAGTATGTGTTATAAAGGAAATATATATTTCTTAGTCTTGTGATTCCTAGACCAAGGTCGCCATGTAAAAGTTTAGATATGTATCTTTGACCTCTAATTGATGAGTTGAAGATCTTATGGGACATTGGGATTAACACTTTTGATGCATGGAAGAAGCAAAATTTCATAACGAAAGCAACATTATTGTGAACAATAAGTGATTTTCCAGCCTATGGAATGTTGTCTGGCTAGAGTACTCATGGGAGATTTGCTTGTTCTTATTGTATGGAGAATACTAAATCATTTACATTGAAGAGTGGTAGGAAACCTTGTTGGTTTTATTGCCATCGTCAACATTTTCCTATTGACCATCCATTTCGTCGTGATCGAAACTTTTTTAAGAAGTCAATAATGAAAAATTCTTTGCCTCCACAACAATTTAGTGGTACATATGTCTAAAATAGAGTAAATCAACTTCAGGAAATTACTTCTGGCTTGAAGTCTAGCAAACAAAATCAACATGACTTTGGTAAAACCCATAATTGGATATAGAAGAACATATATTTGGGAATTTCCTTATTGGTCCATTAATCTAATCCAACATAATTTGGATGTTATGCATGTTGAAAAGAATGTGTTTGACAATGTCTTCAACTTTGTCATGGACATAAAGGATAAGACAAAAAACAACGCAAATGCAAGACAAGATTTGAAGTTACTATGTAAACTTCCTAGAGTTGATTCTTGAGAATGAGAAGTATAAAAAACCTAAAGCAAAATATGCATTAGATTTTGATCAAAGAAGGATGATCTATGAGTGGATAAAATAACTAAATTTTCCATATGGGTATGCATCTAACATATCACAGTGAATTAATCTAGATGAAGGGAAAATATATCGAATGAAGAGTCATGATTGTCATGTTTTTATGGAGAGACTAATTCCTTTGGCATGCCGTGATATTTTGCCAAAACTTATATCGAATGGGTATGCATCTAACATATCACGGTGCATTAATCTAGATGAAGGGAAAATATATCAAATGAAGAGTCATGATTGTCTTATTTTTATGCAAAGCCTAATTCCTTTGGCATTCCATGATATTTTGCCAAAACCTATATGGGGAGTTTTAACATAACTTAGCTTATTCTTCAAGGAGATTTGTGCAACTACGATATGTGTTTTCGTCATGGACAATGCTAGACTTTCCATTATTGAAACAATTTGCAAGATTGAAAAGATTTTTCTGCCAACATTCTTTTATTCGATGGAACATTTGGTTATGCATCTCCCATATGAAGTTAAAAGTTTGGAGGAGATAATCAAGGAATTGGTTATTAGATTGCTCTTCTTAGTTTTTGATTTTCTTTTGAAGGAGAACATGATGTGATTTTCAGATGTTTAGTTTGCTAGGTGTAAATGGAATGGAAATGCTTATCCTCTTCAAGAGTGTTTCAATAGTTCCTGACAAAATAAAAGTTGGATTGTAGAACAATTTCAATAACTACAAAGAGTAACTAAGAAGAGTAACTAAAATATCGTGACCCTTGTACTCTAAAGTTGCCTACGATAACAATTTGAATAAATCAAGTTCCTAATGTCACCCAACTGTCATTTTGTCTCCAATAAAGCAACTAACTTATGCATTTTAGTTCCAAGTATTTTATGCTTTAGAACATGATTTCCTATGTTCTTATTTCTCTACTTTATGAAATTTAATTTGGTTTTTTGCTATATATCTTTTGTTGATACTCATGTTTGGAGAGATATATGCTAAGCCAGGTCACAATTTCACCCCAATAAATACTTGGAGTAAAATGAAATGATGACAATTTTAAAAAATAAAAATATTTAAACTTTTAGTTATGATAGAGTTAAAAATTATAATTAATTTATAAAAATAATTTTTATTACAAGAAAGTTTTAAATTACCTATTCACTATATCATAATGTAAATTAGTTTTAATTTCGTTTTTTTAGCATAGAAACTACAATTATCATTTACAAAAAATAATTATTCTCTAGACCATCATGAGTAAACCATTACGGGGAAAAAATTAAAAAAATATTTAATATAGTAACATATC
>PYAF01001652.1:15636-32395 GCA_007407185.1 Glycine tomentella | reverse complement strand
TACTTAAAAAAAATCTCGTAACAGTAAAATGAAATGAAGATTTTAGAAGTTTTAAACTTTTTTAATTTAATTCAATTATTACTATAATCAACATAATACCATTTAGATGATAGATTTATTAGAAAATAATATGTTAATTCTTTGTTATAGGACAACCAAAATTAATTAATTTAAATTACTTTACCAATAATATCATAAATAAAATATTTTTAGTTGTGATAGAGATAAAATTAAAATTTATTTATAAAATGATTTTTGTTACAAGAAAGTTTTAAATTTTTTACTCATTATATCCTAATGTAAATTAGTTTTAATTTCATTTTTTATGATAGAAACTACAATTATCATTTACGAGAAACAATTATTCTCTATGTTATCATGAGTGAACTGTTACGAGATTTTTTTTAAGTATTTAATACATTTACATATCAAACAATCAACAATATTTATTTTTATTAAATATATTATTTTTTAAAATTTTTATCATATAACATAATGGGTAAATTACAATAAAATAAAATGGTGAAATTTTAAAAAAAATAAAAGTATTTATAAGTTTATTATTTAAAATTAATCAAGATTCGGAATATGTAAACTCTTTTTATTTAATTCAATTGTTATGATAACCAGCATAATAATATTAGTTAATATATTTATTAGAAAATAATACTTTGATTCTTTGTTATAGAACAACTATAGTTAATTAGTTTAAATTACTTTATCAATAATATCATAAAAAATATATGTTTAGTTATGATAAGATAAAAATTAAAGTTAATTTATAAAAATGATTTTTGTTAAAAGAAAATTTTAAATTAATTTTAATTTCACTTTTTAATGATAAAAACTTCAATTATCATTTACGGAAGTAATTATTCTCTAGCCTATAATTGGTGAACCGTTACAGGGAAAAAGATTTCTAAAAAAGTATTTAACATAGTTACATATCAAACAATCAACAATATTTATTTTAATTAAATATATTATTTCTTTTTAAATTTTCATCATATAAAATAATGAGTAAATAACAGTAAAATAAAACTTCAACTTTATCATAGAGTTCCCACAAACAACATTGTGCTTTGGTACATGGATTGATTGTAACTTTCTCAATTTAATGAAATCAAAGCTTGAACTTTAGCTTTCTTTCTTTTTTTGTTAACTACATACATGTATATAATGATGCTTTGTTTTGTAACTAAAGTAATGAACTTACCTTACAGCTTTTGATGATTCATACCTAAAATTTGCATTTATTCAATTCATGTTTCTACACTTACAGCTGATATGAGACTGCAATCAAAGGCTACTATGGTCTCCAAGGTCATCATCACATCACATTAACCCACTATGGTCAATCCGTGTTTTTAATCACTGTATTCAAAAGATGTTCTCTGCCACATTCATTTTCAAAGTGGCATTCTCTTTACAAAAAGAACACTAACTCTGTCATCTTCCGCATATTGTTGAACGAATACAAAGTCAGTTGCAGTGCCTTGGTAGGCTTTTATGTACTACATACGGTAAGATTGTCTACTTCAATTATTTGCATCCATATATCAAAATCTAACAATCCACAATATTGCAGGATCTTCCAAGTACCATGTATTACTTCTTAAATGAGGTACCATTCACACATATTATTTTTGGATGAACTAGAAAATGCAAAATTTCTTCAATCACTGGCGCAAAAATGGTAAACGGCGTCGGATGGAAATCATGTGCAAGGGAAAACAATTTGAAACCACACCTGGATTTTGTGATATAGTTCGTTGATCCCACCAGCAACCATGTGCTTTGGTACATGGGTTAAACACAACTTATGTGTTAACTCTACAAAATGTTAAATTCTATCTTGCTAACTATCTTTTGTTCCTATATTTATATCTTAACAACTCATATTTTATTTACTCTTACAACACTTGATTACTATATATTAGTCTAATGAGTATTACAAATTTTTATAATATTTACTTTACTTACACAAATTTCTACTTATATTCAAAACATGCATCTTCACATTAAGTTTACCCGGTCTAAAAATTAGTTCGAAATAAATGATGACATGATAAGATTATTGTTGTTAGTAAATAATGTGAATTCAAAATACATGACATGATAAGATTGTTGTAATTAGTAGATAATCCTTAAGAAACAAGAAAGAGATAGAGGTATATGTGTCTTTTGAATACTTTATCTATCATAATTTTTTAAATAACAAAAAGTTCAATTTTTTTCATGTTCTCGTGTGATTAATTTGTATTGTCTCATTTTTTTGTCATAAATTTTAGCAAAGCAAACTAATTCCAAGACTTTTAAAGATAATTATGCATGTGTTACTTATCATTATTAATTTAGGATACGTTTTTAAATCAAATTTTTTATTTAGTAACTGTTTGGAATGTTTTTTAGTTGTAAGTTTAAAAAATTACAATTTACAACTATTTTTAATTTTGAAAAATTACTTTTAGTTATTTTTTTTCTAATTTTAGTTTCAAAATAATCTTACTTTGAAAATTATTTATCCTATTAAAATTAGTTTTAAAATGTATTTGTATGGTAAAAGTTACTTAATGGTGACAATAACATTAGTGCAAACGATAGTGGTAGGAAGTATAGCCGTAACTAAAATTTCAACTCTTTTATAGTCAAACAAGTTTTAGTTTTATTTTGAAATTTATAGATACATTTTGAAACTCGGAAACCACACCTCAAACGGACCCCCTAGTATTTGTAAATTCGTTTTATTTTATAAAATTATAGATAAATTAATGACATGATATTCAAAATGTAGACGAAAGAAAAAATGTTCGCCCAAAGCTCACTCATAGTTGCTTAGCTTATTATCAAGAAAAACAAAATGTATATCTAGGAGAAAAGTGTAATTTACCATGGACAGGTTAGTTTTCTAAATTAAAAGCATATGGCATGATTCTCCATAGTGTTAAAGTAATATTAGTCATTCAATAATTAATAACTTAATGAAATAATTTTATATTCCAAACACGTTGCTCAAATAGTGCACATAAGATTTTTCTTAAGAGAGATTTATATCTCTCTCTATATATCCTACATTCCATCCAATCCTCACATTACAGATCTAGAGTTATATATTGTATACATTTGCTTTTTAAGATGGGTACGTTACTTGAAGAAGGTTGTCATAAACATGATTTTGCTATTTATGCTTCTCTTATCAATGAATCTGGCAACAGCAAGGGTGCCCCTTTGGACTTCGGAGCCTCTCAAAGCACGTAAGTGATCTCGAATCCCTACAACAAATTATTAAATCTTTAAACCTGAACTAATTAATGTTTCTGCATGATATAGCAAGAGTCAAGAACGAGTAGTGCTTCAAGTTTCAATTGCTTTTTATTTTTTTCTTCCTGAAAATCTTTAATTTCATTATTTGTATATATTTTTTAATATTAATATATGTGTTACTGATCATTCCGTTTCAATATTTTTTGGGAACCGTATTAAGATGGACGCGTCCTTAATGCTGATAATCCGTTCGGCGGCAATTATCATAAACGTCCTCTGAAACCATGATGAAGCACCCAATAAGTAATAACTATGCTAGCAAAAGAACTGAGAAAGAGCACTTGGGTTTCAAGGAGAAAATCTGCTGTGAAGAAGCAGATATATAATTTAATAAATTAAATAATGTTTGTTTTTGGAATTACGATTTCCTTTGAGTGTTATTAATTATATTAATATATTACACTGCACTCTGTGGATTTCATAAACTTTTTCTTTTGATTTTTATCTTATAATATTACTTTCTCAGTCTTTAATTATACGATGATTTCAATTTATTTACGCTTAAAAATGGTTAATTATCTTAAATTTGTTAATTAATTATATTATCATTTTAAAATTATTTTTTTCTTATCTTTTTATCCACTTAATTATTTTTCAAATATTTTCAAAGAGGATAATTAAGTAAAGATATATAGAAAATAAAATAATTAATACATCTAAAAATTAATAAGAGAAACAAATAATTTTTTTGAAAAAAAAAAAAAAAAACTTATAATCAGGAAGAACAAGGGGGTATTTTCATTTTTTCTCTAAGGTGTGTTCGTTACTCTTCAAGTTCTTAAAATTACATCCACCCAATGAAGTATGTCCAAATTTGTGTATTGTTACTTTAAATGTTATTCGTGACTGCACTAGCTCTATCTTCTAGGTCATCTTGTTCACCTTCAGAACAAGTTTGATCTCTTTTACAAGGTTCCAGATTGTTCACTCGATCGTGACTGCATTTCGACTACAAAATAGCTTGCCTAATGCGGTTCTAAATTGCACTCTTTTGTGTTTGTTCATGAAACCCACAAAATCCTATTAAAATCATTTTTATTCAATTTTAAAACAAACCAATCTTTCCGACAATCCCATTATGTATTAAATGGGATATCATATATATATATATATATATATATATATATATATATATATATATATAAAGAAAGTTTTTATGAAATCATATCACGTGAAAATCTCATATTTATTTTTTGCAAAAATATTAAATGATATCATTTAATTCAATTATTAATTTAAATCAATATTATCCTATAATGCAATAGATTCTATTTTATTGTATTGTTTAATAATGTATTATGAAAAATTATCAATCAATTTATTTCATTCATATTTAATATATTTTTTTTGTTAACAATATATCTTTTAAGATAATATAGACTAAACTTTAGTTTTAAAAAATAAGGATAAAATCATGTAAATTAAAATATAATAGATAAATACATTTAAAAAATTATATATAATATAAAAAAATTATTAATTATAAAATTAGCATCTTTATAGACACGGAATATTACTAAGCTAACTTTTAATAAACTTAAGTTACTTATATTTTTTATTTATATTAATTGTGTAAATCTTTCAAATAGTTTTAATATTTTGTCTCATAAATATTTTTAATTTATATAATTTTAAAAATTTACTTAAATTAAAAAATATTTGTTACGTACAATCCACGAGAAACTTGTTAATTTTGACATATATAGAAACTGAATTCATGTGATATACACATAATTGTACGACCAAAATTGACATTTCCTCTATTTTAATTCCTCTGTTATACATTTTCTATGGTTAGAATAGTACACATAAGACTTTTCTATACATTTTATATGGTTAGAATAGTACACATAAGACTTTTGTATACATTTTCTATGGTTAGAATAGTACACATAAGACTTTTGTATACATTTTCTATGGTTAGAATAGTACATACATAAGACTTTTCTTCAGAGCGATTTATTTGTCTATCTTTTTAAATTGTATATAATAAAGTCGACTTTCCATTCACCCTCACTTGTGTTTATGACACATAAGCTTAGGCTTTGTATACTTTTTTCCATTGAATATGGCTTACTTGAAGGTTGTCATAAACATATTCGTTTTGCTATTCGTGCTTCTCTTATCAATGAATCTGGCAACAGCAAGGGTGCCTCTTTGGATATCCGAACCTCATCACAAAGCATGTAAGTAACGACCTAGTATCTCTAGAACAAATAATATTATGTCTTTAAAATTAATTGAACTAATTTTTCTGATGTTGCTAGAACCATGACTAGCTTCAAGTTTCCATTGCTTTTTCTCCAAAACTTATGAATTTCATATATATAATTTGTATTTTGTTTGTTTGAATATTATATACTATATTGGTTTACTGATTATTCAATATTCCAATATTGCTTGGGAACCTTTAAGATGGACGCCTCCTTGCTATGGATGATCCACGTGACCACAATTATAAATTTTCACCATAATCTCCGAGGAGTGAAGACCCAATATGCTGCCAAAGACAAGTTGAATACCAAAAAAATAATCAAACCAGATAGCACCGGGTTTCAAGGAGCAAACTTGCTGTTGAGAAGAAGATATAATTGCAAACATATTACTAATAAATTATAGTATTAAATTGTTTTGGAATTACGATTTCTTGTGAATGTCAATAATTAGGTTAATAAATTGAGTGCATTGTGTTAATTTCTTCTTCTTTTTTACACCAATAAAATCAGATTCTTTCCATTGATAATGTTGAATACAATGAGGAATCACTCAACATCAAATATCAAAGAATTTTAGCTAGGGAACGCGCTACCAAATTAACTTGTCTTCTACCATATTGAATACGGAAAGAAGGAAATAATCTCAGGATCTCTCTAATTTGATTAAGAATCATTCCATACTCAAATATATCTTCGTCGTTATTATGAATTTGATCTTCTATCATCTTCCAATCTGATTCAATTATCACGTCACGATAATTCTGTCTAATGAGGAGTATGTAGAACTGCTCTGGCCTCTCCTTCCTTGATTGACATATTGGTCTTCACAAAGGACATTATGGCTTGCATAAAATGTCCACCTGCATCCCTTAAACACGCACCAAAACCTGTGCTGCCTTCCAACGTCAGAAAAGCTGCATCACGGCTACAGTTTAACAAAACCTCGGGTGGGGGATTCCACCCTTTCAATTTTTTTTTTTATCATTATGTATTAATTCATTACACTAATGTGAGCTTTAGTAATACTTTTTACATTAAATAAAATATTGTTAAATTTTTTAGGCAACATTTAAAAATATTACTAAATATTATTAATATATTTTTGCGATATTTTATCAAATATTATGAATAACGACTATACACAATGTTTGATAAAATATCACAAAAATATATTAGTAATATTTATTTATATTTAGTAACATTTTTAAAGCTGTATTATTAAAGGAGAACATGATGTGATTTTCAGATATTTTTATTTACACCTACTTACATTGTGTACTTCGATCAAATTGATATGTTTGCTAAAAGATCAACAAGGAGTTTTTCTTTTCCTTCACAAATACTCAAGCTAGGATAGAAGGACATGATAAAGTTCTTCAAAGCATTGATTATCATACACCTGCAAATTGTGTACCTGATGTCTATCTAGCATACATGATTAACCACACATATAATACTTAATTCAAGTATTCAACTACTTATTAAAGGGGTATCTATCTTAATTAATTTAATTTCAATTTTATAAAAATAATTTATATCACCAATAGTTTAATTATTTTAAAAAAGATAACTTATATCAATAATTATTTATATATATTTTTGTAAAAATGCATTGTATATTTTGCTCTATGAAAACATATTTTCATGAGAGATACTTTTAGACTTCAAAATGTGTTAGGTGGAAAGAACAATTCTAATGTGACAGTACTAGAAAAAATACTTTCAACATCGGTTATTTTTGACATTCGACAACGATTTTGAACCGATGTTGAATCAAGCAATGTTGAAAGTATGAAAGTTAACATCGGTTTTGAAAACCGATGTTAATGAAATTCTACAACATCGGTTTTTAGTAAAAAATCGATGTCGCTATGTAACAAATAAAACTTAAGAACAGTAAAGTGTACACTACAACATCGATTTTCTTAAGAAAATCGATGTTGATGTAATTTAAGAAAACCGATGTCCCTGTGTATGTAACAACATCGGTTTTCTTGTGAAAACTGATGTTGTTATACACAAAGAAACATCGGTTTTCTTTAGGAAACCGATGTTAAGTTACAATACAACATCAGTTTTAGATGAGAACCGATGTTGTTACATGACAGCAACATCGATTTTCAACGATAACCGATATTATATTGTAACTTAACATCGGTTTTCTTATGAAAACCGAAAGAAAACCGATGTTGTTTTCTTAATTTTTTTAAATATTTTTTCTATTTTTTTATTTTAGCAGTTCTTCATCAACCTGTAAATCAAATACCAGCATCCAACCAGCCAATTTCAAAATACAATTCAATAAAATAAAATTTCAATAACAAATTAAATTCAATACTACAATGTACATAAAAATGATTTCTTATAACCTAATGTTTATACAACTGTTTAAAAATCTGTTAACCACCTAATCTAATATTTGATCTCTAACTTTAAGATAAAATTTAGCCCATTCAACCCTAATGGCCTTCAATCTCTGCGCTTCCAGTGGTCTTTCATCAGTGAAATACTGCATGACATAATAAAACATAATTTAAAAAGTATAAAACAAAAACAAGTCAAAAAAATAAAATTAGTTTTAAATTAGACAATTACCATGTCCCAGTTCTCCTTGAAGCCTCCTTTGACTATCGTCGACATCCAATGCATGACATAATAGCCACATTCAGTGCTTCCTCTTTGCTTATTACACTAAATTCAATAACATGGTCAAAGTTAAACGGAAAATTAGTGTAAATAGTAATAAATATTATTTTGAATACATAAACCATGATTTATTAAAAGACTTACTTTAAGCGCAATCCATTTAGTAGTAGCCTTTGATTTAGTTCCTTCAGTGTCATGTACGGCCTTCAAAGCATTGGTTAAGAGAAAGATGCATGCATATTGTACAATTAACATATTCATGTGTTACAAATAATAACAGAAATGTGTTACAAATTATACCTATTAATAATTCCTTTCAGGTAGTTATCAGACATGTTGTGCAACGAACAGAACCACACGATAACATTAGTCTTAGGACATATGACGACCAGTTGCAAATGTGAACTGTGTTGGACAAAAATAAGTTATTATACTGCACGCATTAATTAAATTGTTTTGTGCATTTTTACTTAATTACCCATTCAAGTCGCTGCAAGGTAAACTTCTTTTTGTGAACTCTGCATCCATTTCTTGATGTAGTCCTCGGATTCAAATTGTGATTAGCCAGATCTCTGTATGGACTATGGCTCGATGAATCCATACACATGGGGATGATCCAATTGCAGACATAACTCATTTATATGCCTATTGTTTTATAAATAAAGTCAATAATGCATGAACATAAACACAATGTGTTATGTAAGATCAAGTAATGGAGAGTGACTTACAGAATCCATAGTTGTATAACGGAGATGTTCAGACATTGACCCCATGGATGATCTCAGAAATATCCTCCTGCTTGATGTATAATGGGAACTTGTCATTATGCACCCCGAACAGTGGCACGTCCTATGGCACTTGCATCGGTCTGAAGAAAAGATTCGGGATGGTTGATGCGATCTAGAAAAGGGATCCTCAACATGTTCCGGCTTATTTAGAGGTTTCGCCGGTACATGAGGTCCCTGTTTAGCCAACACAGTGAACAAACATAAGTCAACGATCGTCTTAACTTTATATGAGACAAATGAATGTTAAATGACAAGAAAAAAGGCAAAAATGAAATACCTTAATCCCAATAGGTTGTACAAGATGTGTCGGCCAAGCAAGGAAAGTGTTAAGGGCCTGCCCAACTAACTGAACCTCGTCAGTGGGTACAGGGACGCGAGCATCAGCATCTCGAACTTCCTCAACACCTACCTTGACCTGATCATTCCCTAGAGGGACGTTGTGCACCGTTGTCGACCCCTAATAAAGTCTTCCAAGAGCAACCAGGCGGGGAGGATTGTCATTGACATACAACCCACGCCTGTCAGATGCACCAGTGTCCGGGTCATTACCGAAGGGATCGACATAGCTTTCCTTAGTGCTGACACGGGCACCAAGAGGACATGTCTATACATTTGGAGGCCACATGACTCCCTGAGACTGTATCTGCGACTGTAGCTGGCTGAAGGACATCATCAACTGCTGGGTAACCCTCTCAGTGATCGACTGCGTAAATCTATCAGTGATAGACTGCTCCAGCTCTTCCCTGATGTTTTCTTTTAGTCGAGACAAGTCTTCAAGCGCCATTGATGACTTGGACTTGCAAGAGGCTGATGGGGCCGGTCCGAAGTACTGTGTGATGGTCACACCGGCTCCAGTAGCACGGACAAGGCCATGGTGCTCTGGTCGTCCAATGGCAGCAGTCAGGACATCCTGACGTCCACTGGGGACAAAGCTACCCTGTGTGGATTGCTCATCCAGGGAATCCTATAATTAAATTTTAGTAGAACATTAGCTTTGTAATTTGTGAGCCAAAAATTCATTAAAGATGTACCATTTTGTTGTTTGACTTACAATCCTCTCAGCAATCTCATGTGCCGCCTCAGAAGTCATTTGCCCGATTTTTTTGGTGCGAGCTAGCTTCCACTTCACGTGTCGTCGTACAGGGGACGGAGGATGAATGATGGTCTTTGTGCTATCATCACGAGTTGCTCCCTCCAATTGCTTCTTTTGTTTTTCCTCCATCGACCTCTTTTCTAACAACTCATAACCCCCACGAGACAGCACTTGAGGGGTAGTGTTCAGTTTCTGGATGGCCTGGGCCTTCTTTCTAACATCTTGTAAGAATTACACATGCAGGGTTTAAAAAAATAGCCTGTTTGAATACATAATTGTGGAATTGTAAAATAATGTAAACCAACTAACCTCCTAGGAAGCGGCTCGACGACTCTGATAGAATTGGCTCCACTATTCCTTACTAATGCCATATTTTTCGCATACAACATTGACATCGTCGTCCTTGCCTTCTGTCAAGACCCATTTCCTGGTCAGATTTGACTTAAACTGCCTCCAGCGCTCTCTGACTATCTGTAGAATTTTCTTCTTGGTCCGTTGATCAGACGCTGTAGGTATATCAAATTCAGCTTGCATTACAATGAAGTGAGCTTTACAGTTACAACAACATTTAAATTGTATAACTAAAACCAATGACAATAGACCTATAATTTGTAATACCTGAATGTCTTCCCAAATCAAGTCCTTCTGCGCTGTAGGAACTTCCTTCCAATTAGGAATCGTGACATCCACCTTGTCTCTAGCCACGATCCCTAATACGTCCTCAATTTCTTTGCCTGAGGACCATCAACCTTCCCAGTCAGAGGATCCACATGGACAACCGATCTGTCAGCTCCAGGAGCTCTAGTAGCCAGCGACCTCAACCGTGTTGCTTTCCTAGTCTTCTTCGTCGTAGACGGTGAAGGTCCTGACTCAAGCGAAGGTGCTGACTCAGGAGGAGGATGTGGTGACTCAACACGAGGAGGAGAGCTTGGTGGTGTAGTCATGATCTTGTTAAAAACAACAATGCAGATAAGTAAATTTAAGTGACATGTTTGGTTACATATGAAATTGTATAAGTCGAAATAAGTTAACATAAAGAGACAATTACATTAAGTGATGTTAATTAATTCTCCTTCATCATGATCATTACGATTTGCTTGAACATCGTCAACTTCGTCTTCTCTGTTGACGTTAGGTATTTGTGTCGAGAATTGAGTGACACTTGTATCAACGGTTGAGTCATCATCGTCAACATTAATGCCAATGGTTTTCCCATGTAGTACCACTGACCACCTTTCATCACACGGATCTTGAACATAAAACACCTGTTTAGCTTGTTTTGCCATGATGAAAGGATCATCTTGATAAGCTAGCTTGTTAAGATCTACTAAAGTAAATCCCAAGTCCTCCGTTCGTACACCGCTATTGATATCAACCCACTTGCACTTGAAAACACACACACACTGAAAGTAACATAATTAAGCTCCAGATGTCATGAATGACTCCAAAGTAAGGCAAGCAAGCCAAACGTGGATTGTGGTTATGCACAGTTGTGAAGTGATATGACTCAACTCTTAGGCTAACCCCACTGTTTTGCATTGTCCTCTTCTCATCTTGTTGTTTGGTGTAGAAGGAGTACTTGTTGATATCATACCCTTGCCAACTTCTAACATTTCTTTTTGGCCTATCCGCTAACTTCTTCATTGTTTCAGATGCAGATTCATCACTAAATATTGTATCTTTAAACCAATTCAAGAAAGTCTTGTTATACTCTTTCAACAGCCTATTCTTCGTCATTCTTGGATTACTTTCCTTGAGTAATGCTTCATGACGAACCATATATGGTAGGACTTCATTACTATTATTCAGGACATACAAATGAGCTTGTTGCAATTCCTGCAAAGTAGGCGTTATAACATGCAACCCTTGTGTACCCTTTCCTATCACTATGTCATCATGTCACGACTCGGGAAGACCAACATGTTTTGCTTTCTCAAGGTACTCTGAACAAAATTCTACAGCTTCTTCTGCAATGTACCTTTCAACTATGGATGCTTCAGGATGGTGTAGGTTTTTTGTATACCCTTTCAAGATCTTCATGTATCGCTCGATCGGGTACATCCACCGTAAATAAACAGGACCACAATTTAATTTCCCTCACCAGATGAACAAGTGAACCATTATGTCAAAAAATGAAGGAGGAAAGTACATCTCCAACTGACACAAGAAAATTGCCGCCTCTTCTTTCAAGTCATCTAACTTTACAGGGTCCATGACTTTCGTGTAAATGGCATTGAAGAAAAAACACAGGCGACTTATAGCATGCCTCACTTTGTTAGACAAAATGTCTCGAATCGCAACGACTAACAGTTGTTGTATCAATACGTGGCAATCGTGAGACTTTAAGCCAACTAGTTTCAGATCTTTCATATGTACAAGGCTCTTAATATTTGAAGAGTATCCTTGTGGCACTGTCACTCGGTGCAGACACTGACAGAAACTTATCTTCTTCTTTCTTGACAAAGTGTGACATGTTGGAGGCAAGTAAATTTTCTTACCATCAGACCTAGGATGTAACTGCTCACGTATACCCATCTCAGCAAGATCTTGACAAGTGTTCAAACCATTCTTTGTCTTGCCTTGAATGTTAAGCAACGTGCCAATGACACTGTCACACACATTTTTCTCCATATGCATAACATCAATACAATGTCTAACATCTAGATCAAACCAGTATGGAAGATCAAATGTTATCAACCTTTTCTTCCATATGCAAATATTACCTTTATGCTTCTTTTGAGTCTTTCCAAATACAGTATGGATGCTCAAGAACCTACTCACCGGTTAACGGAATCGGTGCAATTTCATGCTCTTGACTTCCATTAAATGCTTTTTTCAATCGCCGATATGGGTGATAAGGTTTTAAAAAATGTCGATGGCGAGTATGAACTGTTTTTCTTCCATGTTTAAGTTACACGTAACTCGTGTCTTGCTCACAGATAGGGCATGCACGATGGCCCTTTACATTGTATCCACTCAAATTTCCATACGCTGGAAAATCATTAATGGTACAAAATCGCATTGCACGCAACTTGAATGTCTCATTTCGATACCCATTAAACACGACAACCCCCTCATCCCACAAGTTGGTCAAGTCCTCAATCAAGGGATAAGATAAACATCAATGCCATTTCCTGGGTGTCTTGGGCCCGATATCATCATAGACAACATCATGTATTTTCGCTTCATGCACAACCAAGGAGGCAGGTTGTAGATGACTAGCAAAACAGGCCATGAACTGTGCTGAGTACTTAAACTGCCGTAGGGATTCATTCCATCACTAGCAAGTGCAAGCATAAGATTTCTTGGCTTTTTGCCAAACTCCGGATACAAATTATCAATCTTCTTCCACTGAACTGAATCTGCCGGATGTCGGAGCATTCCATCACAGATTCTTCCCTCTACATGCCATGTAAGGTCTTTTGCGTCATCTTCGTTAGCAAAAAGACGCTTAAACCTTGGAATGATCGGAAGATACCACAACACCTTTGCGGGGGGCCTTTCTTTGAACTCTGATCACTGCCACAGTCGTCATCGTCCTTCACTTTGTACCGTGATACCCCACA
Source organism: Glycine tomentella (assembly GCA_007407185.1). NCBI lineage: Eukaryota > Viridiplantae > Streptophyta > Magnoliopsida > Fabales > Fabaceae > Glycine > Glycine tomentella. The sequence goes on along the minus strand of PYAF01001652.1, from coordinate 18,762 downwards.
CGTGGGGCAGTTATGCATTTGTTCAAATTCATTTCTGTACAATATGTAGTCATTAGGACAGGCATGAATTTTCTTATACTCCATACCCATCATACAAAGTATCTTCTTCGCCTGATAGTAACTACTTGGCAACATGTTGTCCTCTGGAAGCATGTCCTTAACTACCTCAAGCAGCGAACTGAAGCTTTTGTCACTCCACCCATATTTGGCCTTGACATTAACAAGATTTAACACCGTGGACAACAGTGTCAATGACTCTTTGCACCTCGGATACAACGGCTTCTTCAAATCAGTTTCCAACGTATCATACACAGGGGCATGTACTTGCTGAAAAGAATCATGTCCCAGATCAGTAATCATATCATTTAATCGATCTCTGATGTCAACATCAAGCAGTTCAATTTGCGAAACCCTCTGCGTGTCTATCAATTCACCATGCCATATCCATGTCGTATAAGTCTTCTTAATCCCATCACACAGAATATGCTCTCGTATGTCGTCCAGTGCTTGGCGTCTTCCATTCAAACAATTGATATAGGGACATAAATATTTGCCATCCCCATCTGGTCGACTTCTTTCGGATGCAAATTGCAAGAAATGTTCAACGCCTTCCTCATACTCAACCGTGATGCGACTTGCATTCATCTAACTTCGATCCATCTAATTAATAACTTTGTGATACTCGCAAAGTTATTCCATGCATGAAAACCTCACTTTTCCATTCAAGGTGTGGCCCTATCCTATTCAGGAAGACTTTTTTTTATAGTATATTTGTATATATAGATTGAGTTTCTTATCTTAAATTTGACGAAATTTCGGTAGCATTTTGCTTTGATCTCTGAGTACACGACATGAAAGTGGTGACATGAGTTCCACCACAGTCAAGTATGCACCCAGAGAACAAAGTCAAATGCATTGTACCGAAATTTCATCAAATTCAAGAAAATAAACTCAACATATACATATTAATATACTATAAAAAAATGAGTCTTCCCAAATTGTCCAAACAGACAATTCAAGAATCAATACAATGATTGATCCAAACTATTCGGAAGAATCACTGTAATGGGAAACTAAGGTTCACTCAAAATGAACATTAATTGTATAGAAAAAAACAACATGAAGGGCCGAAAATCTTGGGATCACAAGGTTGTTCTAAAGGACTGTAAATCCTTGCTCCTAGGATCCAAGAAGGGCTTTTTGGTTTTCACACAGTTAGCGGTTCACTCTTTCGATAGAGATATACTTTTCTAGAGAAATGCCTTCTATCTACGTCAAGAGTGCGTCCTGAAATTTCATCAAATTTAAGAAAATAAACTCAACATATTCATATTAATATACTATAAAAAATGAGTCTTCCCAAATTGTCCAAATGGACAATTGAAGAATCAATACAATGATTGATCCAAACTATTCGGAAGAATCACTGTAATGAATCTCAAACGGGAAACGAAGGTTCACTCAAAGTGAACATTAATTGTATAGAAAAAACAACATGCATCATTGACATACAAAATATTTTAAAAACAGTCATAAGACAAATTGTAAGCAACAATATGAAACATATTCACACCTGTACTGATGATCTGTGTGAAATGTCCACCAATGAAGGTCGTGATGATGACGCAAACGGGAAAAGGGTTTGCTCTCCTACAACCTACAACGGACATATAATGAACATTAAACAATGAAAATAGTTCCATAAATAGTTCCATATTAGGCCGTGGAGGAGCTGAGGGGGGAGTTAGAGAGAAGAGGCTCAATGTCTTAGGGAGTGGAGTGGGAGAGTGAGGTTACTAATAGAGAGAACATATTAGGCCAAAACCGCAATTCAGATGGCTCCAACATGCAAAATGCTAGTGGTGGAACCAACCCAAATGAGTTCTTGAGCTTGGATAGCCACCAAGATGATGCAAGGAAAATGGACAAGTTTAAGAGGAGCTTCACACTTCCTTCAAGAGTGGCCTCATCAACTTCATCCACTTCAATGGATCAACATCAACAACAACAACAAGGAGTACAAAACATTTATATAGGAAGGTAGGTATGTTAAGACAACATAATTGTATCTTTCATGTACTCCAATCAATTACCACTCGTTTAAATTATGGTTTCACTCAAATTTTAATATAAATAGTAGTACACAAATTCAAGCCACTTAAGTTGTCACTCGTTTATTGGTTTAATCCATACACACAAATTAGCTTTTGATACCCAAGGTCATCAGCCACTTCCTTATTGGCCCACTCCTTTGATTTTGGGTCCCACCTAACGAACACATGTGCTCATACCTAGAAAAAATAGCATCCTTTCTTGTCTTCTTATCTTATACTATTTCACTAAAATAAATCCTTTATTGCTAACAAAAAAGGAATAGTCCTCTTATTTCATCAAAAAGGAAAAACCATTACCTTCAAGACTAAGCTATGTGGATTTTGTTGGATATAGAGGGAGAATCATGAAGAATGGAAGACTTTGATTCAAGATTGGTGTTGAGCTTTCAACATGCTTGGATGCCTTGAAGCCGTGTAATTGATTCATGTGTAAGAGAAAAGTTAATCTGATGATCCATGCATTGCATTCACTCATTCATTCATAATCATAAATGATTTCATAGAAAATAACAAAGCTTTCATATTTTTGGTTAAGATTTTAATCTGATTTAAAGGCTTTTGGAAAAATGCTATTCTTCCTGAATTAATCGATTACCTTGAGGATATAATTGATTATTGTGTTCTTCGTTCAATCTGGAATAATCGATTACCTTGAGGATATAATCGATTATTTGACCTTTGTTTATAACAAAATTGCTTTGTTAATAATCGTTCCACTATTGCAAATAATATTCTTACAAGATGTTACAAGCCTCTCTTTATCAACCCTAGATAAAGTTCAGAAGTCTAAAACACTATTAGACCCTTAGAGACTGTAACACCCCAATATTTTTACTTATTACATATGGATTTGAAGTAATATTTTAGGACGATTAGAAAATTAAAATTCACCATCTAGTAAGATTTTTAGAATTTTAAATACATATTATGAAATAAAATTCAAGCTATCCAAATTATTAGAAATTGTGTGAGAAGGATGAAAATAATTTTAGGAGTTTTCTCTTAGTTATGG
>PYAF01001651.1:225330-261391 GCA_007407185.1 Glycine tomentella | reverse complement strand
TTATATTCTGCAGATATCTTTATTTGTTGTGTGAACTCTGTTCTGTGAATTGAAACTTGGAGCATAACTAGTTTCGGATGGTTATAGGTTAAAGACATTCATTTGGTTTTGTGATAAAGATCCAAAGGACTTCATACTCTGATTTTAAACTTTGATTTTTGTACAAAGAATTTTTTATTTCTCAACAATAACCAATTCAACCCCCCTCTTGGTTATTTGTAAGTATTCCTTATTTTCCACACACTTGACCTATCTTCCTTGTGCAGGACCTACAGAGCTCTACATAACTCCGAATGGAGCATATGAGTAGTCCTTGGAAATATAAGGAAAAGATCTACAAGTTTGTCAATGATAAACCGAGGCCAATTCTATCATTTGGAGGGTCATTTTAGGCTTGGAAATCAGAACCATTGCACTTGAATTTTGGGCTGCAAGTTGGACTTTTATTGATGTAATTAGCATAATTAATTAGTTTAGATGGGCCTACTCATGGTCTATTCTTTCCTTCTAACTTAGTCACTATATGCTAGTGCAATTAGTTGGTGAACATTACATTACATTTTAGCACAAACAGATTTTACATTACACTTTAGAAATTTCTAGAATTAAAACCTTTTCTCTCAATTGTTCTTCATTGTTCTTGACTGTTCTTCATTTTCGTTTCTATTCTTCATTGCTCTTGCACTAATTTCGTGGGTCTTCCATTGATGATGATCATGGAAGGCTAAATAATCAATCAATCCAAGGATCCAGTCAAAGCAATGGGGAATTTGAGTTCTGGTTTAGTATTTCAAATTATGTGTGAATGTTCACTTTCTTCTTCAATCATCTATTCAGTTTTTATGATTATGAATGTGTTTAGGATTGAAAATGAATTAGGTTATGGATTCATTTCTGATTTCAAATTTTAATCACAGATTAGTTTAATGATATTTCAATTAGGTTGTGATTTTAATTAATTTAGGAGTTACTTCGATTTAACTGCTTCTAATGAAATTGAAAGAACTTTCATAACATAATCATTATCTGAGAACTATGATAATTACCATTGCTTGGTTTGGTGAATTGGATTGATGCTCTTTAATCTGTTTTGCATTACATCTTATCAATTCGCATTAGTTTATACATTTTTCTGCAATTTTGCAATTATTATTAAATGCATGCAAACTGTTTGACAAAAATCCCCTATTGTTTATTAGTGAATTGGAGTTGGAACCATATTGATCATGTCTCTTAGGAAAGCAAGCTTGTTTGCATTACATCTTATCAATTCGCATTAGTTTATACATTTTTCTGCAATTTTGCAATTATTATTAAATGCATGCAAACTGTTTGACAAAAATCCCCTATTGTTTATTAGTGAATTGGAGTTGGAACCATATTGATCATGTCTCTGAGTCGATCTAGGTTAATCATGACCTACAGAATTAGTATATTTTAATTGTTTGAATCGATACGACTTCGGTTATCAATATCCCTCCACCACTTGTCTCCAAAAACCCTCCACTCCTTCCTCCTTCAAACCCTCAGCCCCAACAGTCTTCCTCCAAATCGGGTTCTGAGATCGAATTAGAACTCGACCCCACTCCCGTCAAGGTCAAACCCTAGCCTCCAAGGCCATGGACCAGGTCCAAAAGCCAAAAGCCCAACCCTTCCCGGCGCCCCCGCCGCCAAAATTGGTATCCAAGCGCTCCACCGAGAATAACAACAACAACAATTCTCGTGTCGGCAACCCCAAATGCGCGAATATTGAAGGGACCAAATGTTTTTCTTCTGCCACCATCATGACCATTTCTAAGGATAGGGTCAAGCCATCTCCAGTGCCAGACTCATGGAAGCTCAGAGAGATTTTTGTCACTTGAATTGTGCTTGGTATCTACCTCGCTGTCATGACTGTTGTCTTCTTCTAGGCTGCTCATGCATCTGATTCTTCTTGGTGAGATTATTATTTTCTTTGATGTTTGTTGTAAATTAATTAATTATTAATAATAATAATAATAATAACATTATTCTTATTCTTCTTATTCTTCTTCTTCTTCTTCTTCTTCTTCTTATTATTATTATTATTATTATTATTATTATTATTATATACATGAAAATTAAACCAATGGTATGCATGCAAGATAAATTTGGTGTGAGATCCATCAGGGAGAACCACAGCGAGTATTGTAAGTCAGGCTCTTATCTTAGAAACGCAGTCAAGGAGCTGGTCTTATGTTGAAAGTCCTGTCATGTTTCTTCTTGTTACCTTTTTCATAGCTTGCATTTAGTTAATTGCAAAATGCAAATATTAAGGATAGAGTTCATGAGCAGAAATAGAGCTATTTTTAAATATATATATATATATATATATATATATTATGAAGATTTTAGCAAGGTAATAGCACATTGTGCTAGTGGAGAATTCTGAAGTTTGGTTTAAATGTTCTCTTAAGGCGAATTTTAGGCAATGCCGAACCTTTCTGAATGAATATCTAAAAGAACTTCAAATGAGTTGTGTAACGACCCGCCTCGTCGCTACGATATCACTAACTCTTAATTGTGCAAATTTCAATTTTTAATAAAACTTCATTAATTTGATTATGAAAATGATGGTAAATTTATTGCGATAATACAATTATCATACACATATTACATTTACATATATTAAATCAGTACATGTCATCCACCTGTTAGAACTTCCTTTAGCTTTACATGTATATACACCTGAAATTACATATCAACAAAAAGCCAAAGACTAACTAAGAGAGAGTTGATTAACAAAACACAACTCTTTCTCCAAAAAGAAATCCAATGTCATCACGTCAGCTTGGCGGCTCCCTCCAAAGTCACCTACTGCTGCTTATCTGCTCCACGAACGAAAGTTCGCGATCATCACAGGTACCAAACACACGGTACAACAAATGCAAGGGTGAGTTTATTATATAAAAACCAACAAACATCAGATAACAGCAATTGGGAAGGAAATAACATTACTCACCACAATCATTAACAAAAATCCATGATTCCAATACACACTCAACAAACCAATCATCCAATGCATTTCACAACTCAAACAATCATGCATAGAATGATGCATGCACCTGACTCATCTATCAGCATGCAATGTGGTATCGCCATCGGAAATAGCCTCTCACAGGAAAAATGATTCATCGCTTATCAGGGCCACCCTGTCGTGCACTGGCCATTCCCCCACCCGGTGATCAGCTAGCGTCGCAAGAGAATTCCAAACCTGATGACCCTTTAGTACCTGCGTTCTCAACCCACTGAAACCCACAGGTACACGAGTGCCTTCATTCTATTTCCACACATACAAATCAAGTATGAAACATGGGCATCATCAATGCATGACCCGGTTAGGAACAAATCCTTCCTCGCAAGGGTAACCCGCCATGCACCCCCATGTACATACATAACACACCAATGTGGACTTACCGATGCACTGACCATGGCTAGGAACAAATCCACCCTCGCAAGGGTAACCAACTGGTCATTGCATCCCACATGTACATACACAGCCTACAACCATGGGCACCATCAATATATGACCTGGCTAGGAACAAATCCTTCCTCGCAAGGGTAACCCATCATACACCCCCCATGGATATCCATGTATATCCACACACAATGATATTGTTCACATTAACATTATCTCTCATCAATGTCATTATCAACCTCAACATCATATCATCTCAATATCATCATTATGCATATCAATATCATCTCATTTGAACATCTTCAACTACATCAACATTATCTCATTTAAACATCAACATCCATTTCATCATCATCTCATTTAAACATCATAAACCACATTATCATTATATCATTTATACATCATCAAACACATCATCAATGTCTCATTCAATCAACACATCAATAATCATTTCAACATTATCAATGACATCAATATCACTTCATTCATTCATAATCCATATTACCACGAGACTGGTATTTTAGGAAAATTCTAAATTAAAGAGGAGGACTGCAATATAGAAAATCCACTTTTCTACCCATTTAAAAATTTAATAAAGAATTAAATAGGAAAACATATTATAAAATCTTGGGCAGAGTCTCCTCTATAATTAAGACTTTTCCCAAAAATCCAATCATCACAATAATAATATCATTCACAGTTTTATCCATCAACAAGCCAATTCATCGCATCCCATTAGTTAAAAACATTTTTTCTTGAAAACGAGCACATACAAGAACAAACACATATCAATCATAAATACATCACATCACATTAGTTAAAAACATAGTTTTTCTTGAAAACCAGCACACAGCAGGGACAGACAGTTATCTTCATAGTTGGACTCCCTAGCCCCCAACTATGGTATCTAAACTATCGCCAAAATAATAAACTCCCCTTACCTATCTATATTTCTCTATTAGCTCCTTGAAACGTCATTTTGGGATCTCTCAAGTTCATGTGCTTTGGCCCAAATGCAGAGCTCTATATACCAAATTGATGATAATTTAGTATAGATTTCCAATATAAGATCAATATTAACATTTGGGGTCAAATACCCATTCAAATTCAAAAAGGGGCTAAAAGGGTGTTTTGAGAGTTTACATCAAAAGACATCATTTTGAAATTTCGATCACACCAATGTGACCAGGGTTCAACAAGGATCACAGAAATGACATCAGTTTCATATAAAGGAGACTTTTACAATATCTCATTTTCAAAGGGTTTTCAAAGGAAGTATAGAAACAGCCAATAACGGTACCCGAATCACAAGAGATATCAAGAGAGGCTTAAACTAGCTAGAAGAAGACAAAAGAAACTAAGATTACCTCCAGGAAACCAAGAAAGGAGGATTGGGAGCTCCGTTCTCTACCGAAAATTTGAGAAATGTTTTGAAGATTCCGCTCCGATTAAAAGGTTCTTCACTGTGCCGGGATCTCATGGCAAGCAACAACAGTCCGTGGTGGTCTCCGGTGGCTGTGGGTGGTGGAGGATGATGGAGGGAGGTTGGGGAAGCTTTAGGAGGATTAAAATCCTCCATTTTCGTGACTTGGAAGCTTAAAAACGTATTCAGCACCACCTCCACTCGCCCAGGCGACTAAAAATGCTTGCAAAAACTCGCCTGGGCGAGTTGGCCCAATTCTAGAATTTTCTGCTTTAGTGAAAAATTAATTTCTCACGTTCCCAACATTATTTAGACAATCGCAACGGTCCAAAGTTACATATATGAGTTAGGAACTTATCTGTAAAATTTGAAGACTATCCAACGGTTAACTAATCTAGAATGGTGATTTTACTAAAATAGGTTTTCTAGTCAAACTCAGAATCACGCAAATACAGCGCATCTCAAACAAACTCCACATAACTTGACGTCTACACCAAGCAATGGCACATGGATAATTCACATAACATTTAAACTAATCCTAATTAATTAAGTAATCAAATAATACAAGGAATACATCACACATATATTTTTAGTTATCGAAATTTCAGGGTGTTACAAGTTGGCATGTAGTATTAAGTGTTTGGTCTAAGTTTTTTTAGCTTTCATTCTCTTTAATTAGAAGAAGAAATCGAGCCAAGCTTTTGAGAGTAGTCACAGAGAAATGGATTCTATTTATTTTTTGGAAGAATAAGAAGACTTTCTAGAAGGTCTTAAATAAAGAAGGCACAAAATATAAAGACCAAGTATTATATATAGATTCAACTTTTGAGAATAGTCATATGATATTTTAGACACATGATTGCATATGGTCTTTATTAGTGGGGAACAACATTGATTTGTACATGGTTAATTGGTTACTGATGCTTCCAAAATCTGCAAGTTACAAATTATTCTCAATAGCTAACAAAATTCGTAAGTTATGACTGTGCACATTAACATTTTTAAGATACTGTAAGCATTAATCTATAATTTCATATTCAATAACAATCATAACAAGAACATGAAAAGGATCTTGAGAACTCATGAGTTTTACATAAACATACATTTGCCCATAATTGCGGAAGATCTTTATTGGTAGAATGTTTATCAGAGTCATGACCCTTTCATTCTTGTATCTTCTTTTGATAGGGATGTGATACAACTTTCATGGGCAAACAATGAAGGCCTTTTATGTTTCTATATATATCTTTTCAGAAACCAAATGTCTTTTTATACTCTCTGATAACTACACCTATCAACAGTTATCTATTTTATAACTTCCAGTAACTTTCATAACTTCTAATAACTCCCATACAAATATTACCTTTTTACCCTTTTCTCATTAAATCAAAACAACACTACTTTTATACATGAGACACATAAATGTTTTACATTCTCCCACTTGGCTCATGTCATAAAGTGTCCCTTCATGATTTAATGAAAATTCATCATAGTGCGCATACATAAGGCTAAAGGTTTCATACATTGGCCTCATCATACATCATGATCAGAAATAAAAACCAATATGAGTCATGGCGGTTCTATGCTATCAAATTGGCATAGTTCCTTCCATGTACCACTTTATTAGTTCTTCTTCCTAATATGATACTTTAATGGAAGTTTATATCATAATGTCCCACAATAATACTATTATGTCTTCATTAGGGACAAATCCTGTTTTCTCAAAATAATCATTCATACATGCATGTATACATAAATTTGAAAAACAAGATTATTTTCAAATACTTAAACATCATTGAATTCAGAGTGTCAATAGTCAATAATTTCAATAATGATCAACATTCATTAGCTGACATAAGGCCCATACTACATACATGGCCAGTAAACATCTTGGGCGGTAATCCCTTCGTCAAGGGATCAGCTATCATACTCTATAGACACTCTATGTTTCTGAACCTCTTCTTTAAAGACAAAGTATTTCAATTCCATATTCTTAGCACCTTTTGAATACTTATCATTTTTAGAAAAGAAGACTGATGCGGAATTATAACAATAAATTTTTAGCGGCTTATATGAAATGTCAGATGTTGAAAAGAGAGTGGTTCAATATGATTTTAAAGCTAAGAATATGATTACTTCTGCACTTTCCTCTGATGAATTCTTTAGAACAGTTAGGTGCACAAGTGCAAAGGAAATGTGGAAAATGTTGGAAATCACTCATGAAGGTACAGATGAAGTGAGAAGATCAAGGAAGCATGCCTTAATACATGAGTATGAAATGTTCAAGATGAATCCCACAGAAAACATATCTCAGCTTCAAACAAGATTCACTCACATAGTAAATCATCTTCTTGGTCTTGGAAAGATTTTTGATACTGAAGAATTGAATATCAAAATCTTCAAGTGTCTCACAAGACCATGGCAACCAAAGGTGACAGCAATCAAAGAATCAAAAGATCTATCCAAAATGTCAATGGCTGCACTATTTGGTATGCTTCTTGAGTATGAACTTGAAATGTCACAACTAACCAATGCTAAAGATGCATAAAAGAAACATAAAAGCATAGCCTTGAAAGTTGCATCCTCAAAGGTTGAAAAAGTGGAAGACTTCAAGTGAAGAAGATGAAGATGACAACATGAACTTGATTGTAAAAAAGTTCAGCAAGTTCTTAAGGAGAAACAAGAACAAAAAATTCACAAAGAACAACAACAACAACAACAAAAGGAGTGACAACAACTTCACTTGCTTCGAATATGGTAAGCCTAGCCATATTAAATTTGAATGCTCTATCTTTCTAAAGAAGCAACAAGGTGAAAGCAAGACAAAGAAAGAGGGAAAGCCTAAGAGAGCCTACATAGCTTGGGAAGAAAATGAGTCAACAATTTCTGAATTATCAAATGAAGATGAAGAAGCAAATGTGTGTCTAACTTCCACAATTAATAAAGATGATGATCTCTCATGTGCTGGAACTGAGGTAAGTTCTAAATATGATCAAGTTATTGATGTCTTTCATGAAATGCATGAAGAAGCCAAGAAACTTACAATATCCAATAATAAGCTAAAAGGAAATCTTAGATGGCATGTTGCAAAAATTACAGAATTGCAAGCCAAAATTTGTGACTTGAAAAAAGAAAATGAAAAACTTGTTTCAAGTTACAAAATGAATGGATGTGTATATGCTTCTTCTTCATCAAATGTTGATAAATACAATATGTTACAAAAGGATTTTGATGATTACAAAAGAAGTCAAGGAGAAAAATACATGTTACTTCTATCTAAGAATAATGATTTGATTGATCTCTTAAGAAAGCTTTATAAAGGAAGATGCAACTTAGCTGAAATGATTAGTGTGCAAAAATATGTTGGAGATACTTCTGGTTTGGGTTACAAACAAGGCTCAAAGTCTTTTGGCAAAATTGTATTTGTACCACCAAAACAGAAAAATCAAAAGCATGACCATAATTCAAGGATCAATCAAAATACTTATTCAAGGAATTCATTAAAATCTGTAACTTGCAACAATTGTATGATGAAAAGACATACTTCTTTTAAATGCTATGCTAGGAGATTCTATGTGCCTAATGGAGAATGTATTTGGGTGCAAAAGAAGAAGAAAGTGGCTAACCACTATGGACCCAACCTCAATTGGGTACCTTCCTTTGAAAATTGATTTGAATTTTGCAGGTATGTCTAAGAGCAAGATCATCGTTATGGTATATTGATAGTGGATGCTCTAGACATATGACTGGTGACATATCTATGCTCACAAATCTGATTCTTAAAGATGGTGGATTTGTCACCTATGGAGACAACAACAAAGGGAAGATAATAGGTGAAGGAAATATAGGAGACAACTTTAAAACCAAAATAAGAAATGTTCTTTATGTGGAAGGTTTAAAGCATAATCTCCTAAGTATAAGCCAACTTTGTGACAAAGGGTTCAAAGTATCATTTAATGACAATTGCCGCATGATATGTGATGGACAAAATGGGGAGGTAATTCACATAGGTAAAAGAAAAGGTAATATCTACTTACTTTCCATTGATCATGCATTTTTCATAACACTTCTTGGTTATGACATAGAAGAGCAAGTCATATTAACATGCATCATATGAACAAGCTAATTAAAAAAGATTTAGTTATTGGCTTACCCAAACTCAAGTTTGAAAAGGAAAAATTATGTGATGCTTGTCAAAAGGGGAAACAAACAAAAAATTCTTTTCAAAGTAACAATATTGTTTACACTTCAAGACCCCTTGAATTACTTCACATAGATTTGTTTGGTCCTTCTAGAACTATGAGCTTAGGAGGTAATTACTATGGACTTGTCATTGTAGATGATTACTCTAGATTCACATGGACTCTATTTTTGAAATCCAAGAGTGATGCTTTCAATGCTTTTAGAAAATTGGCCAAACTTGCTCAAAATGAAAAGGGGAGCAAAATTATCTCAATAAGAAGTGATCATGGTGGAGAATTCCAAAATGAATATTTTGAAAAATTCTGTGAAGAAAATGGAATTAACCACAATTTTTCAGCTCCAAGAACACCTCAACAAAATGGTGTTGTGGAGAGGAAAATTAGATTCCTTGAAGAAGGAGCAAGAACTCTTCTTAATGAGACAAATTTGCCTAAATATTTTTGGGTTGATGCTGTGAGTACAGTTTGCTACACTTTGAATAGATTGTTAATAAGACTTATTTTAAAGAAAACCCCTTATGAACTATACAAAGGTAGAAAACCAAACATTTCTTATTTGAGAGCATTTGGTTATAAGTGTTTTGTTTTGAATAATGGCAAAGAATCACTTGGAAAATTTGATGCTAAAGTTGACGAAGCCATTTTCCTTGGATATTCATCACATAGTAAAACATATAGAGTTTTCAATAAAAGAACCTTGTGCATGAAAGAATCTGTACATGTTATTTGTGATGAATCTAACCCTCCAAAGAGGAAAAGAAGTGTGATGTAGATGCAGGTCCTTTGGAGGAGTTTATCCAGCTAAATGATTCAGTGGTTAAAGAAAAAGAAGAATCAATTGCTTAAGCAAAACAATCAACACCAGTCCAAGAGCCAAAAGATTGGAGAACTACAAGAGATCTCTCCTTTGAAAATATCATTGGTGAAGTCTCACAGGGAGTATCTACTAGATCTTCATTAAGAAATCTCTGTTGTAATATGGCTTTTATTTCACAAATAGAACCTAAAAATATTGATCAAGCCTTAATTGATGAACATTGGATGCATGCCATGCATGATGAATTGAATCAATTTAAAAGAAATAAAGTTTATGAACTTGTTCCTAGACCTTCTTCTCTCAAACCTATTAGCACTAAATGGGTTTTTAGAAACAAACTTGATGAAAGTGGAATCATAGTCAGAAACAAAGCTAGATTAGTTGCAAAAGGTTACAACCAAGAGGAAGGCATTGACTATGAGGAAACCTTTGCACCAGTTGCAAGGTTGGAAGCCATTAGGTTGTTGCTTGCATATGCATGTTTAATGGATTTTAAACTTTTTCAAATGGATGTTAAAAGTGCCTTCTTAAATGGATATATTGAGGAGGAAATTAACATTCTTTCTTGGACTTCAAGTGAAGCAAATGAAGGATGAAACATTTCTAAACCAAACCAAGTATTGCCTAGAAGTGATCAAGAAGTTTGAAATGGAGAAAAGCAAAGATGCTGCAACTCCAATGACAACTTCAACCTATCTAGATTCAGATGAAAAAGGAAAGAAGGTTGATGACTCAAAGTTTAGATGGATGATTGGATCTTTACTGTATTTGACAGCTAGTAGACCAAACATTATGTTGAGTGTGTGTTTATGTGCAAGATATCAAGCAAATCCCAAAGAATCACATCTCACTGCAGTCAAAAGGATCCTCAAATATCTCAAATCAACTCCAAAAGTTGGTCTTTGGTATCCTAAAGGTGCATAACTTAACATTGTTGGTTATTTTGATTCTGATTTTGCAGGGTGTAAATTGGATAGAAAAAGCACTAGTGGAACTTGTCATCTACTAGGAAGTTCATTAATCTCATGGCATTGCAAGAAAAAATCTTGTGTTGCTTTGTTAACAGCTGAAGCTGAGTACATCTCTGCTGGAAGTTGCTATGCTCAAAGTCTATGGTTAAAGCAACAATTGCAAGATTATGGTGTTGAATTAAAAGAAATACCTCTGCTATGTGACAACACAAGTGCTATCAATATTTCCAAGAATCCAATTATGCACTCAAGGACCAAATATATTGAGATAAGGCATCATTTCCTAAGAGATCACATTCAGAAAGGTAATATCAAAATTGACTTCATTGATACTCACAATCAATTGGCTGATACACTAAACCTTTAGCTAGAGATAGATTTTATACTCTTAGAAACATGTTAGTTATCTTGGATGAAACTAATCTTCATTAGCATGATTGTTATGTGCTTATCCATGTAAAATAGCTTCATATTTGTTCCATCATCACATATGCCTTCAATTTTTAAGTTGTGTTGCATAATACACTATTCATTCTGATAAATTGTCTGTAATAATCGATTACCTATCGGAATAATCGATTAAAATCACTTAAAAACCTTTTCAGAATGAATTTTGAACTAATGTAATCAATTTCAGCAACGAGATAATCGATTATTTGGCCTTCGAAAATATTTCAAAAAGCCAAAATTCACTGGAATAATCAATTATAGTAAATGGTAATCGATTAAATTGTTGAGAATCTATTTTAACAATTCAATTCTGTCTGGAATAATCGATTACACATTGAATTAATCAATTACACAAGCTTCAAATTGATTTTGTATTTCAAATATCTCTAAAATAACCAATAACAATGCATGGTAATCGATTAAATTGACTTAAATTCTTGTAAAAATTGAATTATTTCTGTGTTAATCGATTACAAAGAGATAATAATCGATTACAAATCATCTTCTTCAACTAAATCTTACTAAAATAATCGATTAGTGGTCGAAATCATCGATTACTGGTCAAGCAGAAAGTGATTTTGCTTACGAATTAATCGATTACATGAGCATATAATCGATTATTCATGGAGTTACTGCAAAATCTGACAGTTTTTCTTGAAAATTGTAACTGCGCAACTGCCACCTAATTCAAATTTGAATCCTCTGTGCCTTAATGGTAGTGGGTTTATTTGTACTAATTGTTCCTAATTTCAAGTTTTGAATCTTTGGAGCCCAAAATGCTCTATAAATATAGCCCTTGTTAAAGGATGAAATCACACCTTTCTCATCTTCTTCCTTAAACACTGTTGTGTTCTTCTTCTCTCTGAGTTTAGAAACTCTGCCCAGATTATCTCTCATTCTTTTTGTGTCATGTCTACCTCTAAAAGAGTCAAAACCTCTAAAAGAAAGGCTGGTGAAACCTCCAACCCAGCTATAAATAGGTTAGATCACTGGTTTCCTGCTGAGAGAGACAAAATGACATATCTCCAGTTCAATGCCACAAAATTAATTTGTTCCCCTAAATACCTTGAACTTGACTGGTTCATTAGAGAGGGTTTTCAATTCCCTACCTTATTTGAAACCCAGGGATTGAGAAAATTTGTTGAGATGAAGGGTACCTATTATCCTGAATTAGTGAAGGTGTTCTACACCTGTGCTAAGGATTCTATGGATGGGACCCTTAGGTCTCAAGTAAATGGAGTAGCCATGGAGATTACTCCTGAAATTTGGGAAGCTGTAGCTGGAATTTTCTTTGAAGGAGAAAGGAAATTCGAAGAAGAGGCTGAAGGGTACAATAGGGTGGAGACCTATAGGGGGATGCTTCTTGATCCCCAAATGAGGCTAAAGCTTAGGCTAAGCACTGGCCCAATGACCCATGAGGATAGACTCATTCACTACATAATTACCTACATTCCAACTCCTAGAGCAACCAACCATGCCTAAGCCACTGATGATGACCTACAAATTGTGTATGGTCTCAAGAATTCCATTTAGATGAATTGGATTCTTATTCTAGAAGAAATTATGCTTAAATCAAAGAGGTTAATGAAGTACCCTTTTCCATACCCTGTTCTTGTTTCCAGGTTCATAGACTACTTTAATATTGATGTTTCTAATGAGGTTGTTGACAACATAACCTCATCAAAGATAAGCATCTTACCAAGCTAGGGATGGTCAAAACTCCTCAAGGATGGCAAATGGTTGGTCAACATGTCCCTAATGCTGCTGCTGGAAATGAAGAGGAAGAAGAGGCTGAAGATGAAGGCCTTGCTCAACCATCTTATAGTCCATTTGAATCTTTTATGATTCAAAAGATGGATGGCTTATTGTCCCTTCATCATGATCACAGGGCTGAAACTAACTCAGCCTTGGAAGAGATTAAATCTAGGGTAGAAAGCATAGAAGATAGGCTTGTGCTTGATGATTTTCCTAACTAAATTCAAGCTTCTTGTATTTCTAAATGTTGCTCTGTTTTCTTTTAATATTTTTCTATCTGATTAATGTACTGTTTCTTTTCTTTCTTTTTAATTAATGAATTTGCATTTGCTTCTCTTACTTGCTGTGCTATCTTTTGCCTTTGAAAAGCCAAATAGGGGGAGTAAAAATTTGATTGGAAGCTAACTCTATTTTGCCCTCTGTTGTACTCTGTTTTTCTGCTAAGTTTTGCACAAATCAAAAAGCTAATGAATTATCTAATTAAGGGGTAGCAAATGAGCAAATTAAGTCTAAGGAAACAATTAATTCAAGTAAATGATTAATGGTTAAACCAACAGATTTCTTAACACTTGTTCTAGGCAAAAAGGTTGATTTGTTTCAGGATTGATAAAGTTCAAACAAAATTCAAGAATTCTATCTTTGCTTATCCTTCAAAGCACAACAAATCTCTAACACATGTTTAATCAATATTTGGCATGTTCAAAGCCAAAAAGGGGGAGATTGTTGGATATAGGGGGAGCAACAAGAAGAATGAAGCTTTTTGACTTAGAAGTGTTTTGAGCTTTTCACATGCCTTGAAGATTGAAATCCAAATCCAAGTGTATGAGAAGCAAATCTGTTGATCCTTGCATTTGCATACATATAGTCATTTAAATGCTTAAGAGTTTTTATCAAGAATCAAAGCTATTTCGAAAAAGATCTTAATGGGTAAAGTTTTGGGAAAAATATAGTTTCACTGTTTTAATCGATTACCATCTGATTAATCGATTATATTGTTCATGTTTGAAACCGGAAAAGCTTTGATAAACAATTTAATCGATTACATATCGATTATATGGCTTGTGTTTACAACCAGAAAAGCTTTAATATACATGTTAATCGATTACGCATTTCTTGTAATCGATTACATAGTGTAACTCAAGTATAATACATTTCTGCTTTAATCGATTATCGTTCATTGTAATCAATTACACAAAATATCTTGAAAATCTTGTTTTCACTAAATTAATCGATTACCATCATTTGTAATCGATTACATAGGCTATTTTGAGAAAACCTGCTTTACTGCCTTAATCGATTATCATTATTCGTAATCGATTACACAGGCTATTTCTGAAATAAGACTTTTCTGATTTAATCAATTACAGCTTGGTTTAATCGATTATATTGTTCGTTGTGAAACCCAGAAAGCTGTCTTAAACACTTTAATTGATTAAGTAAATTAATCGATTACATAGTTCGTTTTAATCTATTATTGGGTGTGTTTAATCGATTACTGATTGTTACAAAGTTCTGTTATAAATAGAAGGAAAGCTTGGCTTGATTTGAAACTTGAACACTTCGTATTTTCTGAGTATACACAAGCCTTCTAAGAGTTTGAAAGTGAATTTCTGGGTTTACTAACTTCTTGTCCTACTGTTTAATCATCATGAGCTATTGAATGATTTTTGGGCAAGAAACTTCAATTTAAAGGAGAGCATGTTCTGAAAGTTTGTTTCTGCATTCAACCTTGGTTGGTAATTCATTTACATTCATTTTCAATGGATCATCAGGTTGCTTCTCTCCTTAATCTGTGAGTGTAATTTTGATTTTACAATTTTGTTATTTGATTCTATTGTAAGTGGATTCTTGAAGCTTTGGCTAGAGTAGTGTTCTCTAGGAAAGAACAGAGTAGTGTTCTCTGGTTCTTGTTCCTTAGAAATCTAATAGGGTTTTAGATTTCTATTCTTTATCTAGTGTTGATAAAGAGAGATTGTTGTAAAGCTTGTAAGAACAGAAATTTATAATCGTGGAACTCTAATCTAGTGTTGATTAGAGGAAACTGGACGTAGCTTCTGTTGTGAAGTGAACCAGTATAAATTGCTTGTGTTGGTTTTCTTTATTTCTATCTTTACAAGTCATCTTGTTCATTTGATCTTGTTTTCATTATCGTTACCTAACAAGTTCTGTTTTGAGCTATTAGTTTCTTAAACTGAGTTAGTTGATTGAATAAGAGCATTCTTGGTTTTAAATGTGATAAAGATCCTTAACTCTGATTTGATAAATAATTTTAAAAGACTAAGTTTAAACCAATTCACCCCCTCTTGATTATTGTGTGTATTGTAACACCCTCAGATTTCAATATATAGGTACATTTTCTCATAAATATACATTCCTATACAAATGACATAAATACCCTTGGACACTTTTGAAAATGACCAAAAGGTCCCTAAACAAATTCACAAATGACAGTTAGGTCCCTAGGATAAAGGACTAAAATACCAATGACCAGAATACCCTTTAGGTCAAAAATGTCCAGATGAGTAGGGAAAGTCTGGGAAAACCTAAGTAGGGAATAAAACATTTCAAGATAACCAATTATTGATCAAGAAAGTAACAAAAATCCATAAGATAAGATTTCTAGAAATTTTGAAAAATTAATTTAGAAAGAATTCCGGTTTAGGATGCCTTAAGCGTCAGAAAATCATACGGGTTTTGGGCAGAACTTTTTATGACTAAGCCTAAGCTACCTACGGTTTTGAATAAAAATCAAAAGGAAGGCACCTTGAGTATAAGCTAGACCACGTACAAACCAAGAAAGGAAGGGAATTATTGAGAAGTATCAAGAAATGGGGACACTTGGAAGGTGGAGAAATGTTAGCCAATAAGATTAAAGTGAGTGGAAAGATAGCCATCATAAGCTTTAGAGATATTTTCCTAAAAAACTCACCCTTCCACGTGAAGCAAGGGGAATAAAAAGGATTGCTCTCCAAGCCAAGCAATCCAACGTGCCAAAGGGAATAAGGGAGAAGGGTGGAGAGCTTTCAAGAAGAAGGACACTTGTAAGGTAGGAATTTATTAGCCAATAAGGAGAAACCATGTAGAAAGCTAAGCTATTATGACTAAAGGAGATTTTGTAGCAAGACCACTATATAAAGGGAGTGGAACCGAAAATGAGCAGCTCCAAGAGGGAGCTTAGGCCGTGATTTACTCCAAAGCTTGTCCATTTCTTTTCATCTTAAAACTATTCTTTACCTAGAACACAAAACACAAAGCCTAATCCTAGAAGTCGACGTGAAGACTAGCCACCTTAGGAGCAAGGACTCTTCAAGTTCAAATAAAGAAGGCTGTCCAAAAGTCTTAAGAAACCAAGGTATGGGGAGTTTATGTTGAGCTTAGTTTGAATAATAATTCTTGTTTGATTTTATTATGCCTTGTATTCTAGGTGTTTGATGAAATGTCTCAAAGAGCTTGAATGACTATTTGACTAAGTAACTTGATTTTAAATTAAATAACTAATGGTTTGATGAATAACTTGAACTAAATTTAATAAAGAAGAGTAAGAAGTAACTGAAAATTAATGGTAGTATGATTATCTTGAAGAAATTAGTTGTTTAGAATTATGGTAGTTAATGGAATAATTTTACTATAAATTTAATGTTGGCTGAAATTTTCTTATGTTGTTCTAGGGATATATATATTTAGTTTGACACTAGAACGTGGATGAGAATATGTTTATGTTGAACTTTATGAAGATCCATGTTTATATAGCTTCCTTTTAAAAAGTATTCTATATTGCACACCATGTGTTTGATATATTGTCACAACAAAATGGAAGATGTGTAAGTGTTGTTGGCTTGAATCTTTATTGTTGGGAGTGAATTATATTAGCATGATTAAATGATTTAAGCAAAAGTTATGTGATGAATCCGTGTGGCATGGTTTTATAAAGTTTTATATTATTGTTAAAAGGGTGCATGTGTTATATACAAAGTGCCTATGTTATTGAGTAATTCTATGTACTTTAATAAAATTAACATGTTGCTTGGTGGTTTATGATTTTGATGTTGAGAAATAAATAAGATTTTGAAGAATTGTGTTATGTTGATGATGGAATAATTCGAATCCTTGTGTTGTATGGTGATTATTTATGGATTCCAAGAATTGTGTTAAACGATGGCTATATGCTTAGATGTTGAATAGAGCTTTATGCGATGGTCAAAATAAGCTTTATGTGTTAATTAAAAAGCATATGCCATGAGTTATAAAGAAGTTTAAAGACTTGATGAAATGAATCATTCATGCATATGCCTGGCGGGGGTTAATTCGTGGAGTTGATGCCTTGCGGGGGTTAATCCATGGAGTTGTTTGTCAGATAGCTAAACTGAGTCCATGCGTTCAGAGATTGAACTGGGGGGTAGTGTGTTTCAGGGAGGACCACACCACCATGATGATCACATAGGTGGAGGTGACATTCCTACGCGCCCTTGCCCTACCCCGACTGAATGGATAGGTGTGCCACTAGGATGGGGCTATCTTGATTGTGGCCACTGATAATGAGATGTTGAGAACCTGAGATCTTAGTCATGCATCATATAAAGAAAGACGAGCATGCATCTTATACATCTCACAATGGGTATATGTATGATGATCTGTACACTGTATAAGTTGTGTGGATTTTATCTATCTGTGTTTATATTATTCAAACTATGTTTGTCATAAACTTACCCGAGTTGTGTCTGTGGTTGACACCTGTGATGACCCCAATTCATTTGGGCGAGCAAAGAAACAGGAAATCATGAGCTGTAGATGAAGGTTGTTGAAGAAGTTTTGATGAACTGCTTGCTGTAATTTGTAATTTCATATGGCATGTAATTTGTGATAGACAGTCTGTGTATTATTTTGATAACTGACTTTGGACTGTATCGTGGACTGTATTATTATTATAAATGAACCGTGGTAAGGAAAATCGTTTACACTACTTACGAATCATAAAAATTAGCAAGCAAAGTGAAAAGAATTTTCGTGAAAATTCCATAACCAAGCGTATTATAACATAAAGTGAACACGAATTTCATCTAAAATTAATCAAGCACGAGAGAGTCAAGAGAGGCGTTACATGTATTCTTATTGTTTTAAGACTTCACCATGGAATGTGTAGATATTTTGAGCACATAATGACATCTCTATCTTCATCATCAGTTTCCTCTAAGATCCAAACCTTATTAGCCCATGATTGTTGGATATAGGGGGAGAATTATGAAAGACTTTGATTCAAGAATGTGTTTTGAGCTTTCAACATGCTTGGAGTGCCTTGAAGTTTAGTATATGATTCAAGTGTAAGAGAAAGGCAATCTGATTGATCCTTGCATTCATTCATTCATTCATCCATAAATAAAGCTTAAATGGTTTTCACTAAAGCATCAAAGTTTTTATTCTTTTGGTTAAGGTTTTAATTTGATTAAAAGGATTTTGGAAAAATGTTTTTTTGTTGTTTTAATCGATTACTTAAGTAATATAATTGATTATTTTGTTCTTCGTTCAAATCTGGAAAAACCTTCATGAACAATTTAATCGATTACCTATCGGATTAATCGATTATTTGACCTTTGATTGAAACTGAAACTGCTTTGTTAATTGTTTTAATCGACTAATATTATGTAATCGATTACATAGTTGAAATCAGTTTTTAAGGTTTGCTGGAATAATCGATTACCATCATCTGTAATCGATTACATAGTTCATTTTGAAAATCCCAATCTTCTGACTTAATCAATTACCAAAACTCGTAATCGATTAAAAAGTTCATTTTGTGAAACTGAGCTTTCTGTCTTAATCGATTATAGCTCGATTTAATCGATTATTTTGCTCGTTGCTAAAACCCAGAGGCCTTCTTGAACAAATTAATCGATTAAGTGATAATTTAATCGATTATAGAAGCATTTTAATCGATTACAATTAGTTACAAAATCTGTTATAAATAGATTTGAAGGCTTGGCCTGAGTAAGAACTTGATCAATTCGTATTTTTGAGTATACATAAGCTTCTAAACTCTCTCAAAGTGATTTTCTAGTTCTATTACTTCTTGCTTCATTCAAATCATTCATGGGTCTTTGAATGAATCTTGAGCAAGAAACTTTTCAAGGTTAAGGAAAAGCATATGCTGATTTTGTTTTGTTATTCAACCTAATTTGGTAACTCATGTGCATTACATTCACTAGATCATCAGGTTGTCTCTCTCCTTAATCTTTGTGTGTAAATTCCTTTTTGAATTTCTGGTGTAAATATCTATTGTAAGTGGGTTCTTCTAGCTTGGGTCTAGAGAAGGGTTCTCTAGTTAAAGAACAGAGTAGTGTTCTGTGATTCTTGCTCCTTAGAATTCTAATAGGGTTTTAGATTTCTATTCTTTATCTAGGGTTGATAAAGGGAAGGTTTTGTAATAAGCTTGTAAGAAAAAGATTTATAATAGTGGAACTCTAATCTAATGTTGATTAGAAGCAACTGGATGTAGCTTTAGTTGTGAAGTGAACTAGTATAAATTGCTTGTGTGTTGTTTCTCTATCTCTATTACTTTTATTGTTCATTGATTCTTTGATTCATATTCATTGTTCAACAAATTCTATTTTGAGCAAATTGATTCCAAGGGGCTGAGCTATTTGATTGAGTAAAAAGATTTCTTGGTTTTGCCTGAAACTCTGATTTGAATTAATTTTAAAATACCAAGATTTTAACCAATTCACCCCCCTCTTGGTTATTGTGAGTATTCCCTTTATTTCAATGACTTCATCATGGAATGTGTAGATATTTGTCTTAGCTTTGCACAACCACTGGGTCTGCAACTTTTGGTTAAATTTTTGCCATGATCCAAGTTGTATTAGACCACAGCTTGTGCATTAAAGTTGAAGAGTTTTCTTCAAGCTTTCCATAGCAACCAAGAACAACTTAATTTCAATTCTGGAAGTACTCTAGATATAATGTCCATCATGAACTCGTTTTGTTGATGAAATTCCATTCTGAGTGTGTTACAAAAATGTTGTTCTTCATGTCATGTTCATTGTGCAAATCTTCATGTCTGTAACATTATTCTTGTCCTCTAGTTGCTGATTACTTCTCATGGCTTGAAGTTTTCTCTTCATTCAACGAGCATGTTGACTTCTTCATTGCAATACACAACCAAGGATACTTTGAGTCTTCTTTTGAGCTATCAAGCCTATCATCTTTTTTGGGTGACTCATGACAACCTTGAGTTTACTTTAATTATTGTTCTTTATAGAACTTGTCTTTTTTTAATACACTTAAGCAAACTCATCAATAGGCATAAATTTAGAAGACTTATGATTTGTGTCAGAAGGTTTGTCATAATTAAAATACAAAAGGGTTTTGGACTTGACAAATTTTACATCCTTCTTGTGATAATTGTCTTTACAGTATGAGTATCAGTGTACCTCTATAAGGTTTGTTGGACCTTACATCTATAGGGATTCATCCACTCATCTATACTATAATCACATTCCCATTAGCCACTGCGAGAACCTTCAATGGTACTAGTTGAAAGCCAATTGAGCACCCTTAACTTGCATACCTACTCATATGCAATGTCATGCACACTACCAAACAATCTTAATACCACAAGTTCCCTTTATGTTATATATTCACCATTTTTGGTAAAAATCTACTTATGAACCCATTAGTAGTTTAATAAGCCCAATAAGGCATTCTCACCCTATAAATCCTTACCCTCATCAAACTTTTATAAAAATGTGAATTTTCTAACATAGAACTAGAACTTTTGTGGGCATCTTTTCAACTCTCATAAAGTCATAAAATTCAAAACTTGAAATAAATTTGAAAGCCATTAGTTTCCAGTAAGGAGCAGTCTTTCTTAAGCTAAAGACAAGGCTTGCTTAAGCATGCACACCCAAGGGTATTACTTAGCTTTGAGTATGTACCCGCTTAAGCAACATGTCATCTTGCTTAAGCGAAAACACTTTTAGTAACCAACTAATCTCTCTTAAGCAATCATCAATCTTGCTTAAGAGAATTCGCTTCAAGGGATCATCACTTCCTCTGTACCCTATCGCTTAATCAAAACCATGTCTTGCTTAAGTGACCAAGCTTACTTAAGCACCATGCATTCTCGCTTAAGAGAGTTTTTGTTCAGAGGCAAGCTACATCTCCGTGACATGTCTCACTTAAGCGAGACTGGCTCTGCAAATTTTTGAGCTTCTACATAACAATCTCATATGGATTCCAAATCTTTTACAATTCAAATTCCACATCATACATCATATATACAACAAATCATTCCACCCCCCCAAAAAAAAACATTCCAAACATAAAATACTCAAACAAAGCATTCAATCAAATTAAAGTTTTCCTCATCTTATATTTTATACAATTTTCTTGAAAGAGAAGTTAAAAGGAAGACCTTTGAGAGTTCTTTTCTCTACCCTTGCGGTAGTTTCAACTAGTAAAGGCCTAGATACCAAAATGAACTTCAATCAAACTTTGACCTTTCAAAAAAAATTGATGAAACTCACTTATCAAATTCTTGGTGGAAGGAGAGAAATGAACTAAGAGATGAAGAAGAAAACAAAATTGAGGTTACCAACTCATAACTAACAAAAGAGACTCCAAAAATTAAGAAAACAAAGCTTTCATTGAGTGAATCTTAAAAATTGTCAAGCTTTTTAGAAGAGAAGAAGAAGAAGCTTAGGGTGGAAGAAAAGAAAAGATACAGATAAGTGAGAAAGGAAGGCTCTTTGAGCTTTTTGAACTTTGTGAGATTAAAGGGATTAGCATATCTCCTATATCTACCCCTTTTCTACATGTTCCTAAGCCCAAACTAAGGCCCAACCTTGCTTAAACCCACTAAAGCACCTCAAACATCAAAAACATAAAATTTTAATTAATTAACATAATTTTAAATTTTATTGCATCTTGAATTAATCACTTAAGCGCATAGTTAGGAAAACTATAGCGTTACAAAAGTACTACTGCCTAGGTTGCATTATCAACCCAAAACATGGTATTGTGAAGCAAGAGCTTTTATTGAAACCCTTTTAGGAGTACATATACTTTATATAGCTACCCCTTTACATTTTACAGGATTGATGAACCAACATATACATTTACAAAATATATAAGCAGTTGGCAACAATGCAACACAACCCCCCACTTCTAAAATATGTCTGAAATATGGGATTCAAACACTCGAAGCTTTTTGAAGACTAGCAGCATATTGTCGTGCCCATTGGTCATAGTGAATAATTTCTTCGAGTGAAGGAGATGCTACTAGTTCCTTTTGATGTTCCTGACAAGTTAGTTCCACAACCTTGAATATATCTAGATAACTAATCCTGGAAATGGAGAAAAAATGCAATTAGAAGAGGATTCACCATGACAAACCAAAAACTTTCAAAGAATATCTGAAGAAAGAAAAGAAGTATAGATAAATCCTAAACAAGGGGCTTTCAGGTAAAACATGCAATATACGCGTTTATATGGATAAAATCATCTAATATAGAAGTAGAATGAAATTGTAGATTATTTTTGGCTTATATACATTTTTGGTTCTGCAACTTAATGTTTTTTTTTTTCATTTTCATTCCTATAATATTATTTTTCATTTTAGTTCTTGTCAAGTGTGTTTGTTTTATTTTTCGTCTTTAAAGTGCTTTAGATAATGTTATGAAAAGTAAAAAAAAAAAAAAATTGTGTTGAACAGTGAAAAAAGAGTTATCTAAAGCACTTTAAAGATGGAAAACAAAACAAACATATTTTACAAGGACTAAAACAAAAACAAAAAATTACAGGAACGAAAATGAAAAAATGTTAAATTACAGAGATAAAAAATATATTTAAACCTTTGATTTTTGGGATGGACTCTTTCATGACTGGAACACTTTTGGTATGCATAACTAATTAGTAATTCTACTCCAACCCATCAAATTTCAATATCATCCCTCAATGAAATTTTAATTTACATTACTATATATCAAATGGTCAAATGTTATGTTAGTCCTGACTCCTGATGCATCCTTCTCCCTTATACAAAAAAGATTTGGGGGGATGTATCAATATCATTGCTTGAATAGCATTGATCTCCAAGGAAACACAAATGCAGTAAAATTCTCATAGCAATACAGGCATTAGGAAAGTAACTAAGATAATGCTTACTTTTCTTCGACAAACATTTCTACAGCTTTCTCATTTGCTGCACTTAGAACTCCTGTCATGGTGCCTCCAGCACGTCCCGCAGCATAGCAAAGATTCACTGATGGAAACTTCTTATCATCAGGTGCATAAAATGTTAGAGAACCATACCTGAGTGAAGAGATGTCAAATATAATTGTGTCAATAAGTTGAATAGTTTGCACGGTATATATGCCTATTATCATTTGTCACTACGAAATGGTTCATAATGAGTTAAATGAAAAAAAATAAAGCTATCTAGTTAGCACTTTGTTGTGAAAAGAAAATTGAAATTCAACTAAGCTGATATCTATTCATCAAGAAAGGCTTCACAATGGTGATGAATGCTTCATGATAAAGGTTATAGTTGCACATTTAAAAATGTTTAATTACTCCTTTTGTCTCTCAATAAAGTAAGCCATATTTGAACTAGTTAAGGAAAACATGATACAAGGGAAAGTGTTTGTACTTGCTAAGATCAAGTCGAGGCCAAGTTACTTCAGAGCAATAGATTCTTTCTGGCCAAGATAATGTATAAAGGAGTGGTAAGCGCATGTCAGGTATCCCCAACTGTGCAATAACAGATGAATCCTGAAAAGAACAAAAAGAAGATCATACAAGGTCAAAATGATATTTGGTTTTCTCTGTCTCTTGTTTCGTATTCCCTTTTGCTTGTATTTCAATTTGAACTTAAGCAATTCACATATTCAAGCCTTCGACTTGTAGGTAGTGTCATTCAGTATGTGAGTGAGAATTTCTATGTTTATTAACAAGCACAAACTAACACAGCATGTTGTAAGGTTTAAACCTGTGTTTCAACCAAGGAATGTATGATAGATTGTGGATGAATAACAATCTCAATATCGTCATAGCTTGCTCCAAACAAGTAATGTGCTTCAATTACTTCTAGACCCTGCCAATAATTAAAGTTATTATATAGCTATAAGAAAATCAATGGATTGACTCACAAGAAAGGACTTTATCATCCAAATGTGTTGACTGTTGAAGGAACCAAACCTTGTTGAAAAGGGTAGCAGAATCTATAGTTATTTTTCTCCCTAGACTCCATATGGGATGCTTTAATGCATCCGAAAGTTTAATGTCTTTCATCTTTTCAGCAGGCCATTCTCTGTTAAACACCAGAATGACAGATAACCCAGGTCAACTATATAGAGCCTAAAACAGCACTAAAAGGTTTCCCGAATAAGACAAAATTGATTCAAATAGATCTCCATCAAGATTATTGTGCTATTATGCTTCAAGCTAGGCTTTAAATTGCGGTTGCAGATGTGATTTCATTGTGATCCTTGACATTGGGAAACACTGGGGGCAAATGCAGATGCAGCCGCAATGGAGGTCAGAGTGAGCTCAAAAACTTTAACATTACAATGTGACCAAAATCGCAGCTGCAGATCGTTTTTTAACACCATGGCTTCAGGCTTAATGAAAACTTTGATATAGAGAACTTAAAACACAAGTTGTTTGGAACATACAAGTGCAAATACATATAAAAAAGCCAGGTTTACATTTAGACAGAAAAAAATTTCAACGCTCCAAGACATGAATAGCATGCTTCATATAAGCTTTATCTGGCAACATCAAAATTCTTCTTGAAGTTGAACTATTTTTCCTTACCTGAAAGCACCTCCTGATCCAGTTAAGAGGATTTTTCTAAGTGCACCCTTTGGCAACCCCTGGATAGACTGTGCAGAGAAGAATTCTTTAAGCATCAGTGATTAACACAAGCATGAAGTGGTGCAAATAATAAATACATTGCTTCAAAGCAATAGAAAAGATGTAAAAAGTGATATACTCAGTAAATGAGGTGTGTCCGTGACTAGATAATGGACTTAAGTACCTGAAAAATTGCAGAATGTTCCGAATCAGCGGGAAGAATTTTTATGTTATGTTTGTGAGCAAGAGGAAGAACAAAAGGGGCTCCAGCAATCATAGTCTCTTTGTTGGCCAATGCTATGTCTTTCCCTGCTTTAATTGCTGCAACTGTTGGCTGAAGAAAATAACCAATAGCATCTTTAATTTTATTGCACCCCAACTAATCTTGCTAAAAATTTCACCAATATTAAAATAGCAGCAGAGTGTTTCTGTTTCTCTAGTTTTAATTCACACCAACTAGACAAAAATTTATTAAGTTCACTACTTTACTCTAGATGAGCATCACCGAATATTTATGTTTCTGTAGTTTCTAACTGTTTTGGAATACAAGTTACATTATTTATGTGCAATGAATGACATCCTTCAACTTTCAAGCTCAATGACAACCTCTTCTCTCAAACAATTATGTACAAACATTAACTTGAACATAAATACTTTGACTTGTCTTATCTGTTTAGTGATATTAAGAGGGGTGTCAACAACACTCTCTAGCACTCTATTTCAAACACTTTCTCTTATTCGTTCATGTGGATTACACTAGTTTGGGAACGGATCCAACATATTTCCTACTGTCGGAAAGAGTGTGTCTAACATTTCTCATGATATATTTTTTGATCTGTAGGAATTAAACACGATACTAGGGGATTTATAACACTCACACATCATACTTAACCAACTGAGTTAAATCTCCTTGATATATCTAACTTCACCTTGTAAATATGGTATACAGAAAAAAATGGTTATGAAGATTGAATGGAAGAACATGATTTATAATTACCTTCAATCCTGCACAACCAACAATTCCTGTAACTACAGTGGTGGCATCAGGGTGACGAGCAGCCTGAAAAAAATATTGTTACTTAGGTAGGATTTAGAAAAAAACTGTATTGCCTTCATAAAATTTACATCAAATGATACGAGGGAAAAAAATTAAAGGCTTAAATATGTTGAACGTCTTTGATAAATGACCGAATTTTATTTTAGGTCCCTCATAAATTTTTTTGTTGATTTGAATCCTCGTTGAAACTTTTGTTTTGAATCCTTACCATCATTCTAACGATCATTGATCATGAAACTTAAACATATTTAAGCTTAAAATAAAATAAAGATTTCCACCTCAATGACTCCTTGCTCTCCTGGGATGATTTCGGGTTTGTGATCCACATCAGCCAAAGCCTCTTTGAGTTCATCAATTAAAGACTCATTTCTAAGACCAACAACTTCAGGCTTAAATGTTTTAATCTGCAAAATAGAAAATATCGCGAACATGAGAATATATATATATATATATATATATATATATTGTACTCCAAAAAGATCAGACATATAGTAGAGCATTTGATGTCGCTTTTATCTTTAAGAATTCAAGTCACCTCTTCTCATCCAAATTGTCTTGATTTACTAGACAACTTCTCTATTCACAAATTGAGGAGGAAAACAATAGAATAAATAAATGCCCAAGAACAATATGAAAATCCTCTGTTGCACATGACTGGTATAACAATGAGACTATTGTACTCAACAGATTATGGGATTTAAAGAGTATGCGTTGGGCATTTATGACTATTTCAAAAGTCCTCTTTTGACTTTACAAAATCACAATCACTTACTTTTTTTTAGTATAAAAAAAAAACGGTATTTAAAATAACATGTAAACGATTAACATGAATGATATTTTGTGAAGTGATTAACTAACGAATAATTTTTAAAATCTTTCAAACAAAGATTTCCAAACTATACAAATTTGAGAACTAATATAGATGTGAAAGTTCCATTACATGTTGAAATAAGGTATTTATTATTACCTGGTCAGCCAGAAGAGTAATATTAGAGCCAGCAGCAAGGCTGACAACTTTAAATCTTTCTGGAAACTCAGCCACTATACTCAGTGTCTACAAAAGAAACCAAGGGAAAATAATTAAGATTAGAAGGGGTTAAATGCGTCCCAAGCCATGCCATAGTTTTATAATAGTTTTAGATTGCATTAAAGAAAATTGCAAATAAATAATGCCAACGCGGCCACAAATGTGACAAATTGAAAGATTAAAAATATAGGTATTCAATAGGCTAGAACACCGAGTGCCTACCCGGACCCCAAACGAAGGAAAGATAACTCATAATACATTGTACTCGGCCAACATGGTCGAGTACCCATTTGGCCCTACGAAAAACCATTAATACCAATTAACAATAATCATTGGGTTAGAGCACCTAAACCTGATTGCATAACGTATTACTATGATAATCAACGCTCGCTGGCCCAAAGTTTCAAGGCCTAACAAGGTTAGTATAAAAAGGGTTAAATCATCATGTAAAAGTCACTGTACATTTGAATACGACTTAATTATTGAGTTCATGGCTCTGAATTGAACCTTCAGTTGAGCATTAGAGTGTCTTTCGCGGATACCCTCTTCACTCATGGAAAAACATTTGGACATGAATAAAGACCACAAAAGTATAGAACACTATTCGGTGTAGCGGAAAACCCTTTGGTGTAAGGATAGTGTTCGGTCAATCTGTGACAAGAAGATTATTTTGCTATTTATGGATAGAAATTCAATATATACCTGAGTTCCAATTGAACCAGTAGATCCTAAGACAGAAATAGGTTTTTGCCCATCCCATGTCTTGAAATCAGAAGGCTCAGGAATAGCTGTTCCTGGCCATGCTGGTGGTGGTGATTGAGCAGCGGCAGAGCAATAAACTCGTCTCTCTACTGTTGTGTCATTATCTTTTCTCTTCAAAGAAAAGCTACCTGAGAACCAAAACCAGAATCAAAGTAACCCATCATTCAACTAACACTAGATTAAATTACAAGATATTGTTTTCACCAAAATATGATAAACAATGATATAGCATGAAGACTAATATGACCTCAATATCTACGCAATGCTAATCATGCAAAAGTTGAAACATAGAAAACATTTGTTCAATTCAAGTTTGAACATGTGATGTGGATTTGTGACTGGTGCAAATTACAGTTTTATATTTGAACAATGTTAGTCACATATTAAACTCTACACAATTAGCAAACTTCCGTGTCATTAACCAAATGAATTGGCCTACAATATTTGAATTCAATGCGATTACTTAATAAGATACCATACAGTTTGTGCAGTAAATTTTTTTTTTATCCAATCAAAAATAGGTATCAAAAATTTATAATAACTAGTGTATCTTGTTGAATTAAGACTCATTCATTTATGATTTTTGACTGAACCCATTGAATATATGTTAACAATTTGGATAACTGTCCTTAGTTACTAATTTTATATTATATAAATGACGACCATAAATTGTGAAACATTAAATGAGCGTTT
Organism: Glycine tomentella; assembly: GCA_007407185.1. Classification (NCBI taxonomy): domain Eukaryota; kingdom Viridiplantae; phylum Streptophyta; class Magnoliopsida; order Fabales; family Fabaceae; genus Glycine; species Glycine tomentella. The sequence continues at coordinate 232,951 of PYAF01001651.1, read as the reverse complement.
CTTCCACAACTATTTTCAATACCATCTCTATTGAAGTCTTAAGACATGAGTCGAAGTCACCTGAAAAAAAAGACACGAGTCGTAGCTATAAAATTACTATATAGTTGAAAAAACGTGTTTAAGACAAGATAATTTGGTTCTGAAAAAAATATTGGTAAAACTTAAATTGCTCAATATAAAATTGTTTGTTACAAAATAAATTGTTTTCTTTGGTGGTCCTTAAATGATCTATTTTATGTTGGATTTTTCCATCATTTTATGAATGGACATATGGGAGTTTATGAGATGCATAATCTATTAGAGAATTTGGATAGAACTATTTGTATTTTGTTCTGTACCTATATGCTTTTTGTCTGAATGAACGAACTTATACGGAAAAAGGTAGGAGTAGTTTTTTGTTTAAATAAATATTTATTCTAAATATTTTTAAAATAAATAATGATATATCATTGAATATAATTTATAATTTTTTGATTATCGCCTTGTTTATAAAATTTAGAGTTTTTAAATCATAAAATAAAAATGTAATCTAACCTTTTTTCCCCAATCAATGATCTTGCATCTAAATATCACTAATATTTCGAGAGAGAAAACGGAAATTAAAGAAACAGTAAACCAATTAGCAAGAGGATTTTATATGATTTCCATTTTTTTCACCAAGAAAACATATCACGTACCATTTTATATGAATACCTGGTATTATAATGCACTAAAAAAACCTGGTATTATAATTATCACAACATAATGATAATGTGAAATAAATTTTTTTCAAGTAAAAGCGTAGTCTACACCTAAACAAAACGTAGCCTACACAAAACAATGGTACCAGCTGGTATTATTGGTGCAATATATAATTGTGTAAAAACGAAGTCTTCACAAAAGAATTCTCTTGCTAATTAATTGGTTTACTTTTTCTTTAATTTCTTTTTTATGAATATCATTTCGAATGTTCTTCACATACATACATACATATATATATATATATATATATATATATACACACACGCACGTACGCATAGCTTGTCTGGAAAACTAGTCTGAATGGAAGAGTTCAATAGCAATTTGCACGTAACTCGTTATTATTAGATATATTTTAATTTGATTAATTTTGAAATATGTTACTAACAACTTAAGTTTTGACATAACCAAATTATCCCATAAAACTGTCTAGTACTACAAGACAAATGTTATTTAGTGATATCATTGTCTTCAGGAGTTTACCTCTCACTTTATTGTTGTGATAAGAAATGTTTTAAAAATTGGATTGTTAATTAATCTAATTCAAGGTTTATTAGTTTGATTAAAGTAAATGTGTGTGGGTGTGGATATAAATGATATGATATGATATGATATGATATATATATATATATATATATATATATATTACAACATAAAGCATCTAAATCCCTAATATACTTTAATTATAATATCGATTTCTAATAATTAAGCTTAGATGAACCTTTTTGAAAATATAATTATTTTTTTTACTGATTTTGCATATATTTTAAAATAGGGAAAGTAGGGAAATAAAATAAAATTTAATAAGAATTGAGTTGAGAAGAAATACGAGTTTAATTAAATTATATTTATTATTTAATCATTTTGAAAATTGCATACATACAAAATTACAAGACCAAAAAATAATTTATTTACGTAATCTCAAAGTTTTAGTATTTTTTTACCAGTTTATAGGTATGTTAAAATTAATTAAAATAAGCAATTTTGATAAATTTCATAAATATTTTTAGAATGAAACTTTTTTAAGGCATTTTTAGAGTGAAATATAAACTAGGTTTCTGGTGCAAAATATCTTGGAGAATCTTTCAGTAGAGTACGTGTCGAATGATTTTAAAACCTTACGTAAAAATATTTCATCTTTTATTTCCCAAAATTTAAAAAAAAAAATCTTAAAGAATATCAAACCTTTATTTCCTTTCTCGCTTTCAATTTCACTGGAACTTATCATTCAATCTCTATCTAGATATTTTGACGAAGCTGTCAAAAATAAATAATTCTTTAATCCAATGTGAAAATGATTAAATGATAGGGAAATGGTAATAGAACTCCTTCGTTAATGTGGTGCCTCTGTGCTTCGTGGCGTTATTCAACTAACTCTGCCGTCGTATTCATTTTAATTACGTACCGAAGGTATTTTTTTGTCGTTTCGTCGTCATTTACTGCATGCATAGACCACTGATTCCTTAACTATGTATATTTCTTGCCGCTTCTTCATCGTTTCCATCAAAACTAACCTCAAAGCATAGTATCATGGTAATATGATTGCATAGCTAATTAAGCAAAAACATCACAGTTTAAGTAATTAAAGGGTAAATAGTGTATCAACGGATAATCATCCAATCATAGACTCTCATGTATAATAAATTTATACATTTTTACAATAATTTCCTTAAAACTAACACTAAAAATAATTTCTGATTAATATATGGACTATTTAAGATTTTTATAATAACAATGCATAAAATTAAATATTTTCTTTTATCTTTATATCATAATGAAATTAGGAATTGTTGGAGGGAAAATATAAAAAGTTGAGCAAAAAATAGGATATGATAATGGCGTTGCTCATGAGAATAACCCACAAATAGCCAGAAAAAAAAAAGGCAAAATAATAAAATAAAATAAAAAAACCATTTAGGGAATATATAGCTCGTGAAGTTTATGAGGAAAATTAGAAGAAAAAAAAAAGTTGATAAGCTTACAGATATACAAGTTAAAACAAATATTGAAGTAAAGAAGAAGCTCTTATTGGTTTTGCTTATCAAGAACCATACAAAGACAGGAGAGAAAATTGAACCTGGAAGTTTTGTGGAGTTATTTGATGAGAAAAATAAGGGCTTCACTTGAGCTGGAGAAGGCAAATTCAGAGCCATCACCCAATTAAGTTGAACCAGCCACGTCTCAAATGTTCACGAATGAAAAACTGAACCAAAATCAACGTATTATTAATAAGTAAGGTAATAGTTGTCCCAAAGTGGTGAGAAGTAGGAGACAAAATGATAAAAGAAGAAACGCCACAATTCGTATGTGTGGTCTTAGAAATGCCATCTCTAATAACGTTTTTCAATTTGGTGGACTTTTTTTTTCTTAATTTTCTCGTTTTCTATTGGTACACGTGTTTGCTTTTATTATTAGTCAAAACAAAAAAGGGGTAACGGATAATTATAACCGAGAAAGAAAGTAATGGGCATATTGGAAAAATGGACCCATTTAATAACCAACACTCGTTCTTGGCTCCGTATTTATCAAGAAATGAAGATATGGCTTATGAAGTCCTCGTATCATCGACTACTTTCGAAGTTTCCATAATATGTAGTCATTCATATAATCCACACAATAAGTGAAAGCATCGGAGGAAATAGTCCTAAATATCGAGCATATAAATTTTAATTATATATTGTTAGGTTTAGAAAAAAATATTTTGTTTTCTACTTTAAAAAGTTTGTAGAGAATAATAAAAATAATTTTTATTGTTTTTATTTTTATTTTTACTATTTTTGTATAATCTTTTGAAATTAAAAAATAAATGAATATAACTTTCAATTAATAAAGTAAAAAAAATGTTAAAATACAAGTGTGAGATCGAGTTCCATATCAACTAGGAATGAGAATGTTGAACATCATATAAATGATAATAAGACATAAACTCGAGTCTAAAGGTTTTGGATTACTGAAGGGCCTTAGTGTCTGAGGTTGCAAGCTTCCCTCAACTCCATGGAAGTTCATGTGGACTTTGAGCAACTATCGGTGATTCTTGAGAAGGTAGCACCATGCAGTCCAAGACCTGAGACCACACCCACACCTAAGCCTGGATCAGTGAGTCCTTTGAAGAATTGACTAAATTGATTGCTTTTGCACTTATCACTGGTGCTAGAGATCCTTCTACCTTTCAAGAGGTTATGAGCAACTAGGAGAAAGACATATGGATGGGTGTTATGGTGGAGGAGATAACCTTTACAGAAGGGAGTTGATTATGATGAGATCTTCTCCCCAGTCGTAAAATACACTTCTATCAGGGCGGTGCTAGCCTCGGTAGCCAATTGTGACATGCAATTGGAGCAAATGGATATGAAGACAACCTTTCTTCACAATGATCTTGAGGAGCAAATTTACATGGAGTAGCCAAAGGGGTTCCGTAAAGGTGAATCGAGTCAACTGATTTGTAAGTTGAAGAAGTATTTGCATGTATTGAACAAGTCTCTAAGGCAATGGTACAAGTGGTTTGATTCCTACATGCTTTAGACAGGCTATAGACAACGTGAGTATGATTGTTGTGTTTATGAGAGGACCCTTGATGATGGCTCTTTTATTTTATTTTTTTTTGTTATTGTATGTTGATGATATGTTGATTTCTAGTAATCATTTGTGTGATGTGAATGAGTTGAAATCATTGCTAAGCAAGGATTTTGACATGAAGGACTTGGGTCCTACCAAGAAGATTCTTGGGATGGAGATTCACAGGGACATGAAATCCATATGCTTGTAGCTCTCACAACAAGGCTATGTTGAAAAGGTGCTAGACAGGTTCAACATGAGAAATGTGAACCCTGTGAGTACTCCATTGACAAACCACTTTAAGCTTTCTATAGATCAATATCCAAAGATAGATGCTAAGGTGGAGTACATGCAAAGGTTTCCTATGTCAATGCCATTGGTTGCTTGATGTATGATATGGTGTGCACTAGACCGAATTTGGGACATGTTGTAAGCCAAGTCTACAAGTTTATGTCTGACTTAGGGAAGAAACATTGGGAAGTAGAAAAATGGATATTGAGGTACCTAAAGGGTAGCATAGGTTATGGCATTATGTTTGGCAATTAGAAGGGTGATCCTTCACTTGTGGGATATGTAGATTCTGACTATGATGGTGATCTGGATGGCAAAAGGTCTACAACAGGGTATGCCTTAACTCTTGTAGGTTGGTCTGTTTGTTAGAAGTACATTATTCAATCTCATGGTAATACCAACAACTGAAGCAGAGTACATGGCGATAGTAGAGGCTAGCAAGGAAATTGTGTGGTTAGCAGGGCTAGTGAAAGAGTTGGGCATTGAGCAAGGTGGAGTTTAATTGCATTGTGATAGTTAGAGTGTTATCGATTTGGAAAAAAATCAAGTGCATTGTGATTAACCCAAGCATATTGATGTAACGTTCCACAAGATCACGAAGTTGATGACATCTAGTCAGCTTTTGCTGAAGAAGGTTCACACTTCAGAGAATGGAGCTGATATGTTAACTAAGGCGATCACAACTGACAAGTGCAAGCATTGCTTGGACTTGATGAATGTTGTTCAGTGTTAGATGTGACAAGACACCCTACCCAGGAAATTGAGGTGGATTTGCTATTTATCTTCCATGGGGCTGAATATTTGCCAAGGTGGAGATTGCTGACCATGACTCGTATTTTATGGGAGGGCAAATGTTGTAGCATAGTGTAAGGGTCACTTGTTGTTGGGTTACAAAGATAATGTACATTGTGTAAGATAATGTACGCGTATATTATATATTGTGTTATAACACCATTGTTTATGAATAAGAAAAGGAATCAGTTGCTCTTCTTCTGAGGATGTAGACACACTTGCCAAGCCTCATTAAATCCCTTGTGTTTGCATGTGTGCATGTGATTTCTCTCATTTCCTTTAGAATTTCGATTTCTATTGCTAACAATTGGTATCACGGCTTCCTCTTAAGAGGGAGGTTACCATGTAGAAGAGACTCACATTTGAGGGGATATTGTTGAAATACAAGTGTGAAGTGAAGTCTCATATTGGGTATGAATGTGAAGGTTGAGCTCCATATAAGTGAGGGTAGTACCCAAAAACTCGAGCCTTAAGGTTTTGTGTTAAAGTGTGGTGTTAGGTTCAATTATGTGGCTGCTCACGACCTATTGTTGGAAATCTCCCCAGTGTTTATCCCCCTCAGTTTCTGTAACACCCCGTGTGCACCCGGTGTATTAACATTATTATTTATATCAGATTAGCGCTTAATCACTTAATTAAAAACTTTACGGAAGCATAATCGAAAACCATATTTCTTGATTACATTATGTATGGAATATCAACATCTCATATCAAAACAACACAAGCCCCTGCTGATCCAGATCATAAAACATAACCATAGGCAGATGTATACAAATATCTTAACAGATATAAACAGGAGGAAATATCATAACATAACATAACTGGTTATGTACATCATCTGACACTCGAAGTGTCTATACAAAAGAATAAGCATCCGAGTGCTTTCTGATCTCAGAGATCCTTCCTCACACGAGGGCATATACAATATACATATCAAAAGACTACATGTGTGCACCACACATCTTCCCTCTACAGGGGTACAATATATCATCAAAAGACTGAGCCACCAAGCTCTCCTCAAGCTGCCTCACAGCCAAGCAGGTACCGTCTCTACTGGGGCCTCCCGCCCTGAGACCGCTCCTCTCTGCCAGAAGCGTCACTTGAAACCATATAAGCCCCACACGGGGTGAGATAAACATCTCAGTAAGCTCAGGGTCCTTGGAGGCATCTCCTTCACCCTGGCTCACTCGCCATGACACAAGTCATCGAGGTATCACAACCAAACTGGCCTCCCGGCCCTCATAATAATACAAGCAAGTCATCTAGCTCTAATGTAAGGTGGATCCAATCAACACCAAACCCAGTGTGAAACCGGAATTCATACCCGTGCCATCCCATTGGGAGCTACCCCTTACGTATGGACGCATGTATATGGTACCTTCGAGAATAGGCAATCAACCGCAACGGGATACACCTATCTCTTGGTCTTAAGGGATCATCATCACCCTGGGATCTCATCAACCATGAGCAAACCAAACTAGGAGGTGCGCTCTACTCCTAGGGAGGTCCATATCTATCTAACTGGCCAGAAGATCTATCAACAGGTATCATACACATACAAGCATAGATACAAGCATACATATCATTATGAGGATGCAACAACCATCAATGAATGCATCATGAATGCAACCATCACTCCCTCGGAGTATGGTGGAACACAGCAAGTGGGAAACATCCCCAAGGGACCAAGAACTTACCTGGCAAAGCCGAGCTCTGCAGTTTTTCCCTTGCTCTGTGGCCTACGCCACTGACACCCGCGGTGCCATGCCCTATACAAGGCACATAAACACATATCAAACACTAAGCAATTATACAAGCTCAAGCTTATATCACGGTTTTCAACCGTCTCAATGAAAGGAACCTCGGTCCTTCCCAAAACCACTAAGTCATCTAACTTAAGGTTTATCAGAGTCCAACCAATTACATACCACATATAGACCCTTAGTGGTCTAGCTTGGCCTAGCCAAAGCACTAGTGTCTTCACAAGACACCGGTAAAAGCCGACACAAAGAGCTTAAAGCTCACCACAGCCCAATTTGTAACCATCACTTCACTCTTTCATTTTATTCGTATTTATTTTATTTGCAGCGGATAATTTATTTTAAAAAGACCAATGATTAATTGAAAATAAGTGAAGTTTTGAAAATGATTTTGAAATAAAGGTTTGATAGTATATCTTATTGGATTTATCCACAAGTAGATTGGAAAACATAAAAGGCTATGTCATAACATTAATACAAACCAT
>PYAF01001651.1:177914-204269 GCA_007407185.1 Glycine tomentella | reverse complement strand
ACTAACATAATTTTTCTGTAGTTAAGGTTATTCTTTGGTTATGCATAAGTTAGTAATAATCTTACTTGATTAAGGTATGGTGGTGTAACCATACTCATAAGCTTAATGGATAAGATATGGTGGTTTAACCATACTTATGATATAAAAGATGATATGATATATATTATGCTTATGAATTTGATTTTTATGGATGTTGATAGGTTGATTAAGATAGGTGGATTCATGTTTCCATGTTCCAAGTCCAGTACGAGGCTTTGGGGAAACAGAATCTGATGCTACATACAGTACGATATGTAGTACCTAGGTGCAAGGATATATGGCAAAATTCATGCATGTTTGCGTAAGACTATAGCAACGTCCACACTCAGTGTGGCCACATACAGTACGATATGTGGAGGCCATTTGTCCTGGGATAGTTCATCTCATGCATTCATGTAGTTGCATATTGCTTGTGAATGTGTTTGATTATTTGAATGATTTTACTAACATAATAATAGGTTCGGGATTTAGCTTTATCTACTGAGAAATTTATTTCTCACCCCATCTGTTTCATGTTTTTTTAGATGGCAATGATGGGCAGGTTTCATGAAGCCTTGGAGTAGTGAAGAAATATAAAAGAAGTTATATAACAAGCTGGATATTTGAGAAAGTAGTGTACTTGTATTATATAAACTTTTGTATCAGAGACATTGGCTATGTATATAAGTAACAAATCTTTTGCAGATTTTACATTTTAAAAACATTACTATTATACGTCTCTTAGAAATTTATCCTTAAGTAAAAATAAAAATAAGTAAATATTTAGGTCGTTACACCATTCACAGGTTGGTAAATCCAAACTAAGGTAGACCGTCAAGGTTCATAAACCCGAATGCTTTGGTCGACCTCTAAAAATCTAGGACGGACATGTCACTGGTACATCTGTAACGTCACAGAGAACCCATGATCAGCTCTTCGAACCTCCAACCAAGACTACACTTGGGTAAATCTCTACCAAATCCAGCATGGACAATTCCACTGGTACCAACACCGACAAAACATGAGGTACAACTATGTCTACCTCCAACATATGTTATTGTTATCATATTATGTCGTTGCAGGAACAAAAGTTCTCAGGAACATAAAGACCAAGATATATACTTGGCACAAAGACTAGGGTCCACTCTTGGTCTCCTAAAATCCATTGGTATCATTATACACTATGGAATCTTAACATGGAGAACCATGGCAGTCAGCAGATATTGACAACACTTAACATCGACCTGCATAGTTATCAACAACTCTTGATAACCCATTACTCTCAATACTTGAGATCAATCTGCAGTCAACCTCATTTTCACCGACTTATCCACTAAGGAAACACGAGCTACTCAAAGCTTTACTTTGATGATTTCAGCGCTCATAAATTCTATTGATGCAGGAATATGAGCCACAAAGAAATATCTTTGATATATAAATGTGCAAGATCATCTTGGCATGATAAATCCAAAAAATATTCTGGGTACTCTAACTCCTATGGAACCTCGACATGCAGTACCATAGGATCATTATATTTTGCAGGAATAATTATCTAAGATCCGTCCTTGACATATCAAGAACATTTCACGCATCTGATGGGAACCTCAACAAAAGAGTCCATCCTCGAAAATGCAAATTCAAGAAATAATCTTGGTATTTCTAATTCATGAAGAACCTTGACAAGTCGGGGTAAAAACTTAGTCATTTGCTAAAGCAAGGGTTCAAACACAAATGTATGTGGTCAACCTCAACATTTCCAAGTCTAAGATATATTCTTAGCACATACTGGAAGTGGGAACCTTGACAAGCAAGACTACAAACTTAGTCATTTGTGAACACAGGAATCCGGCAACAGTTCAAGAATCACACTTGACACTACAGACCCAAGTTATACTCTTAGCAACTGATTGGCTCTCAAATCTCAAAAAGCAAATTGGGATATTTTCAACCGCAGGGCCTCAATTTTTGAACAACAACAAGTCAAGCGAATTACGGATTACCAACCCAAGCGAAACAATCAGAGGATAGCATACAAACAAAAGAAGACACAAAAGAGTCAAAGCAAAAAGAGAATTTTTTATTAATTTGTTAACGCTTTACAATGTCTTCCGGCTAAAAAGAAAAGACAAAGCAAGAAAGACAAAAGATGACAACCTACACTTTGATCTCGTCATCTTCTCCTCCAGCAAATACCCTATCTTGAGTGTGTCTGATCACCGTCGTTCTTAACACACAATCGTTCAAGTCGCTAATCTACTCCTATGCCTTGGCGGCTCTGGTGAGACGATCTCCACATAATGATGGTGAGGTGATCTCCATCTGCTTCAACAGAGATATTGAGGACGAGCTTTTGCACTTTTATCTCCCTCATTGGAATGGAGACTTCCTACAAAACACCTTCCTTTGCACGTCCATAACCACAAATGGCTGAAATAGCTGGTGAAGACCTAATAAGGGGACCGTGACACATGCGAAAGGGAGCTCTAGCACCTCCAAAGCTATTTTGCCTCATCTCGCCCGAAAAAGAAGCAGGGAAGATAATAAGCAGTAGAAGTTTATCCGCTCTTACCTGCCAACAAGGACGAAAAGTCCCTTCGCCAGCTTGATGAGAACGGGTCCTCCTCCTAGAAGAGAAGGACCCATCAGAAGCACCTCCATGAGTGTCCTCCTCAAAGGAATCACCGATGGAGATCACATCGCGCACAACGCGCTGCTCAACAGAACCTCCAGAATCGCTACCCCCATAGCCAAAGCAGAATCGGAAATGGGTGAGATAGACACTTTTTACCTTGAAAGAAAATGGAAAATGGAATCTTTAGCAAGAACAAGAATGAAGAAGAAGATTCAGGAGAGCAAGGACACAGGTGAAGTGAAAATGGAAAAAATCCAATCTACTTAAAGGGGAAGGAGACTCAACGGTTATTGGTGGGATTTTGAAACGTCCCTTAGAAGCTCGCGTCGTGATTAACAACACTCACCCACTACCACACGATCTCCAAAAATGTGGTCACTCCTCAAGTGACACGTGTGCATGGGTAACGGGCGTGGGTGGCACACGACTGCCAGCATTAACCCCGTTTTCAAAAAAATCACATCAAACGGTAGTTTGGCAGAAATTCATCATCATCGACGCCTCACCTATCTGCCAAGTTCAGACTTATCCAGTAAAGTCAAAAAGTTTACATTGGAAAATCCAACATTCACAACCCTGTCCAGATTCAGGTTCATAAATCCAAACTAAAATTTAAAGTTTTGGTCGACCTATGAAATTGTCAACCTTGACACACCCTGTTTACCCTCGGGGGCTAACAATACTCATTATATTACTATGACATTGGACATCCTTCTTCTATGCTCTTTCACCCTCTTTCGCCCATAAATTGGCTTAGAGGCTGGGGGGCTTATGTACAGTCCGAAATAGTAAAATGACACGTGGCCATCTCATAAAACAGTTCTTCACTGCTTTAATTGATTAATTTGATAAAATAATTGATTACAGGCATGTGTGTGATTTCTGGAAAATGCCTTAAGAACATTTTAATCGATTACCACTGGTTCATAATCGATTAAATAAGCTTTACACATAATTAGTAACTTCCTGTGATAATCGATTATCTTGGGATATAATCGATTACATAAGCTTCTGCATAATTTTACACAGCATGTTCATCTGGTTTAATCGATTACCAGATATCCGTAATCGATTAAATATGCATTGTTAAGTTTTAGGCATGGTCTGCGTTAATCGATTAAATGGGTAATTAATCGATTACTAGCGTGCATTGAAAAACTTAATTTATCTGGCTTAATCGATTACAAGGCGAATTAATCGATTATTCTGTTCATAACAGATTTTCAGATTTCTGATGAACACTTTAATTGATTATATGGATAATATAATCAATTACAATAGTTAAAATAATCGATTACATTGACGAAATAATCGATTACATTTAGTTAAAACAATTTTTTTATAAATAGAGAAGCTGAGTTTGAGAAAAAACAATTAAGAAAGAAAGAGATATTCGTGTATACTTTGTGAAATACATATTCTAAAGCTCTCAAGAGTACCCAAGGCTGAAATTAGTGAGATAATCAATTGTGTTGAGTGTCATGAAGAAATACTTGAGTTTTTAGTCTTGATACTCAAGGATTGAAGGTTTTTCTCAAGCTAGTGCTTAAAGAAGTGATCAAGAAAAAGTGGTAGTCATCTTTTGCATATAATCTCAAGTTGATTGAATCATTCATATCATTGTAATTGCGGAGGATTATAAGGTGATATTTCTTGTACCTAAAGCTTGAGTTTGATTAATATTTTTGTTTGATTGTGTTGTATTTCCATATAACATTTGGTTTCTTTAAAGCTTTTTCTAGAGGGAAGAACAGAGAGGGGATCTCTGGTTCTTGGTCTTTTGAAAAGTCTATAGGAAGTAGATTTTGAATTTTACCTAGGAAGGGTAAGAGAGATCATTTGTAAGCTGTTAAAGAACAGATATTTGTTATAGTGGAACTTTAACCAAGATTTGGTTGGAAGAAAACTGGACGTAGCCTCCGGCGTTGAGAGGTGAACCAGTATAAAACGTGTGTGCATTTGATTTCAGATTATATTTCATTTAAATTCTTGAAGTATAAAATTTGTTCATCATATAAACTTGGTTGCTGCACAAGATTAATTTGATTGATGAAGTGATTTGATTTCCAGTTGGTTTTTAATAGATACGGTCTTTGTAAAGTCTTCCACTGTTACATATTTTAGAAGGAAATTTTAAAAACTCTGAGGTAAAACCAATTCACCCCCCTCTTGGTTATTTGCATAAGTGTTCATTATATTTTCAGGTAAATGGAGCGTGAAGGCTGATGAACTCTGCCAAAGCATGACCGTTTGATGTGATCATTTGAAAGCATGCATTATGTCTTCATAAATGCTGGAAGTTGTGTGCCGTCCACGCACCATTATCCTTGCACACGTGTCATTCGGGGAGTGGATACGTACTGGAGAATGTGCGGTAGTGGGTGGATGTGGTCAATCGTGGTGCGGCTCTCCCGCTAATAACCGTCGACGTTCACTGTGCACTTTAAATAGCTGGGATTTTGTGTGATTTTCGCCATCATTTCTCGAGCGTTTTGTCTTCGCTTTCTCTGAATCTTCTTCTTCGCACCTCTTGCTTCCATTTTCTCTCAAGGTAACAAACATGTCTATTTCACCCGTTTCTGATTCTGCTTTAGGCATGAGTGGTAGTGATTTTGGTGACCAGTAGAGCAACCCATTATGCGTGAAGTCATCTCCGTGGGTGACTCTTTGGAGGAAAACACCCATGGAGGAGTTTCAGACATATCATCTTCTTCTTCTGAAAGGAGGACGAGTTCTCACCGAGCTGGTGAGGGCATTTCTCGTCCTCGTCAACAGGCAAGGGTGGAAAAACTTTTTTCGCTCACCATCATTCTTGCTCCTTCTTCATGGAGAATGAGGCTAAGTAGCCCTGGAGGTGTTAGAGCATCCAAGCGTGTGCGTCGCAACCCCGGTGCTGAGTCGCCAACGGCTGTTTCAATCATTCGTGGCTATGAGTAGGTAAGGGAGGACGTGTTTAAGTACCATTCCTCCATAACTTCCACTACTTTAGTAAATGTCCTTCGCTCAACGTTGCAAATGACAGCTCCTTTGGGCGACGATAAGATCATCGCCAAGCCTTGCGGGGAAGATGATTTTCCCTGCGTAAGCGTGGCGCCGGGCACTCTGCCCTTATTTTTCATGTACCGCTGCCTCTTTGAGGTGTTGAGTCTTGTCCTTCCCTTCTCTCCCTTCCAATGTGCTCTACTGGAGCATTTGAATGTGGCCCTCTCCCAACTTCATCCTAACAGTTGGGTAGCGGTGTGGGCCTTTGAGATTTTGTGCTCTCATCTAGAGACATTCATGCTACTGTTCCTTTTTTCTGCTTTTTCTTTCAGACCAACCTATCCGAGAAGGTCACTTGGGTCTCCTTGCATAGTGTCGCAAAAAGGCTGTTCGAGGTAGATACCAACGTCTTCCGCCGCTTAAGGACCGATTCTTCAAGGTCCGCGAAAGTGTTGTGGTTGATGGGTTGCCATTGATGCACAACAGGGATGGGGAGGCTCGTTTCCCTTCTACTGGCAGGCTGATCCGACTAGGTTCAGATCCTTTAACGAGGACATGCTGACCCTTGTGGAGAGGTTTGACAAGGCAATCTTGGAGTTGTTGCCGGCCGCATTGGACGCGCACACTATTTTGTCACTGTCTTCGACCGATGACCCCTCTGCCACACTGGACGGTAATCTTCCTTCCTTGTAACATCTCTATTTTTCTGGTGTGTGAATTCTGACATTTTTGTGTTTTTGCATTTTTACAGGTATCATGGGGAGCTTCCAATGGAGGCCATTGGTGCACAATGTAGGTGGTGATGTTATGCCACCCCCTGTTCCCTTCCCGACTAAAGAAGAGGGTCAACCCACTGTCTAGGTTGGCCCTACTGAGGTAGCCACTGCATTTCCCAGCCCTTCCCCTTCCGACTTGGCAAAGCAAAAGAGGGATGAGGGTGTTGGGACATTTGGCCGTAAGAAGTCTTGGGACGCCCATCGTCCTCGTGGCCTACGTGCATTGAGGGAAGCCGCCGGGCTTCTACTGACTTCTCCCCCGTCTCCTGTCTGGGCTTAGACTCCTGTCCAGGATTTGACTCCTGTCCAGGCCTCGCCTCCTGTGGCAGTTGCTACCACCGTTGCTGCTACTACCGCTCTGACCTTGCCTACCTCTCGTCTTGCTTCTCTTGTAATTGTTGCTCATTCTCCTTCTCCACCTCCTCCAGCCGCGATGCTGCCACCTACTGCTCATCCTGTTACTCCTTTGGAGTTTTTGAGTGCTCCAAGGGAGGTTGACTCTTTGTGGAGTGTTGATCAGAGGCTTGACCGAGGGCTGCCGACTCCTTTTGACAGGAATTTGATTAAGTAGGTTGGCACTCATCGTTCGCTTGATGCTGTTGAACTCTTTCTTCAGAGGGGCCCTGTCATAATCAAAAAACATCAATAAGTGCATCAAGAGGCCATGAACAAGGCTACCTCTTTAGAGCAAGAGTACAACAAGTTGAGGGCCGCTGTTCATGGGGCTTGGCGCTTGGAGTGCAACAGGTTTAACGGCGTCGTGGTGGCTCTTGTTGAGGCGATCAGATGTAACCGTCAGCTGTCCACCAGAACTGGTGAAGCTTTGTCCAAGTTGTTGAGGACTAGGCTTGATGGTGATGAGCTGGTTGCCCATGGCAGAGGAACTGCTGTCAAGGCTAATAAGGCTTTGGCCGAGAATGAGGAGTTGGGGAAGAAGGTGGCTGAGTTGGAGATTAGGCTGAAGGATGCCGAGGATGGACTCGCTACTGAGATAGAGCTTGCTGAGAAGGTGGCGTGTCTAGAGGCAAGGCTAAAGGAGGTTAACGTCGAGCTTAATTTTGAAATGATGGTCAACAAGGAGCTTGGTGAAGTGCTAAAGGTGTATAAGTGGGAAGCAGTAGAGCAACACGAGAAAGGCTTCTCCAAGGCCGTGCACCAAGCTGGTCTCTTTGTGAAAGACCTTGACCTGGATCGGTTTGATTCTTTCAAGGATGTGAAGGATGACGCCTTGGTTGATGAGAAGGAGCTCGGTTCTACTAAAGAGACTGCTAGTGATGTAGCTGATGTATAGGCTGCTTTATGCTTCCTTTGTCTTTTTGTTTCTTTTGTATTCTTGGCCGTTGGTGGCCATGTAAAGCTATTTTTTTAACTTTAATGAAAACACTACTTATTTCTCCATCTTCAACCTTCTTTTGTTTTCGTTGCGTGTTGCCTTTTTACTTGAATAATGTTTGTCATTGAACCAACTCAAGATTTCCCGTTGCGCTAATATCTCATTATTTTTGAGTGGTTGAAGTATCAACATTGCTTATCAAGTTATCAAGTGATTGGAATACCAAGAATGTCTCTTGGGTTTTATTTGTGTTGGACCTTAGCTTCTGCAAATGGCTAGGTTTTAGCCTGGCTGGTCAAGGTTCTGCATGAATAGAATACCAAGAGTGCTTCTTGGGTTTGAATTATAGAGGACAGACCTCAAGTAACTATTCCTACAAAATAGATGATCCTATGGTGCTAAAATTTCATAGGAGTTAGTACCAAGAATGTTTCTTGGGTTTAGCATGCCAAGGGGGCCTTGGACGTTATGTTCTTGAGAACATGTATTCCTACAAGGAAGAGATGTGACAATGATAACATATATTAAGAGTAGACATAGCTGTACCTCATGTTTATTAGAGCTGATACCGGTGGGATTGCCCATGCCGTGTTTTGTCGAGGTTTACCAAGATGCAATCCTGGGTTTATGGTCCTAAGAGCTGGTCTTGGGTCCCATGCATTGTTGCAGATGTACCAGTAGTGCGTCCACCCTAGATTTTTAGAGGTCAACCAAAGCTTTAAGATTTACAAACCTTGACAGTTTACTATAGTTTGGTTTTATGGACCTGTAAATGGCTAAGAATGGGTTCTTGGAGTGCCAAGACGGATCTTGGGCTTAATAAGGTCAACCGATTAGCCGGGATTACGAGTCCTCTCCCAAGGGCGGACATTGGGTCTTATAAGGGTCTACCAGAGCTTTAGACTTATGAACCGTAGGTTCAGCGTGGTTTGGATTTACGAACTGCTAGTCTTCATACCAAGGACAGACCTTGGGTTTTAAGGGTCTACCAAAGTTTTAGTCTTACGAACCTTGAGTTCAGCGTGGTTTAGACTTACGAACCGCTTAACCGACCAAGGGGCTACCTTGGATTTTGTTAGAGGTCCACCTAGGGGAGCCCTAGGATTTTGCGAACCTTTGGATATTACCAGGGGCTGGCCCTGGGTTTTGTCAAGGTTCTCCGGGTTAATGGATTTTAAGAACCTGCAATCGACCAAGCGGTTGCCTTGGGTTTTGCTGGAGGTTGTTCTCCTAGGGAAGCCCTAGGGTGTTATGAACCTTTGGAGAGTACCAGGGGCTGGCCCTGGGTTTTGTCAAGATTCACCGAGTTAATGGATTTTAAGAACCTGTAATTGACCAAGGGGTTGCCTTGGATTTTGCTGGAGGTCCACCTAGGGAAGCCCTAGGGTTTTGCAAACCTTTGGAGAGTACCAGGAACTGCTCCTGGGTTTTTGACTTGGAAGTCAACCGAGGCTTGGGTTTATGAACCTTGACGGTCTACCAGAGCTTGGGTTTATGAACCTTTGAAGGTGGAGGTCGACCAAGGCTTGGGTTTATGAACTTTGACGGTTTACCAGAGCTTGGATTTATAAACCTTTGAAGGTGGAGGTCGACCAAGACTTGGGTTTATGAACCTTGACGGTCTACCAATGCTTGGATTTATGAACCTTTGAAGGTGGAGGTCGACCAAGGCTTGGGTTTATGAACCTTAACGGTCTACCAGAGCTTGGATTTATGAACCTTTGAAGGTGAAAGTCCAACAAAGCTTGGGTTTATGAACCTTGACGGTCTACTAGAGCTTGGGTTTATGAACCTTTGGAGATGGAGGTCGATCAAGGCTTGGGTTTATAAGCCTTGACGGTCTACCAGAGCTTGGGTTTATGAACCTTTGGAGAGCGACCAAGACACGTCCGGCCTGGATTTTGTCAAGGGCAGACCTTGACAAGTACCAGGACATGATCCTGGGTTTTTGTCGAAGCCGAACCTGGGAGAGTGACTAGGTGATAGTTCCTGCAATCTTCAAAGAAAAGACATATGTGTTTTATTAATACGACAATTTACATATCCTCTGTTATTTCCAGGATGAGCCTCATTAAAACATTTCAAGCCAAAACCCAGGGGGAAAAAGACTTGAATAGGAAAAATAGTACGTCATCCGGTTCTGATCAATTTAGCTAAAGTAAAATTTCAGGTGGGTGGCATTCCAAGTTCCTAGAATGTCTTTGCCATTGAGTTCCTACAGTTTGTAAGCGTCATTGTCTAGGTTGGTGATAACTCTGAACGGGCCTTCCCAGTTTGGTCTGAGCTTGCCTGCACGGGGATCTTTTTTTGGTTTCACCCCGAACACGCTAGACCAGGTGGTCTGGTTGGAAGTTTTGAGGTTGATCTTTGGAATTGTATCTTCTTGTCCTATGGAGCTTGGCTGCTTCTTCATTAATTTTGGCTACGTCTCGAATTTATTCATTGGTTTCCATCTCGACTCTCATGTTTTCCTCATTGCAATATTCTTGAAATAACATCCTTCTGGTTGAAGGTTCCCAAAGCTCGACGGGGATCATGGAGTCAGTGCCATATGTTAGGCGAAAAGGAGTTTCCTTTGTAGTGCTTTGAGGTGTGCAATGGTATGCCCAAAGTATGCTGGGTAGTTCCTTCCTCCAAAGACGTTTGGACTTGTAAGTCTAGTGCGAAGGGCTCAGAGAATGACTTTGTTTGCTGCTTCCACCTGACCGTTGGTCTAGGGATGTTCAACAGAGGTGACCAGGTGTTTGATACCTAGTCGTGTGAGGAAGTCTTCATATGTCTGTGCCTTGAACTACGTATCATTGTTAGTAATGATAGCTTAGCATAAACTGTATCTGCATATGAGATGTTTCTAGGTGAAGGTTTCAACTTCACTGGTTGTAGTTACTCGTAATGGCTTTGCTTCGATCCACTTGGTGAAGTAGTCGATTGCCACCAGTAAGAACTTGATCATCCTTGGAGCTTTAGGGAATGGTCCCAAGATGTCCATGCCCCACATAACGAAGGGCCAAGGAGAGGAGATGGTTTGAAGGTTATCAGGGGGAATTCGTGGGATGTCCGCAAACTCTTGACACCTTTTGCATTTCTGTGTGAACTGAAAGGCGCCAGCCCTGAGTGTTGGCTAGTAGTATCCTGCTTGTACTACCCTGGTGGCTAGGGATCGTCCTCCAGTATGGAGTCCGCAGATCCCTTCATGTAGTTCTCTCAGAATGTAGTTTGACTGTGAGTTGTCCAGGAACTTTAGTAGAGGTGCAGTCAATCCCCTTTTGAATAATTCACCATCAATAATGACACAGTAGCTGGCTTTCTGCTTTAGACGTCGGGCCTCGTTTTTATCTGTTAGGAGTATTCCTTCTATGAGAAAGTCTCTGTAGGGGGTCATCCAATCAGACTCTTTTAATTCAACAGCCATTACCACTTGGGTGTCAATGGTGGGTTTATGGAGTGTTTCTTGGATGATTGTTTTGAGGTGCCCGATCTTCTTGGTACTGGCCAATTTGGATAGCAAGTTGGCCCTGGTGTTACTCTCTTGTGGTATGTGATACATCTCAAAACACTCAAAGTTGTCAATAAGTGTTTTGGCTAGATGGTAATACTGGAGGAGTACGATTTCTTTGGTTTACTAGTTGTCTGTTATTTGTCCCTGGAAGAGCTGTGAGTCGGAGTAGCATCGCAGATATTGAGTCCTGCTATGAGCGCCTCGCACTCGGCTTGGTTGTTTGAGGCTTTGAAGTTAAGCTTAAGAGTTTGTTCCAATGAGATGTTGTCGGGTCCTTCAAGTATGATGCCCGCTCCACTTCCTTGTACATTGGATGCTTCATCCACGTAAAGGATCTACCAGTACGGGGTGCATTTGTCTTTTCCGGAAAAATCTTCCAAGAAGTCTGCCATGAACTGTACCTTCATTGGACCACGAGGTTCATATCGAATGTCAAACTCTGACAGTTCGACTAACCATGCCACCATTCTGCCTGCCAGTTCTGGTTTTCGTAATACCTGTTTAATGGGATAGTTAGTCTTAACTATCACTTGGTGACTTTGGAAATAAGGTTGTAACACCCCGTAGGCCTCCGGTGAATTATCATTAATAATACCAGAATCGCGCCAAAAACAATATAGGCCCCTGCTGATCCAGTTTCCAGTTCAACAATATAGGCATATAAACATATAAATCACATTATACTCAGGAGGAAAGTTTCATATCATTATATCAACAGTTCTGTACATATGTATACATCAGTGTCTTCACCACACCGTGGTGATACAAAAGAATAACTGCCCTCATCGAGGGTATACAGAACTATACATCTCAGGTGTACACACACCATCCCTTATCAAGGGTACAAAATCCAAACAAAACAAAACTGAGCCTTCAAGCTCTATCTCTGCTGCCACCGGCCTAGTAGACATGTCTCCACTAGGGCCTCCTGCCCTGAGACTGCTCTCCTCTTCCAGAAGAGTCACCTGTCAAGATAAATCCCCAAACGGGTGAGATACACATCTCAGTAAGCTCAGGATCCTTGGAGGAATCTCCTCCACCCTGGCCCACTTTCCATAACACATACATCAGGCAATCACAACAATAGGCCCACTGGCCAGGCCCTCTGGCCCTCATAACAATATGAGCAAGTCATCTTGCTCCAAACATGGCGGAGTTACCTCAACGCCTGGCGGATTTCATCAACGCCTATCTCAGTGTGAGACCGGAACTCACACCCGTGCCGTCCCATCGAGAGCTACCCCTTATGCATGGACGCACGTATATGGTACCTCCGAGAATAGAAGGAGCTGCCTCAACTTCTATCCCCTTGGTCTGTAGGAATCACCGATTCCCTGGGAGCTACCTCAATCATGAGCCAACCATACTAGGAGGAAACCCATCTCCTAGGGAGGTCCATATCTATCTACTGGCCAATAGATCTATCACAATCATATCACATAACAAGCACAGATGCACACACATATCATTATGAGGATGCAACAACCAAATGCATGCATCATGAATATGACCACCACTCCTCCGAAGTGTGGTGTGGCACAAACAAGTGGGAATCATCCCCAGGGACCAAGAACTTACCTGGCAAAGCCTCGCTCTGCTGTTCTTTCCCTGCTCTGTGGCACCCGCCACCGACACCCTCAGTGTCAAGCCCTAATCCAGGCATATAGATTCATATCAAGCTCAATTCAATAAGCATTCAATCACAGAACATAGCATATCAGAAATCCCCTATCCTAGGGTTCAATCAATCAAGCCTTTACTTAGGCTTCTCACAGACCATACAATGTCTACCAAAGCTAAATACCAAGCATCTGAGTCACCCCAGACCCAATGCAAACACATATCTGAGCATAAGTTCATATTAGCCTCATAATTCAATTATCGCAGGAATGGTCTAAACCTCAACTAAGGCACCGTTCAACTAGCCTCACAAGCTCAGAACAAACATATTCAAGCCTCTAGCATGTCATAAACCCAACAAGTGACTTATCACAAAAGCCACCCATTCAACCACAGAGCCAAGATTCAAAGTTCCTCAAATCAAAAACTGAAAGCTAATCCTTCATCACTACATTGCTCTAAACAAGTTTCTTTACAGGACCCTGGGCTAATTCTAGCCCCAGTTCAAACGGGTTACTATTCACAGAAAACCCCAAATCCTAAATTAACCAGAGAAACTCGAGTTTCTTACCTCAGTGGCGACCAAGAAGGCTGAAGGACAGCTTCTACTAGCTCAGGTGTCCGTAGATCGCCTTGGGTCCTTGCCAAACTCAAGTTTCAGCACTTTCCTCTGGAGAAAAGGATTCTCACTCTCAAGGGTTTTTCAAGAGAAAGGATGAAGGATTTTTGCTCTCAAGATGTTTCTCACAAGTTTATAGGTCATTGGGAGGTGTTTAGGTCAAGGAATATGGTCCTAGGAAGCTTGGGCAATCCAACAATGGAGGTTTGGGCGTGGAGGAAGAAGAAAACTGTTTTTCTTCTTCAGAAAACGCGTTTTGGCCTTTCATACTGGGCCTACCCGAGGTCTGGCTCGGATTGCGCCACCTCTGGCGCTAACCGCGCCACCATAGCAGTGTATGTGGTGCCAACAGCGCCACTCCCACGCCCCAGTGCCACCTTCCAGAACCTGTGGTGCCACTCGCGCCACACTGGCGCCATCAGCGCCAACCTCCCCTGGCCTATAGCGCCGTCCGCGCCACACCTGGCGTTGATCGTGTGGAAAATCAGTGAAATTTGGTTTTCCAGACCACTTACCGCGCCATCAGCGCCACCCCATGGTGCTATCTGCGCGGTCTGGGAAACCTCTGGCGCCCCTCGCGTGGCTCTGGCGCTCTGGGCGTCAAGTTCCAGTGGGTCTGGCACTACCCACGTCAACCCTGGCGCTACCCACGCCACACCCCTCACAGGGTTTTCTGCTAAACAATCCCGGCGTTAACCGCGCGGGATCTGGCACCAACCGCGCCACACTAAGGGTTATCACAAAGGTCGAAGGCATCATGCCGAGGTAATTAGTGTCAAGGCTATCTTTTACATCATCTGATAGCGTTTCCCGGCGTCGTGGAGCATGCGGCTGGTGAAGTAGATAGGGAGTTCGTGTTTCCCTTCTTCTTGGATGAGTGCTGAACTGACGACGTCGTCTGTTACTGAGAGGTACAAAAGCAATTGTGCTCCCTGTCGAGGTCAGCTTCAGACGGGTGGTGCAGCAATTGTCTTTTTAAATGCCTCGAAAGCTTACTCGCAAGTGTCATCCCAAAGGAATGGTTCTGTCTTATTGAGCAACTTGTAGAAGCTTTTTCTTTCTCAGCGAGTTTCGGGATGAATCTTAATGGGCCATTAGTCTTCCGTTCAGCTTCTGAACTTCGTTGGCGTTGGCCGGGCTGTGCATCTGTAAGATGGTTGAGCATTTATCCGGGTTAGCCTAAATTTCCCGGTGTGTGATCATGAAACCAAGGAATTTGCCGCCGCTCACCCCAAACGTGCATTTTTGGGATTGAGACACGTGTCATACTTTTGAAGCTCTTAAAATATCTCTTCAAGATCTACCACATGCTGGGATAGGCTTTGGGATTTGACGACCATGTCGTTGACATAGACCTCAACGTTGCGTCTGATTTGTTTTCTGAAGATGTGGTCCATTAATCGCTGATATGTAGCTCATGCGTTTTTGAGATCAAAAGGTATGATCCTGTAGCATTAGTTTGCATCTTCAGTGATGAAGGCTGTCTTTTCTTCATCCGGGGTATGCATTCTGATCTGAATGTAACCAGAATATGCATCTAAGAAGCTTAGGATGTGAAACCCGGATACCCCGTCGACCAGTCTGTCGATGTTGTGGAGCGGGTATGTGTCATTTGGGCATGCCTTGTTGAGGTTCGTGAAATCTACGCACATATACCAATTGCCACTGGTTTTTCTGACCATGATAACATTGGCGAGCCATGTAGAGTATCTGACCTCCCTGATGAAATTGACTTTAAGCAGCTTGTCTACTTCCTCTTTCACTGTTTTTCTTCTTTCTTCTCCCATACTTCGCTTCTTTTGTGCTATTGGCTTGGCCTGTGGGCATATTGCCAACTTGTGGCATATAACATTGGGGTCAAAACCTGGCATATCAGATGGTTGCTAAGCAAACAGAGATGCATTCCTATAGAGTACGTCCGCTATATGTCTATATTCATGGCTAGTTAGCTCTTTGCTAAGCTGCGTACACTGTCTGGGTTTAGGCCCGAGCTGGAGCTTGACCAGTTCTTCGACTGGTTTTGGTCCTTGTCGCCCTTGTCATCGTGTGGATCCACATCGAAGGTGTCATTATGGTGAGCTGCGTAGACCTCAATGTATAAGGAGTAAGTTCTCTGTCTATGTTCATGACCTGGGTGGTACCCCTCGAAGTGGTACGATGTTTATCTGATCTTCTATTGGGTGAATATGGTACCTCTTTAAGGCTCTCGACATAGCATTGTTGAGCCTATCTCTGATCTGCTTTCTCAGTGACAATTTCTCCTGTCATGGTAGGAAATTTCATCTTCAAATGGGGCGTAGAGACAGTAGCCCCCAACTTGTTCAAAGTTTTTCTACTGAGAAGGGCAAGGTATGAGGTATCTGCGTCTACAATATTGTACCTGACCGTAAAGCTCCCAGAAATGAACCTTGACCAAATGTGGTCAGTAGGTTGTCATATCTTAGGGTTTTTACCTTTTCTCTTGCAAAGCCTAGGAGTGGATCTGGGAGAGGTTGTATAGTGATTGACGAAATTTCCAATTTCTGAAAAGTCTTTAGGTACAGAACATCGACAGAACTACCCTGATCGATAAGTACTTTTGTCACTTTGAAATTGGCGATTATGAGGGAAACGACCATGTGGTCATCTTGGTTGATAGGGTTGATTCCGTCAAAGTTGGCGTAAGTGAACGTGATGGGAGGTAAAATCCACAGTGGGGGAGCATCGACATAGTCAATATCTCGGATGGAGTGTAAATGTCTCTTGCAAGATTGACTGGATGATCCTCCATATAAAAAGGCACATGCGATGGTATTAATCACACCATGAATGTTCTGGGTAGGTTCCTCTTCTCGTTAGAGAGTTAGTTGACGTTCACGTCTAGGTTGTGGTTGTCTTTGTCTTCCTCTGTGTTCTACGCCATCCCTTCGCCGATCATTGTCTCTGTTCCTGAATCGGTCCTGTTTCCCTTCTTGTTGGTTTGGAGGATTATCCGGTCTTTTTACAAACTGTGATAAGTGCCCTGCTTGGGTAAGTTCTTCTATCTTATCTTTTAATGCCACACAGTCTTCAGTGTAATGGTCGTTATTATGATGATAGCGACAATACTTATTAGGGTCTCCTCCTCGTTTTAGGGGAGTGGGCCGTGCCACTTGTATCTCCGTGTTGAAGGCTTCTTCCATGACTGTGGCGTGATTGACCGTCAGGGGAGTATATCTTTCGAACCTGGGTCCTTTTGAAAGGAGTTGTGGCTTGTATAGCTTTTGTTTCTTGTCAGCCCTGTGGGGGTCGACTCTGTGGATATTTCGTGTTTCTCTCGCTTTTGTCCAATATGTCGGACTTCGTTTCTGAACTTCGACATTTCTTTCATCTGTATGTAACCTTTGGCCTGTTCGCGTATTTCATCCATGCTAGAGGGAGGTTTCTTGCATAGACTGTCTACGAACTTGCCAGGTCAAACGACCAGCATCATGGAATGCAGTGCTACCTCGGGATTGAGGTTTCTAATTTGGACAATCAGTTGCCCAAATCGTTCCATGAACCTGCGGAGAGGTTCATCCTTTGCTTGGCGCAGTGTCGCGGATGTCAGCCTATGAGTTCGTCTGGTTGCATATTGTGCGCTTAATTTTTCGACAAGGGTGTCAAAACTGTCGATGGACCTTTCAGGGAGGCTACCATGTTAGGGCTGCCCCCTTCAGAGAGGTAGGTAACACCAGACATAATATGGCATCGTTTTTTGTATAAAGATTTGCATGTGATAGGAAGGCATCTAGATGTTCATCGGGGTCGGTGGTGCCATTACACCTCTCTAAATGTACTGGTTTCCAACCGAACGGAACATCAACTTCTCTTATGCGGTCGATGAGAGGATTATGTCGTGCGTTATGCCTCTCAAGTTCGTAGCCCTGTGTTGAACTACGAATACCTGGAGGGTTGACATGTTGTTGAGGATGCGATTCTCCTTGCGTCTGTTCTTCTCTGGTGACAGGGGAGCGTTAATCTCCCTCCGGATGTCTCGCTCTGGCTTTGTGCTGATCACGTTCAACTTTTAGCCTTTCGATTTCTTCCTGATACTTGTGTTCCATCTATGTCATGCGGTTCTGGAGTTGCTGAATGGTGTCAACGTTCGTCATGGTAGTCTGCGGGGGTTAGATGCATCAACAGGGGTGTCGCATCTGACCATGAACGTGTGCTGATGGTTTAGAGGCCGTAGGGTAAGTTTTACCTGGGGCCTACGGTGGGCGCCAAATGTTCTTACCAAAATCTGGAAATTTCACGTGTGGGCTAGACTTGGTCTAAGTGGACTCCAAATTTTGCACGTCGGTCTATGATTCGGCTTTGTTTAAGAAAAGGTCCTGCAAAACAAAGTTAAGACACTCCGATACTCAAGTAAGTTCATCAATTATTAGAGAATAATTGAGTACGGGAACTCAGTATGAGATGTAAAAAATGAGTAATGCATTCAAGTATTGTGTATCGAAGTATATTCGGAGTATGAATTGAGTGTGTTTGTGGAGTGAATAAGAGAGAACCTGTAAGGCTATATTTATAGCGTGGAGTAAGGGCCTTGGGCCTTTGTTTATTGATAATCTATTGATAAGATAACAAGAGATAATCAGGCAGTTATCTTAATTCAAATAGAAGATAATGTGTACCTTATTGATATACTGTTACTTGTAGATAAGTAATAGCTTGTAGATAACTTGTAGATATATTAGTAGATAAGGTGGTTACACATATTTGAATATCTAGGCATATTTGATATGTGTGTATTACTATTGTTTTCAAGTCAGAGTTTGTCTCAAAGATTTTCTAGAGTGTTTCCCCTATCCTTCTTAAGTTATTGTTGTTGGATTTAAAGGAAGCTGCAAGAAGATTAAAGTAAGGATGGCTTGGAGTTTTATTTTCATGCCCAATCATTTTGATGGCATTTGTAATTGTCTAAGTGGCTCAAGTGTATTTCCTTCATTGCATTGGCATTCTCATTCTCTTGCATACATGTCTTTGATTAATAAACTTAAGTTGTTATATGATTTTACAAGAATTCAAGTTCTCATGGCTAAGTTTTTGAAAAAGTAAAACTTACTGCTTTAATCGATTACACAGTATTTTAATCGATTAAATGTCTTTGTTCTAAACCTGGAAAAGCCTTGAAGAACAGTTTAATTGATTACAGGCTTCTTGTAATCGATTACATAGTGTAAAGTAAAAATCATGCATTGCTGCTTTAATCGATTACCATGAATCGTAATCAATTACATAGGCTATTTTCATATTCTGAGCTTTGCTGGATTAATCGATTACCAGTATCATGTAATCTATTATTATTCATTGTTTCACATTCAATACAGTCTGTTTTAATCGATTATATCACGTATTAATCGATTAAATTGTTCGTGAAAGATTTCCAGAAAGCTTAAGAATAGATTAATCGATTAAATGATGTATTAATCGATTACATTTGTTGAATTAATCGATTACACTTGTGATTTAATCGATTACATTCTGTTAAAACTATTTTTCTATAAAAAGCTTGGGGTCTATTCTTTTAATAAGTTTTTAGAATTCATTTCTGCGAAATACCCAATACTCCCAAAGTTTTAGAAGTTGAGAAAAAGTTAATTCTGAGTGAATAACATTCTACATCAAAACTTAAGATTCACTATTCATTGATGATGAAGTTTTGAGCAAAGTTTTTAACAAGAGCCTTCAAGAAAGTTGTTCTCTTCAATTCATTCATTCAAACTCTGTTTGATTGGTTACATTCATCTCATTCATATGCTAAGGATCATGAGGTGATATCTTTCTTGAACTCTAGACCGTGATAGTTTTTTTTGTTTGTGTAAAAGTTTGTGTATTTTCCTAAGAGCAAATAGCTTCTTTAAAGTTGTTTCTGGAGAAGGGTTCTCTAGAGGGTAGAACAGAGTAGTGTTCTCTGGTTCTTGATCTTAAGAAATCTATAGGGTTTAGATTTTGATTCTTTGTCTGGGTTTGACAAGGAAGATCTGTTGTAATAGCTTGTAAAGAATTATATTTGTTTTAGTGAAATCTCTAACCAAGAGTTGGTTGGAAGTCATTGGATGTAGCCTCCAAGGTTGTGAGGTGAACCAGTATAGATCGTTGAGTCTTTTATTCTAATTCTGTACATTTTTCATTATTTGTTTTTTGGGTAATCAAGAAATTATCAACAAGACATATTTTCTGGCATTACTTGTATTACAAGGGTGATCTTGGTTGGAAGAAAAGTTCTGGTTTTAAAATGATTTTAAGTGATACGATCAAATTTACAAATTCCGCAAATTGTTTTAAGTAAAATTTTAAATATCTGTTGTAAACCAATTCACCCCCCCTCTTGGTTTATTTGAATAGCGTTCATTGTATTTTCATAGACAGGTTGGTTGCACCTCTATCATTCCCTCCCTCTTCGAAAGGATTCATCCTCGAATCTGATCTGTTACCTACACCAAATAAAGATAGATCAACCACATTAAAGATAACACTTATGTTACTATATTCTCTAGGCAAGTCCATCTTGTAAGCATTGTCATTTATCTTTTCTAGAACTTGAAAAGGCTCATCTCCTCCTGGTTGCAACTTGGATTTTCTTTGAGCAGGAAACCTTTCCTTCCTCATATGAACCCAGACCCAATCTCTTGGTTCAAAAATAACTCTGATGCGACCCTTATTTTCTTGCTTTACATATTGTTCATTCTTCTTCTCTGTGTTAGCTCGAGCTTTTGCATGCAACTCCTTGATAGAATCTACCTTTTCCTTACCATCAAAATTAGCATACTCATTACAAGAAAAAGGTAAGATATCCAAAGGAGTCAAAGGATTAAAGCCATACACAACTTCGAAAGGAGAATAAGTAGTAGAATGAATAGACATATTATAAGCAAACTCAAACATGTGGAAAGCATTTCTCCCAAATGATAACAAATGTAAAACTATAATCATTCTATGGCCAAGTGATAAGTGTCATATTTTAGTTATTCTTATAAAGTTCCCCTAATTCTAGTTGTTTTATATATTATACATTTATAAATATTTTTGTTTAAAATTTGGAAGATTCATCCAAGAAATTTT
Source organism: Glycine tomentella (assembly GCA_007407185.1). Lineage (NCBI taxonomy): Eukaryota > Viridiplantae > Streptophyta > Magnoliopsida > Fabales > Fabaceae > Glycine > Glycine tomentella. Next base: position 183,725 of record PYAF01001651.1, on the reverse strand, counting down.
AATATTTTGATAGGTATTTTGAATCACCAAGCCAAGATGGAGGGGCAAAAGAGTCAAAATTACAAGATTTCAGAAGTGAAATTCGCCCAGGCTAGTAATTAGCTCGCCTAGGCTAATAAGATTACCTATCCATGAAGCAATTAACTTGTCTGGCGCGCTATAGCTCGCCTGGGCGAGCTACCTTCCTTCAAACATAAGCAACCATTCGCTTGGGCGAGTTGGTCTGGCACCTCCTCCACCATTTGGCTATAAAAAGCCATGCAAGGGAAGCTTGAAGAGGCAGAACATGAGGAAACACCAGAAAACGTAGAGGAAGGTGAGAGAAGAGTGAAAAAGAGGGGAAAATGCACCAAAATTTTGATGATGATGCATAACTACATATTTTCTACAGTGGTTTGAGACCTCAGAAACAAATGATTCTTGATGCCTCAACTGAAGGTACTATGATGTGAAAAATCCCAGAGGAAGCAATTACAATCATTGACTCCATAGCAGCCAGTGATTATCAGTCTCAACATGATAGGTCTCCGGTGCAAAGGAAAGGTATAATGGAGTTGGATACTCAAAATGCAATTCTAGCTCAGAATAAATTGTTAACTCAGCAAATAGAGGCCTTAACAAAACAAATAGGCCAACTTCCTCAACAATTTCAGCAACGAGGAACACACAAAACACACACAGCTCATCAAGTTCAGCAAGTTTCGAGATGTGATTTATGTGGTGGCGAACATCAAAATGGCTATTGTCCAGCATGTAACGCCTCAAAAAAAAATTTCGCTTATTTTCCTTTTTATAAAGAAATTATGATATTCTATAAAAATCGTTTTTCTTCATTTCTTAAATTAACTTTAAATGAAGTAATTATCATCAAATATTTCTAAGTTCCAAATAAAATATTATACAGTCCAAGATACAGTTCCACATAATACAGTTCCAAATACAGACCAACAGACTAGACTAGTCTAGTACTAATTACATAATATCAGAGTCCACAAAACATCAAACACAAAATACAAGTCATCCAAGCTCTCTCATCACATCCTCTTCATAATCATCCATTGCTCCCTTCATTGTTCCTCTGCTCGCCTAAACAAATTGGGATCATCACAGGTGTCAACCACAGACACAAATAGGGTAAGTTTATGATAAAAAAAGTTAGATAGAAGAAATACATCCATAACAAATCAAAGTAACACCCATAAGACAAGATACATGATGGATGCATGATAGATGCATGATTCTTTGTTAAAATGATGCATGACTTTCTCAGATTCTCTTCACATGGTACCATGTAACACCCCAAAATTTTGGAATCACAGTCAATTACTAAGATAAAATATTGATCAGAGGCAGTATAAAAAGATTAAGGGAAAATAACGAAAATACCCCTGGACATTTTAGAAATGATCAAATTGCCCCTAGGCATTTTAGCCAGATATTTTAAGGAGGAAATTTTATAAATACCCTTGGATGTTCTGGAAATGATCAAGAGTACCCTTAGGGTGACAATTATAGAGATATCTTGAACATTTTTGGAAATGACGATTACACCCCTAGTGTGAGTGGTGAAATTACCAAAATATCCTTATGTCAAAAATGACCAAGATGACTTCAGAAATTGTGGCAATCTAAATATGGGATAAAATACTTTTAGATAACAAATTATCAACAAGGTTGAGGGCAGAGAACCCTAAAATAAAATTTCTACGAATTGTGGAAGATAGGTTGAAAAGAGCTTAATCTAAGACTACCTCAAACATCAGAAAAATTATAAGTAAAGTATGAACATAATCTATGAAATTTTCTCTTAAATATGGGAAGAATCAGTGTTCTAAATAAGTTAGTTTAATAATTTTAAGAATCTAAGCAAGATGGACCAATAAGAAGCAAGATAAAATTACTTGGTAACAAAAGCATAAAATCCACTAAACCTAGGCTATTCTATGTGTAAAATAAAAATATTTGTGAAGATTACTCTTCAAGCTAGCAATCCTACGTATAACATGAAGAAGAATGTGGAAATTAGACACTTGGAAGATAAGGATTCAATAGCCAATCAAAATCAAACAAATGGAAAATAAGGTAATTATGGTTTTAAGAAATATTTTGCACTTCTAAGGAATAGAAACCGAAATTGGGAAGGCTAGACCAAGGGAGGCTACGTGAGATTGGAAAATAATACAAGAAGTTTCAATATGAGGCCACTTGTAAGGAGGAAAAGATTAGCCAATCAAATGAAACCTAGTGGAAAGTTAACAATGATAGCATTGGGAAGATTTTTTGAAGAAAACTTCCTCTTAGCTCATTTTGGACACGTAGACATTTATAAGCATTATTTCAAAGATCCCAACGGTCAAGAGTTAGATATATAAGATAGGAGTATCCCTTTAAAAGTTTAAGGAAATCCAACAGTTAACAAACCCAGAATCATTATTTTACAGAAACAGGTTTTTTAAGAATGAAGAAAAACACAAAAACGTAAAAGGTAGGAAAATTGGTAAAACTTTTCCTAGAAGCCTTGGCATTCCACGTGAGTATGAAGAGGGATAGAGAAGGGTGTGGAATTCTCAAGAATCTAGCCACTTGTAAGGTGGAAAAAGCTTAGCCAATAGGAATAAACCAAGCAAAAAGCTAACCATAATTACCTTTGGATATTTGTAACAAAAATCAAGCTTTAATCACCCTATAAAAAGGGTGTAAGACTGAAATTGGGACAGCTCTAAGAGAGCTTAGGCTGTGCAAAATTCCTCCCAAAGCTTTCCATTTTATCTCTTCCAAATTATACTTTCACCTAGAACAAAAATAAAGACCTATACCTTGTAACTTCATGTGAAGCACTAGAAACCTTAGGAGCAACGATCATTCAACTTCAAAGAATGAAGGCTGTAAGGAAACAATAAGGTATGGGGAAGTTTATGATGAGCTATGTTTGAATATTAAGTTTCTTAGTTATTTCATGAAGAATTATGCCTTGTATTCTAAGTGTTCGATGAATGGTCTTAAAGAGTTTGAATGGTTATTTGGCTAAGTAATTTGGTTCTAGTTTAACAAATGAATATTGGATGAATAACTTGAACCTAATCTAATGAATGAAAGTTAGAACTAACCAAAAATAAAGAAAGTATGGTTATCTTAAATAAAATATTTTACTAAAATCAAAGTGTTTTATGTTTTACTAAAGTTTGTAGGTTCCAATTAAAAGTGTTTTGTAAATTCTTGAAACATGTCTATTTTATGCTAGAATTATGTGGAAACATGTTTATTTATATAATTATGTTGAACTTTATAAAGATTAAAGTTTAAGTAGCTTTCTTTAAAGAATTCTATGATTTCAAGCTTGCACACCATGTGTTTGATAGTTTGTCATAATGAATAAAATATGTTTAAGAATGTTTAGCTTGAATCCTTGTTTGCTTTAACAAAGGTTATGTATTATTTCATGTGTTGCTGAGTGTTTCCTATGGAATCTACCATGTGTCTGATGAACTATGACTTATCTGTGAAGGATTTATGGAGTTGAACTATGGCTGTATACTAAGATGTTATGTAAAGCTTTATGTGATGATTGAAAGAAGCTTTACGGGTTATTTAAAAAGCATATGCCATGAGTTGTCAAAAATATTGAGCTTTGAGGTGTATGTGATATGAGAAACTGAGAAATAAAGCAATGGTGAAGAGTAAATATAAAATAAAAGCAAGCCATGGCATATTTCATTTGCATTTAACCCCTCAGAGTGGAGGGAGGTTTCACTAGAGTGGGTGAAACTACATTGACTATGGTACCCTTTAACCCCTCGGAGTGGAGGGAGGTTTCACTAGAGTGGGTGGAACTATTTTGACAACAACCCCTCAGAGTGGAGGGAGGTTTCACTAGAGTGGGTGGACTATCTGAAAGCTGGGATCTCAGGCATGCATCATATTAAAAAGATAAGCATGCATCTCATGCATCACATGATGAGTATGTGTAAGTTATTTTGAATACTGTATGTATTGTGTGTTCTTTTTATAATTAAGGTTTTATCCCTCTGTGATTATATATGCTTTATTCAAACTATGTTTGTCATAAACTTACCCTATGTTTGTGTCTGTGGGGGACACCTGTGATGACCCCAATGTATTTGGGCGAGCAGGAAAACAGTGGAGCATAAGCTGAGAAGGATTTTGAAGAAAAGATGATGAAGATGTGTTGATGATTTGTACTAGAATTTAAATTATTTATATTTTACTTGGCTCGTATTTGGGACTGTATAATGAACTATACTCTGGTCTGTATTGTTGGACTGTACTTGATCATTATAATTAAACCGCGAAGAGAGAATTCGTTTATAATATAAACGACTAGTAACATGTGCAAGCAAAGCGAAAAGAATTTTCATAAAATTTATAACTAATCTGATCCTAATCCAAAGTGGTCACAAGATTTCATCTAAAATCAATCAAGCACGAGAGAATAAAAGGAGGCGTTACATACCATAGTCAAGATAGCCCCACTCTCTCTGTGGCACAGAACTTATCCATTCAGTCAGGGTAGGTCAGTGTTGCAATAGGAAGGTCACCTCCACCCATGTGATCATCATGGTGGTGTGGTCCTCACTGCCACTACCCCCCAACTCAGACTTCCTCTTATCTGAACGTATGGACTCAGTTAAGTTATCTGACATACCTCCTCTTGAGGCAACTCTATTACCTCCTCTCTGAGGTAATTAAATGCAAATGAAATATGCATGAATGAATTTCTTTTTATCTCTTATTTATTCTCCACCATTTATTCATTGCTCATATTCTTATAGACTTTAAATTGTACACTTTCAACATCCATCTTCATAAATTCAATATAAGAGATATGTTTCATCATAATTCCATCATGAAATTTAGTAGACATACTCAAAATTTTATAAAACACCTTCAACAATATACAACACACAATTGTTAGTAAACATCCAATAACTAACAAGACATAACACATATACTTTAGTAAAACATCAAGTCAACTACTTCTTTAAATGTAGTCATAATACGTAAAGGTTTAAGTCACTTAATTATTCATTTATTAAACTAGATTCAAGTTAGTTATTCCAATAATTATTCTTTAAGTTATTTTAAGTCACTTATTCAAATCATTATCCATAACACCAATTTTATTTCTTTGAGACATTTTATCAAACACATGGTGAGCAAAGCTTGATTCTTATGGAAATAAATGAGAATCTAGCATAATAAATATCTAAACCATATTTATCATAAAACTTCCCATACCTTTCTTTCTTTTTGAATTTTTTTGACAACTTTCTTCCAAGGATTCCTAGCTTTCCACGTGAACTACTTAAGGGTGTGGGCCTTTGTTTTGTTTTTTAATTCAAAGTGAAAGAGATGGAAGATGAAAGTGGAATGCTACACGTGAACTAGCATCCATTTTGGTCCCCACCATCCTTTTTATATGCTAGGTGAATTGGCTTTTTCTACTAATATCTTCAAAGCCTATGATTACTTAGCTTTCTAGTTGGTTTTCTTTCATTGGCTAATGGTTTCCTACCTTACAAGTGTCCTAATTCATGAAAATTCCACATCTTTCCCTTGCTTTCTTGTTTTGCACGTGGACTAAGGTGCATTCGCTTTGGTTTTCTTCTTTTCACGTGAGATAGCTTAGGCTTAGTAGATTTTTATTGCATTATTTCCAAAGTCATGATTATTTAGCTTTCCAAATGGTCCAATTACAAGGTTCCTAGCTTGTTAACCATACAAGTGTCCTAAGTCTTGATTTTTCTCAAGCTTTCTCCATTCTTCCTTGATGTCCACGGCCAAGCTTTGATT
>PYAF01001651.1:118270-159636 GCA_007407185.1 Glycine tomentella | reverse complement strand
TTTAGTTGTTTCGGTCTATTCAATATTTTAAATGTATAACAACGACTTATGTGGACTCAATTAAGATAAATGAGACTAAAAAATGTCAACTAATATAATAATAAAGTAATTGCTAATTAAGAAAGAGTCAAATATCAGCAGTCTACTTTCAAGAGGAAAAATTTCTATTTCTAATATTACTAGTAATTTTTTAATTTTATTTTTGAGAAAATAATAAAAATATTGTTCAGGCTTTTTAATTATATTTCTGCGGCTGAAAGCACAAGTGCTAGAGACCGGGCATGATGTTCAAAAAAGCATCTGTGGATAATAATAATAATAATAATGATAATAATAATAATACACAATACTTTAAAAATAAACAAAGTGGTGCAACAAATAAATTTTTGATGCAGATCTTCTTTTAAAATTAAAAACTTCTATGTTAAAAAAAGAGAAATATTGTATTGGTGTTCTCCACCAATTGTGGATTTGACTCCTAAATTATGACTAAAATAACTAATTACAGGCATTATTTCAATATATTAATTTGTCTAAAAAAATTCAATATATTAATATTTAATAACTCATGTACACATAATATCAAGTATTAATTTTTTCATCAACTAAAATTGCTTATCCATTAATGATTTATATTACTTTATCACTCACTTTAAAAGAGTCATATTACTCTGTTGGTACGCATCAAAAAAATATTACTCTATTGGTTATGTTTTCTCGTGGGCCATAGATGATAGATTTGCCCCATCCGGGTGTTTCCAAGAAATTTAGAATATGAAATGTAAAAATAAACAAAGTGGTGCAACAAAATAAAATTATCTTTTACATGAAATGCATCATGCATTGTTTCCCCATTATTTCACATGGATTTAGATCTCGAGCTGCACTAATTGATTCGCCAAACCAACAGTAGTTTAGTCCAAAGGTCTAACCAAATTAATGAAGCTTAAAAGTCCAAGACATTATCACAAACTTATCTTTTATTCATTTTTCAAAGTAGTAAATTAGCCCGAGTTCTGCTTTACCTTTTGATAAATAACTGTTAATATTTATTCCTCAAAAGCATGAATAATTTAATAAGATTACAATTCAAAACAAGCAATGAGAAAGATGATGAAACAACCTACTAGATTTATGGGATGAGAAAGGCAAAGAGCATATGCATACCTGAATGACAATGACAACGAAGTCTCTGCTGAGTTATGAATTCCACTTTGATCAGGAGATAATAATGTCCAAAATACTATATCAAAAATAAACATAACTCATCATCATCAAGTAAAAAAAAGGAACATTAGACGAAAAAATTTAAATGAGAAGTAATGTCTTATCCTAGAAATAATAATTATGGTCAGCAAACAGTTCCACTAAGTATTTTTTCACTCGACTCAAAATTGGCCAATTGCAAGCCAATTAGCAGCCAAAAAGTTAAAATCTTAATCAAATAACTAAAGAGCAACTTCAATGGGGAGTGCTTCTTGCATTTCTTAGCCTAAGAACCCGTTTCTTCTAAGAAACTCACCACTAGAGACAGTCTACGTGGCACAGAAGTTGCTTCCCCTTAAAGTACTACGGGGACCACAAAAAGTTGATGAAGGAACCCAAAGAAGCATCTCCCATTGGAGATGCTCTAACACTGTTGTTTCCTAGCAGCAAATTTATTTACATAGTTTCCTGACTTTCCTCCTCAAGTTTAAAATCATATCTTTTTAATTTATCCCTGTTATAAATTCAATATTAATAATAAAAACATACTCTATTCTCTTTAATTTATTATTATCTATTAATTTTATTTGAATTTATACCCATGCAATGTACAGGAAACTTGCTATTGTAAACAGAAAGATTTCTTCACGATATTGGAAAGTTATTCTTTTTCCTTTAACATAGTTCATTTATTGGAACACAGCCGGAGAGAACAGAATGAAGCTTTCCTAAAAAATAAATCAAGACTAATCTAACTTTAACCTTTCTAAAGTTAAAGGCTATCTCTTCTCTGTATAAACATAACAAAGCTTTTTAAAGATTTTTATGCAAATAGAAGGTAAGAAACTAATAAACACCTGACTGGTCTGAATGATCATTGAAATCTGAGCAAAATAGCACATTCTGCATATTCATATAGAATTAAGTCAAAAATAGAGGTAAACAGATGTTGAATTGGATTTCAAAACAAAAAAACTAGAATCATGCGGCAGGAATTACAGCACCATACACCAACCTCTCTGACACCCTGCGATACATTTTGGACCACATCTGCAGGAAATTATAATAATTAAATGGTCACCAACGTGTACTATTAATAAAAGAAGAAGAAAATGAAAAAAAGTTTTGAAATGTGAAAGAAGGCCAAAGAGTTTAAAAAAAATTACTATGTGAAAAATAATAAATGGAAAGGCTTAAACATTTCAAACAACTAACATCATTCAGAAAACAGAACATATATTCAACATATCAAATTGAAAATCATTTGCAACAAATTGTAACTGACAACAAATGCAGGTCAGGGGGATGGGTTTCCAGGAAATGTTAGAATATTTTCTCAGGGGAGAATATAAAAATTTTAAATTCCAGAAAAGCCTTGAGAAAAAAAAAATACGGCTACAGCAATTCAAACAATCAAATTAAACACCTTCTATAGTTATAAATAAATATTTTAAGGTTTATGTACCTAAGTTTGAAACACTAGGCTTTACACCTAAAGTCAAGCCAAGAAAACAATCATCGGGATCAGGGCCAAAATCCTGCAGTTTCAGCTCAAGATTTGGCTTTGCCCCTGCAAGTAGTGAATGAAGAAAAAAATGAAGCTATCTGACAAACTGGAATGTTTAATATGAGGATACAAGACAGAAAGAAAATGAAAATTCCCTACTCTTGCTACTCAGCTTCAGCTCAAGTGGATCACTGAGTGGACAAGGAATCCATGCATCCACCTGTCAAGTATATAAGTTAGTAAATTGAGAGGATGGTGCTCTGATACTATATATAAGTGGGGGGCAACCCTCACCCCATGAGCTAGCTTTTGGGATTTGGTTAGGCCCAAACCCACATTCTAAGAGAAGACATTAAGTGAAGAACAGGCTTCAAACTTCTAAGAGAAAGTTACATGGAAAAATGGATGTTGCAATGACTGATCTGCGTCTGGCCTTCTTGATGGGTCCCAATGTAACAGTTGCTACAGATTTTATGAAGCAGTGGATATTAGAAGATAGCACTATTTAGCATTTACAATGTCTGCATGTGTGTGTGTGTGTGTGCATAGAGAGAGAAAGAAGTTCAATTGATTAAAGCATACTGTGATCAAGTCTATAGCTTCCAAACTAGCATTCGGAATAATATTAGAAAGCATCACAGGTGGAACCTGCACAAGCATCAGGAGAATTAAAGAATAGATTAAATAAAAAGATGACAGTATTAAGGATTAAGAATAGTAAACAACCAAACTCCTGTTACACAAACACTTACAACTTCGTGAGCAACTATGTCCAATAACTGAGAGTTGCTTGCCCCTATGGTGAAAGCAGTGGAATCTGGCATACCAAGAATGCCGTATATTTTGTACAGTTGATCTATTTCACTGTCAATGGAGAAAAGGAATTTTTATAAGATGTAACAGAAAGCATAATGGATCATTTTTAGGAATAAGCATATCCCACTTGAATCAATATCAAGTACAATACAGTGGACAAAAGTCTGATCAATATATGTGATATGATATGAAAAAGGAAAAGATCACAATGTTTGATTTGAACTATTAATAGAAACCACTTGACTATCAATGTCTCATAGGCTAACTCACATTTAATCGAAGAAGTGTATTTAAGAGAGGCATGAACATTTTGCTTTAAAAATAGAAAGAAATTCATAGAGCAAAGAATGAAGAAGAAACAAATACATCAGTACAGAAATTCCTTTCTCTATTATAAAAGCACAAATTTTACCTTTGGTAGCTAATTTCTTAATGCCATCCATATTCAAATGCAAACAGCATAGCAAATAGTTATTTTGATGATGGAAAAATGTTCATCAAACATGTAAGGGTACAAAAAAATGCATTCAACAGATCAAAACTAAATCTATAATTATTATAAAGGGAATAATCACATTTGGTGTCATCTTTCTTCTAGTCATTTTTACCCTCAACTATTATAAATCACTACAACATTTATTTTAACTTCCAAGAGCAGTTACATCTTTAAAAAACAGTTACATCAAACTACATATATAGGTAACTTCCAAGTTTAGGCACGGAGTGCCTTTTTTGCACTAGTATAGAAATAACAAAAGCACAATTAGTTGTCATCATCACATGAGTCCTTTTACATTTAGAGACCAAAAACATAAAATACAGGACTGAAATTACCTTTCACCAGGAAATATGGGGGTCAACGTAAAGAGCTCAGCTAATATAGCACCAACTGCCCACATGTCTGCAAATAATTTCTGTTTGTTATTTCACCACCTTAAGAAGAAAGCAAGCATAATATCATCTGAGTTACACCATAAATAATGGCAAACAAGTTTCACCATAGAGAATGCTCACGTCCATGTAATTTCTCTCTCCTTAATTCCTATTGTTTAAGTTGTGTTGAATCAGTATTGATGTAAATGTTATCATGATGTTCAGAGGATAAAGGCAGTGCAACTTCAGACAACACTAAAATTGAAAGGAATAGTAATGTTGCAATAGTTAATTCCAATTATTTATGATAGCTAATCTTCCAAAATATGCTAAGTGTTAGGACCATCTCTTTACCCCATGAGATACAGAGATACCACACATCAATTTAACTGAAGGAATAAAAATGTCAAGTGGGCATTAGCTCAAACTTCTTCACACCGTAAAATAAAGCAGTATAAGGGAATGACAAGGTAATTTATCCACAAATAAGTCAGCCTTGACATTACTCTAGTCTAGAGAGTATACAGACTTGACTAATCATCCCCCGCTAATAGTGTCTTGGTTTGCTTTTAGGAGACCCCATGCAAAAACCAGATTGAGGAGGCAGAAACTACAAATTTTAAAACTTTTGCCTCCAAAGCCATTCCATGATAGCTCCCAAAAAACAAACAGCTCACTATCTATACTAGAGACAAAATATAACTAAAATAAGTAAATAATATAGACAAAAAAAAATTAAAAGAAGACTTATGCATACCAACAGCAGGAGTATAACAAGGGGCTCGCAACAAAACTTCTGGAGCTCGATACCTGAATTCCAAAAAAAAATAAAAAATGCAATAAATTTAATTATGTCCATATAGAAATTTATGCACACATGTGAAAATAAAAAAGACAGACTAATAAGATGACATAAAAGAATACGACTCACCACCGTGTGGAAACATATTGAGTATATGGAGGCATCGATGATACTTCTCTAGCCAGTCCAAAATCAGCAATTTTCAAAACATCATTTGTTACCAGCATATTCTCTGTATAGCAGAAAACATTCCCAAAAGATCGTGATCCATATGACCTTTTAGACAGACTGGACTGGAAAGTATAAACACAATATACCATCAGAAATTTGCTAAATGAAATCATATATATGTCTTACCAGGTTTTAAATCCCGATGAAAGAATCCTTTCTTGTGCATGTGACTAAGTCCTTGTAGCACTTGCCTCATAAAGCACCGTATCTCTTCCTCTGAAAAGGGATTTTCTCTCTCCTTTATTAATTGATAAAGATTACAATCCTGAAGAGATGAAATCTAGTATCACTGTCAAGGAATATCTGATAAAGCAAGGGTCAATACAGAACATTCAACCTTAATTATAGATACTGAAGAGTTTTGGATAAATTACATTGTAGTGAAAAACTTTCCAGTAAATATGGATGTAGCACTGAGAATCACGTAACAGTACCACATTTTGTGGTGAACATTAACCTACAGGCATAGCCCTAGCCCTGTGCTTCTTTCTAGGCTGTTGAAATGGGTTTAGTTAATGGAAACAAGCCAAGATATTAGTGTGTTGTTTAGATAGTTTCTGTACCATTTTTTGTCTTGAATTCTGTTAAGGTCCAAGAAAGGAAATTTCTTGAATCCCTAATTCAGCACAGTGATATTCTGAACAATACTTTCACACACCAAAGATACTGAATAATGCTTCTTTATTTATTACTGAAGAATGAAAATACAATCGCAAGAGATTACTCTCTTCACAAGGGACTTTTCCCTTCACTAACATATATCTCTCTCCACCCTCCTCTCATAACAGAGCACAGGTTATATATATATATATATATCTTAACCTGCTGTTATCTTTTTAATTAACTAACCTCCCTTCTTATTTCTACGAGAGTACACCCTCCATATTACCGGCTTCTCACTCTTTTTATTCGTAACAATACCTTCCTCCTCATCTTGAACCTTGTCCTCAAGGTTGATAAAAGGAAATTGCTGCTGAATAAAGCTCAAAGACTCCCAAGAAGCTTCCTCCCTAGGTAAACCCTGCCACTGAACCAATATCTGCTCCTCAGATTCCCCTTGAGAAGTCACCTGTCTTCTATCCAAAATAGCCACTGGGACATATGCCTCACTATCAACCTCCAAGTTTTCTGGCAACACTGGTTCCACTGCTCGATCACCAATAGCTCGTTTCAATTGTGACACATGGAAAACTGGATGTAAACGAGCTTCACTCGGCAACTTTAACTGGAATGCAACCTGACCAACCTTTTTAATGACCTGAAAAGGACCATAATATCTAGCTGCTTACTTTGGGTTTAATTATCCCCCCAAAGATTTCTGCATATGCGTCTTATTTTTAAATACACCCAATCGTCCACCCCAATAGGCGACAAACTTCTATGACTATCAGCTTTAAGCCTCATATGATCCTGAGCACGAGCCAAATGATATTTTAATTGTTTTAATGCTTCATCACGACTAAGTAAATCCTGAGCGACTGAATCTATTAAAGTTTCACCCAGAATAAATTTAGAAAAAACAGGAGGTGCACGACCATAGACTGTCTGAAAAGGGGTTGTGTTAGCTGCAGATTGATAGCTGGTATTATACCAAAATTCTGCCCAAGGAAGAAAAATTCCCCATTCTTTCGGTTGTTCGCAGCAAAAACATCGTAAATACGTCTCCAAAATTCTATTCAAAACTTCCGTCTGTCCATCCGTTTGTGGATGATAGGCTGTACTGAATTTCAAAACTGTTCCCTGCAGCCGAAACAATTCCTTCCAAAAATTGCTAATGAATGTTGGGTCACGATCACTTACAATCTAAATAGGAATGCCGTGAAGGCGTACCACCTCTCTAACGAAAACCTCTGCAATTAATTTAGCTGTATAAGGATGTTTGATGCGGATGAAATGTGCATACTTACTCAGACGGTCAACCACTACTAAAATCGTGTTATACCCTCTGCAACTAGGAAGGCCAGTGATGAAATCCATGCTCAACTCTTCCCAAATAGCATAGGCAAGGGTTGTAGAAGACCTGCTGGAGAAGTTGTCAAGTACTTGTTTCTCTGACATACAGAACAGGCTGCAACAAAATCAGTAACTGTATGCTTCATGCCCATCCAAAATAAAGATTGAGCCATACGATGATAAGTACGAAACACTCCCGAATGTCCTCCAATAACTGAAGCATGAAACTCATTCAAGAATACTGGAATCCATTTAGATGATGACAATAATACTAACCGCCCTTTGTAATATAAACGCCCATTCTCCAAAGAATATGCAGGTCTTGACTATGGATCCTTTTCCAAATCAGAAATAATTTTTTGTAACAACGGGTCATTTCTGACTTCTTTATCTACTGATTCAGCTTCCAACCATAAAGGACGAGATATCACAGAAAGTTCCAACTCCTCCTCTTCCTCCCGGCGCGATAAGGCATCAGCCACCTTATTATTGGCCCCTACCTTATAGTAAATATCAAATTCATAACCCAGCAACTTTGCTAACCAATTCTGTTGGGCCTGCGTAGTGATGCGTTGGTCCAAAAGAAATTTAAGGCTATGCTGATCTGTATAAACAGAGAAACGACGACCTAACAAATATGGTCGCCAATGTTGAATAGCTAATACCAGTGCCATTAACTCCTTCTCGTAAACTGATTTAGATAGAGAAGCTGGGCTCAACCCTTTGCTGAAAAACGCTATTGGGTGTTTATTCTGAGACAAAACTGCACCAATACCTCTACCTGATGCATCACATTCAATGATGAACGGTTGAGTGAAGTCAGGTAATGCCAATACCGGAGATTTGGTCATACAAGCCTGAAAACACAATATGTGCTCCGGCCACACCTTCGTAACTCCAAATACCCGGATTCGTTATAGTCCCTCCTGTGATATTCCAACCGCCCCACGGCAGATGTATAGAACCTTTCAACAAGATAGTGTTTTTTCAACTCTCTCAAAATGGAATCTATTCCAAACATATATACCATGGTTCCTTAATTTTAGGGTCTCAAAAGCCACTGTTGCTTCCTCATACCACCCAAAATTTCCTTTCTTTAGCAAATCTGTTAGAGGTTCGGCCTTCTTCCCGTAATCTCGCACAAACCTGCGACAATAGCTAGTAAGGCCCAAAAATCAATGTTGTCAAGATCGCGAGCAAACTCGTAGACTCGTACGATCTTGCGATTTTCAGAGGGAGGCACGAGCAAACTCGGAGGGAGGATCATTGGGGGTGAGGATCGGTGTCGGATCGTGCGTTTGAACGCGAGTTGGACGGATCGTCGATACGTTTCGATCCCAGCTGAGAGAAAAACCCAAAGCTTCGCGGGTCGGGTTCGTGACCCGATTTGAATTTCAATTAGGGCTCGAGGCTTCTCCTCTGCGGTCTGCGCCTTCGTCATTGTCACTACTGCTCTTAGCCGCTGCTCGTCACCGCCGCTGCTCGTCCCTGATCGTCGCTGCTCGTCGCTGTATTTTTCATCCCCAAACCAAGGAACCGCATATGTTGAAGAGAGAAAGATGAAGAAGCATAGAAGAAGAAGACGAAAGAGAAGAAAGCGTAAGGCGCAGCAGCCAGCAGCCAAAAATCATATATATATGCATATATATATATATATATATATATATAGTGGAGTAGTGAACATTAGGGTAAAGCTTATTTGGGCCTATTATGGGCCAGAATTAAATGTTACTTTCTGCACCCCCTTTTATTGCTTTATGCAGTTTCTATTTTTCAAAATAGGTTTTTCGCTTATGTATATGCATGTGTATAAATATAATTTTATATATACACGATTACACGTAACTCTTATGATCCGAGTTACAATCCTCGAGTTACGATCTTTTACCCCCCCTTTCGATCCTCGAGTTTGACAACATTGCCAAAAATCCTCTTAGCCCTGAGATAGTTTTAGGCCTGGGCCATTGAAGCATGCATTGAACCTTGGTAGGATCAACGGCCACTCCTTCAGCCGATATTAAGTGGCCTAAGTAGTTAATTTGTAACCGGCCAAAAGTACATTTTGAGCAATTTGCAAAGAATTTGTGTTGCTGCAAAACCAATAAAACTGCTTCTACATGCTGCAGATGTTCTTCCCAAGTCTTGCTGTATATTAAGATGTCGTCAAAGAATACCAGCACAAACTTGCGCAGAAATGGTTGAAAGGTGTTATTCATTGCGCATTGAAAAGTTGCAGGAGCATTAGTAAGGCCAAAAGGCATGACCAAATATTCGAAATGTCCTTGATGCGTACAAAAAGCTGTTTTAGGAACATCGCCCTCTGCCATACGAATTTGGTTATACCCAGCTCTGAGATCAATTTTGGAGAAAAACTAAGAACCATGTAACTCATCCAAAAGTTCCTCAATCACGGGTATAGGAAATTTGTCTGGAATGGTCATCTTATTGAGGGCGCGGTAATCTACACATAAGCGCCAACTGCCATCCTTTTTCTTTACAAGGATTACCGGGCTAGAATAAGGACTATTACTTGGACGGATAATTCCTACCTTCAACATTTCATTCACCTTAGTTTCAATTTCATTCTTCTGTAAGTGTGGATATCGATACGGACGCACATTTACCGGTTCAGACCCCCCCTTTTAGCGGAATTCTATGATCAACATCTCGAATCAGAGGTAAACCCCGTGGGTTCCTTGAAAACTGAAGAAAATTTATCCAGAAGCCCACGCAGTTGGTGAGCTTGAATTTCTAACAATTCGCTAAATTCTTCCTCTGCAGATGGCTCCTGATGCCCCTCTGCGTAACACACAAAGATGACAGCTGCCCCTTCCACCTCTTTTGTTTTCTGTAGAGACCCCGCAGAAACTATTGCTTGTGATAGACTCGGATCTCCCATAATACAAACCTGTTGCCCCTGTTGATCAAAAGACATTTGCTGGGTGCGCCAATTTATGTGAACTTCACCTAAAGTTTGCAACCATTGCACACCGAGAATCACAAACAATGGTAAAACCTTGTCCTGTAATTTTTAATTTCTTGCAACATCCCTGTGACTTGCGTTTCTGGCCGTCTCCCAAACGAACCCCGAAAGAAGGTGTTGAAGACGAGACCAATCCTAAACGTCGGACCAAGTCTAAGCTTACAAAATTGCGGCTAGCTCCGCTGTCGATTAGCACCGTAACCTCAGCTGCTTTAATGGCTGCACGAAACTTCATTGTATGAGGTTGAGTCATCCCTCCCATTGAATATAATGACAGATCCATCCATTGTAAGTCCCCTGAATTTTCCGGATCTTTCTCCGTACTGGTGACCATTCCTCCATCTTGGTCATTATTGTCATAGTCATCTTCTACTTGTTCTCCCTCACCCAAAATAATCACCCTCAGACTTTTCTCCTGACAGTGATGCGTAGGTCCCTAGGGTAATCCACATTGGAAACATAATTTGGCATCCCTCCTCCTACAGTATTCATCGTAAGGTAATTGGTGAGTGCCTCTGGATCTCGTCTGCGCCGCAGCGACTCTCCCATTTACAGTAGACCCCATCGACGTCGCCCGAGATGAGTTTATGGTTTTCTCCCCCGATGTCAGGATACTAGATCGATATCCCATGGCATGAAATTGTAGACCCGCTCCCTGCGACCCAAGATTGCTGTTTGATGCCCCAAATCCACGGTTTTCGCCGCTAAAATTTTTTGGCGTGAACATCTTTCGTTCTCCCCTGCATTCCACGTCCCACGCGACATCCATGGCCGTCTCTAAATCTCGCGAGTTGTGGGGACACACCATAGCTCTGATGTCCGGTTGTAATCAATGTTGTCAAACTCGAGGATCGGAAGAGGATCAGAAGGGGGGTAAAAGATCGTAACTCAGATCGTAAGAGTTAAATGTATATGTAAAATTGAAACTGCATAAACAATAATAGGGGTGCAGAAAGTAACATTGTGTATCTGGCCCATATTAGGAAGAAAATGAGCAAGAGGAGTACAAAAAGAGAAAAAGGGGATACAGGAAGAAAATTGGCCCAAATGTAAACCTAATTTCCAAATGTAAACCTCACTCATCTTCTCTCATGCAGCTCATCTTCTCTCATGCAGCTCATCTTCTCTCACGCAGCCACTGCTCCACTGCTCCTTCTTCTTCCTCTTCTTTGTTTTTTTTTCTTTTCTCTTAATGGAATGATGGAACACAACATCATTGCCCAAGCAACCAGACGAAGACGCAAGTCACAACAGGCAGCAGCACGCAGGGAAGGAAAGAAATTGGGGAAAAATCAGTAAGCCACACCACACACAGAGCAACCAGCGACGGCCGACGAGACTAAGAGCGGCGGCGACGACAGCAACCAAAGACGAGAGCGGCGGCGAGGAGTGAGGAGCGGAAATGAGACGTCGACAGCGGCGAGGAGGTATCCCAAAAGCACGAGCCTTTTTTTTTTCTTTTCCTTCTTCAGCTGGGATCGACACGGATTGCCGATCCGTCCAAATCACGAGTAAGAACGCGATCCGCCAACGATCCCTAGAGTGGACGATCCTCCTGCCGAGTTAACGCGTGGAAGCTCCTGAAGATCACAAGATCATACGAGTATACGAGTATACTCACGATCTTGACAACCTTGGTTGTAATCCTGCCAAAAAATATCCCAGACGAAACCGCTGTCCCACTTCCGGCACTTGACATATTAAAGCTTCGAATTCTTGAATGTATTCGTCCACAGTGCCTGTTTGCCGTAACGACGGAATGCGTTCATAAATCTCGCCCAAGGTTCTATCGCTGAAACGTCGAATCATAGCTTCTGTAAAAAATTTCCAATCAAGATCAGGATGATCTTGTTTAAGAAGGCGATACCAATGAATCACTGGTCCTTCCATGCTAACATATGCAAACTGTAACCTTTCAGAATCGGTAGTATCATGAAGCTCAAAAAACTTCTCTGCTCTGGAAATCCAGCTGATGGGATCGTGTCCTTCAAAATTGGGTAGGTGCAATTTCTTGGACCATAAGCGGTCGCTGTTACATCCAATACTAGCGCCATCGCTTCTTTCTTCACGGGTATTATACTCTGATTCCTCGGAACTGGATTTGCCCCGCTTACCTTGCATAGACGCACAAAAATCTTCTATTCCTTCAAACTTGATGGTAATCTTGGCCAAAGCATCGCTGATCTCCTTCCTAAGAATTTCGAAAGATTCGCCTGTTTGTTGTTTAAAATATTCCAGCGAACCCTCCAAGGCTACTATTCTTGCATCCCTAGAAACCATGATTGCCGAGCAGGTCGGACCAATTGTTAAGGTCCAAGAAAGGAAATTTCTTGAATCCCTAATTCAGCACAGTGATATTCTGAACAATACTTTCACACACCAAAGATACTGAATAATGCTTCTTTATTTATTACTGAAGAATGAAAATACAATCGCAAGAGATTACTCTCTTCACAAGGGACTTTTCCCTTCACTAACATATATCTATCTCCACCCCCCTCTCATAACAGAGCACAGGTTATATATATATATATATATATATATATATATATATATATATATATCTTAACCTGCTGTTATCTTTTTAACTAACTAACCTCCCTTCTTATTTCTACGAGAGTACACCCTCCATATTACCGGCTTCTCACTCTTTTTATTCGTAACAATACCTCCCTCCTCAACTTGAACCTTGTCCTCAAGGTTGATAAAAGGAAATTGCTGCTGAATAAAGCTCAAAGACTCCCAAGAAGCTTCTAATACAATATCATTTGCTATTAATTGTGTTTCCTCTTGTTCTCTCTATCGGTAATTTTATTCTTTTAACTTTTACAGGATAAAGCCACAACATATTACTATTCAATCTTAAGATTTAAAAGTCATTCAACAAGCGACATATTTATACTATAAAACATAAATAAAAGAAACAAAAATGAAGAATGAGAGTTTCTTTACCATGTATTCAAAAATGAAAAATAGTTCATTATTTTCTCTAACAACCTCTTTCAACTTTATGATATTTGGGTGATTCATTTTACGGAGAATCTGCAGAAGGAACACAACACACATCAGTGAAGAGAAGACATTAAAATTTAAACAAAATCTTATTACAGTTCCAGGAATGTAAAAACCATCTATAACTACCATAAACAAACAAGTACTGTAGCACATACCATAACTTCTCTTAAATTTGTGTATTCTTCCCAGAAACAAAACTTTCTTTTCAACCTTTTGACAGCAACCTGATAGACATAATCAGGAAAATAACATCAGAAGATAGTCCAAAATGTAACATCAAAAAGTGCAGGTTTAGATCTCAATGTACAAAACAATAACAACAAAGCCTTATCCCACTAGGTGAGTTGGCTACATGGATCACACAACGCCATTTGGCACGGTTAAAAACCAAAGTTTCGGAATAACACCTCAATGTACAAAAGCACCATCTAAATTAGTATGGTGATAGCACCTCTTGAGGGAGTATCATAGAAAATGAAAGGAACATTTAGAATTGAAGCAAAAACATGTATCCATTTTGACCTTCAATGTACAATGTATACATGAATGTTCAACATTGTTATCAAATTCTATCACAGAATACCTTGGACACACCACACTTTAAACCT
Organism: Glycine tomentella; assembly: GCA_007407185.1. Taxonomy (NCBI): domain Eukaryota; kingdom Viridiplantae; phylum Streptophyta; class Magnoliopsida; order Fabales; family Fabaceae; genus Glycine; species Glycine tomentella. The sequence goes on along the minus strand of PYAF01001651.1, from coordinate 145,642 downwards.
GTTAAACATTTACTATGAACTTGGTTATGACAATACATGGAAGGGTCCACTTGTATCACTATTGTTATTAGATCTACTTTTAAAAATCATCCAGGATAGTAGGATACTATTACATAAATTAGATAGTATATAATTGGGTATTAATTATCTTTACAATTCTGCATATAATAAATGCACAGTTGTACACCAGTACTATAGCACTTGAAAATAAACATATTCGAAAGTGAAACTCACAAAAAACCTTTGATACAACCAGAAAGAGGGTTATTCTATGTAAAAAAGTCAAACTTCCAAACACATGCATTGCACATTTCCGAAGGATCTTCCCTTATTTCCTCTAACCACAGCCTCTAAACTTAATCTAATCAGCAATTAATACTCCATGATTTTCAACAACATGTAAAGCAAATTCCAAGGAGGTTCCACCCATACCATAACAAGTGTGCATACAGGAAATAGAAGAGGCAATAAACATAGAATTTAACACGGTTCAATCAGCAGCAAACTATACAGAGAAAAATTACTACAAACAATGAAAATTACAAGAAGTGATCATTCAATACTCAAATCCTCAATCAACAGTAAGATCAGTAGTTAAAATGAGGATCGAGTGTGTGCTTGTATTAATAACCAACTATCCTAAAGGCTTAAGCTATAGGTGCAAACACTTGAATAGTTTTTTAAGTCAAACATGCACCACATACAAGAGCCATTTGAGCGTAAACTATGAAAATAAACCTCAACATTTTTTTCCCTCGTGCTTAAGCTGTTAGGTAGAAGCATGAATACTAAAAAAATGTCTTCTTACAAAATATGAAAATTGTGCATCCCATTTTTTTTTAATTTTATTAGAGAAATAAATAGATTGAAGTACGAAACATTGGAGGATAAGAAATCTCCAACAAAGATTTTTTTTTGCTGATAAAAAAAATTAAAAAGCCGAGGAAAAAAGATAAAACAGGGACAAGGAAGGGGAACTTCTAAAATCCGTTTACTGTAGGACGAATATAACTACAATAATGGATAATTAAACAAGAATAGTAAAAGAACATGAGTAGATGAACATGCTGAAGTTGAAAGAATTGTTTATAGGTAGCAAGAGTTGCTTACAATCTCATATGTTCTCATATCACAGGCTTTATATACATGACCGCAAGAACCATCCCCAAGTTCTCTCAAAATTTTATATCTAAAAAGAAAAGGACAGACAAGAAATAAATTATTTTACTGAGAAAATTGAGAGCCCAGAAACAATGCACAAGTCAATCTATGAAAAGAAACAAACCTTTCCATTATTAGAATTACAACACTATAGCCAATAACACTTTAGAGAGACTGCAACAGATTCCATTAAGAGATGGCTAACTGTCAACACAGTGTTGGCACTTAGTTTGCAGACGTGGGTTAGAGTTAAAATGTAGCATGAAGCATTTAGTATCATCAATAATCCACTTTTCATTGTAGAAGAGATCTACAAAAAAGGAGAGGTCCATCAACATGTTGCAACCTTCAGAAAACCCAGTTGGCCGGGCGATGTCTTGATCATATTACACGTAAATTCATTTTGACTTTGACTATATCGACTTCAAACTGAGCCCATATATTGGAGAACAAGTGATAAGCTGCAATACAAAGTATAAGTGTTATTGCTTTTGAAAATTACAATAATTAGTTAGCCCCCATCAACATCAAGTGAACAATATGTGCACTTACAATGCATAATAATGTGAAAATGCAGTATAATATTATTGGCTTAACTACCTTTTTAGTCCTTGCAATTTAGTGTTATTTTGCTTTTCATCCTTGTAAAAAAAAAAAATAGTCCTTGCAAATTATGTTTGTTTTGTTTTTTGTTGCAAATTATGTTTCCTTTGTTTTTTGTCATTAGAACGATTTAAATAGCGCTTGAACAGTGCTTAAAAGAAGAAAAACAAAACAAACATAATTTGTCAGCACTAAAAGGAAAACAAAAAAAAAAAATTACAAGGAAGAAAAGAAAAAGAAACGCTAAATTGCAACTACTAAAATAATATTTAAACCTATATTATTTCATTGTGCAACCTCAACAGAAAAAATGTCAGTTAATAATCAGACAATTGGAAGGTTTGTCTTTCAATCCTATACTGGGGGACACTAAGCCCCAAAGACTTTGTGGAATTCGCTCTTCCAAATCTAATCTACCCAGCAATCAAATATAACGCTGATCACAAAACAAACAACACAATGATAACCATGTGTGGTTGCATAAGAATTTTAACGTATCCAGCACCCTCTACTTTTATGTAATATATTATATTATTAAGTTTATAACCAAGAACCAGTCAAAAATAAAAGCTTATAACCAAGAATTCAGCTCATACCCATCGGCCATCATGAGCCAGAATTAACAAGTGAAACAGACCAAGGAATCAATTTCAGAGAAAAAAAATTAAACGAAAAAAAAAGAGACAAAAAATGTAAACGCATTGTGTTTGGCTTAAGGTATGGAAAACAATTTCTTTTTCTTTTTTCAAAAGTTCTATAATGAAGCCAAAGAAGAAGAAAATAATATTTCCACAAATAAGCGAATTCAAACAAGCACTGTAAACAAAAACACAAAATATATATGTATGTGTATATAAGATAACTTCTTCTTCGTCTTTTTATATAAGAAAAACTAAAAAAACTTTTTTAGTTTTTCTTATATAAAAAGACGAAGAAGAAGTTATCTTCACAATCTATTCAAAAAAAAAAAAAAAACCCTAAAAATTGTAACAAATATTGTATCTCAAGAAAACGCACGCTCAATACAACCTGTTCAGAAGCAATTCTAAAAACACAATTTCCGATATTTTTCATTGTGGTAAATCCATAAAGTCATAAACCATTGCCTCAACTCAAACCAGTGAAGAAAAAAAATTATCTTGATTTTTTATTTTTCAGTCTCTTGTGAAATAAACCGATCGCAAAAGAAAAAACAAAACGCAATTCAAGCTGCATTTGAGTTTGCGTAGCAGCTACGAACCAGAGGCAACGAAAGCAACATGAGGAATCGAAAATTGACGTAACCAAACGAAGAAAAAATCGAGAGAAAAAAACTTAAAGGACGAAGAACGCACCTTGTGCGAGAATTGGATAGAATCAGAGCGGAATCAACAGACACGCAAGCACAGATCGGCAATGTGAATGAACTTTCTCGGAAAAAAAACGAGAAAAATGAATTTGTAGGGAGAGAGAGAGAGAGAGAGAGAGAGAGAGAGAGAGAGAGAGAGAGTGGAGAGAGAAAAGTTTAGCGAGAGAAAATTTGGATTTGCTAAGAAGCCATATGAGAGAGGAGGGGAGGATTCCATCGAAGAAAAAGGGAGAAGAAACTAAAGAAATAAATAATAAATATATTATTTTTTATTAAAAATTAAAATATTTTGGTTTAATTGAAATTTAAAAAAAATAAATAAATATAGATTAAGGAAAACACAACCCTTTATCTCAAAACAAAAAAAAAAAAAAGGAAAACACATACTAATTTTTTTAAATTTCAATTTGTTTGTTTATTAGATATTCATTTTTTAACATAAATATTCGGGAAAAAAATTACGTAATAATAATGTAAAATTTACATTGATATTCAGTTACAAAATAATATAAATGGTTTAATTCAATTAATTAAACATAATGCATATATAGGTTATTATAAATTTTTTTGATATATAATAAAAATCAAAAATTAATATATATGATAAATTTATTAGTTTTAAAATATTTTTTTATATAATATTTATTATGGAATGATAATACAAAATATTTTACATATTATTAGATCATTATGCATAGAAATTAAAGACACTCTAAGAAGTTTAGAATAACTCAATCATCAGGTCATATAATTAAGATAGACTAATTAACTTTTACTATAATAATATTTTTATTAAATATTTTTTATTAACAAATATTAATTATTATTTATTAATTTTATTAGAATATTAACATGACCAATTTAAATTCACGAGCCCATCCTTTAGTTATTCCCTAATTTTAATTAAATATTAGACTAACATATAGAACAAACTTACACAAATTCATGAAATAACTTTAATAAAAAAATAAGAATGTAATTGAGAAAAAAAATAAAGAGTAATTAAAATATAGGAGAGAAGAAATATTACAAGTTTTTTTTAATTATTTTATTCCTTTTAAAGTTTTAAATTAGAGATTGCTTGGCTGTTAGTGGGGTGGGGGCTGTGGTCCCCACATTGATATGAAAATGTTTTTTCAAGTTTACAGTTTTGCCATACAACGACTTCTATAATAACAGAAATATGCAGTTACCGATTCTGTCCCCCACTTTAACTACTCAAAAGACGGCAATACCCTCAATAGCTTGTTGTGAGACAACTTTAGCCCTCCAATTGGGTGGATAAGGATAAGGGATTCAAAAGTTATTAAGAATCATTTTCAGGTTTTGATGTCATTTCGTACAATTATTCCGGAGCATATGTTGTTTCAGATCCGTGGGCTGGATTTGGCCGAAGAATAGTTCTAACTGGTTGATGACATATATAATTATCTTAGGGAAAAATTTTATACACCCAGAAAAAGATTAATACACCATGGAACAATGTATTTCTAAAAATATCCTCATTTTTATTACGCTTTATATATATGGATTCGTGAATCCATAAGATTCTTACAAATTTACGAATTCGTAATTTTTTTTTTGAGTTATACGGATTGGATAATCCGTATGGGCCGTATGTAAGTTTTTTTTTAAGGCATACGGATTGGCCCAATCCATAAGTAAGTTTTTTTTTAATTCAAAAAATATTTCTCCAAATAATGGCGCATGAAGGTTTCAAACCTGCGACCTTCATATTATTAACACGATGCTTCAACCAACTAAGCTAATAGGTCAATTATGCTAAAAGTCAATTAATGTTGATACATATAACATTAAATTTTTTAATGTATATTTAACACACGTATAAGTTTACATAATAAATTTTGTAACAATTAATTTTGATATAATAATTAAAGTATTTTTTACATATAAAAATCATAGATTTAAATAAAAATCATAAGTTTAATAAAAATTTGCAGGTTTAATAAACTATAAATATAGATATAATTTTTAATTTAACCTGTAAATACAAATATAATTTTTATTAGACCTGCAAATTTTTATTAAAATTATTATTTTCATTTAAAACTATGATTTTTATATGTAAAAAATACTTTAATTATTATATCAAAATTAATTGTTACAAAATTTATTATGTATACTTATACGTGTATTAAATATATATTAAAAAATTTAATGTTATATGTATCAACATTAATTGGCTTTTAGTATAATTGACCTATTAGCTCAGTTGATTGAAGCATCGTGCTAATAACATAAAGGTCGCAGGTTCAAAACCTACATGCATCATTATTTGGAGAAATATTTTTTAAATTTAAAAAAAAAACTTACAGATTAATGAATCCGTAAGGTTCATACGGATTCACGAATCCTTAAAAATCTTACGGATTCATGAATCCGTGCTTGTATAACGTGAGGGTACTTTGGCCATTTAAAAAAGTTGGAATGGTGTATTAGTTTTTTGCTGGGTGTATAAAGTTTTTCCCATTATCTTATCCTAAATTATCTTATTTATGAAACGAAAAAGCAAAAATATTTTTTTAAAGAAAACTTTTTTTTTATATTTTAATGTATTAACTATTAGTACATTTATTTTATTTTTAATATTTATTTTATTAAAGGTTAATTTATTTATAGAAGATTAAAATTAATAAGAGAAATATAGCATTTCTCATAGAGGTGTAAGGTATAAAGAAAATTTAAAAAAAAATCAAAAATTTTAATTGAGAATTTTAATTTTCTGGTGCTTGATTTGATTTTTAAAAAATAACATCCATACAAATAATACAAATAATGTTTTTCAGGAATTGTTTTGCCAAATTTTCCATAAAGATATTTCTGTAAGAAAAGTGGAAATCGAAGTCTTTCTAATAAAAAATAAGTTTAATTATGATAAAAATATTATATTACTATAATTAAATTATTTAATAAGATAAATAATTAAAAATTATGATAAATATATTATTTTACTTTTATATTTATGGAAAACTCAATACCCGTTGAGGAGTAACTACTCGTCGATGTGTTTTAACCCACATTAAGCACAAATCTTTTAGGCTATCCACGACCAATGGGTATATTTTCATGCCAATGATGAATTAAGTCACCCAATTACTAGATGTAGTCAAACAAAACATTTTATAGGTAAAATTAGTTTTTTTTTTCTTCTACTTTATTATTTAGGTTAAATTTAGTTTTTCAAATTTTTTTAGTTTAATTTGATCCTTTAATTTTAAAATCAATTCAATTTAGCCCTTTAATCTAAATTATTAAAAATCATACTTTGTAACTGTTCAAAATTATTACTAAATGGTTTTAAACTGCTACAAGATACACATTCTCCAAAAAAAATGAACCAATTTTAAAAATTAGAGGACTAAATTGCACAAAAAACTAGAGGACCAAATTGAATATAAATAATAAATTAAAGTACCAAAAAACTAATTTAACTTTACTTACCTATTGAGCATTGTCTATTCAGTTATCAATGTGTTTCTTTTTTAATCCGTAGAAATTCAAGGCAGATTTCAAGAGAGTTTACAATAACTCACATCATACTCAACTAATTAGGTTAGATCCCATTAATTATTATTTTTACCTGTAGGAATTGAATATTTTATAAGAGATTTTACAATACTCAGACATCTTACTCAATCGACTTAAATCTCCTTGGTCTCCTTAATTATCTATGTTTAGAAAAAAGGATTTATACAAATCATCTCAATTAGGAGGGTAAAAATTAAGTGCATTACTTTATGAACAAGAAAACCAACAATCCATTAATAAGAAAAAGGAGAAAATAAAAAAATATATATCATGGTACAAGACTAGGAACCAAAGAATCCTTTAGTAAAGATTTTAGAAATCAATTATAACCATTATCAAAATTCCTAAAGTAAAAGAAATCCTCAATATAAAAATATTTCATTCTATCTCAAATATAAGAAGAAGAAAAATACATTGCACATCAGTCTTAGATATAAATAATTATCAATTAATAATTTTATTTTATTGTTAATAATGAAAATTGCTCTTACACCTTGAAAGGAATATATTTTCATAATCAATTGTGTAATTTTTACTAAATGATTCTATTAACAAATAAATGTTTGAAGATGAGACATAAAATTCATTCTCGATTGTAAGTTTTTTTTAATCAAACAAGCAAATTCATAGTTTTCAACTTATAAGAGAATTGTCCAATACTTAATACAAATAGTAATAGTAATTTTGATAAAGATATCCATAGATAATTATAGTAGTATCGTATAATGATGGTAAGATAATTTGTAGGTATATTTTATGATAATGTTTTTGATTAAAAAGTTGATTTTGATAATTATTATACTTCGATAATAATTTCAATAGTAACCAAAAATCGAGATTGGAAAAGTAAAAGTTTCGAAAAGAAATGGAGATTGAAAAAAGTAAAGGATTTAGAAAGATGCATTAAAGTAAAGAGACATGAATTCATAAAAGGTGAGAGTGAATACTTACATGATGACCTTTTGAACCAGTAGACAATTTCGATGTGATGTGTTGTCGCTGTTTGAGGAGTTAAGTGATACGATTCAATCCACCGAAAATTGGCAGTTAAAGGTCTTATTTATAAACTTCTAATACTAATGGACGAATTCTATGACTTTTACACGTGTACAACCATATTCCCAAATACTAGTAGAGATTGTTATTTGATGTCTTCATGTAACTTCTTTTATAACCGCTTCAACTTATTTTTGAAATTCAAAATGGCCTTGCTTCTTAGCACTATTAAACTCCCCACGTGCTTGAATTGAAAACGTCAATCTCTATTGAAATAAATTCATTCGATGACGTATTCAATTTCTCGAATTTTGTTTCATATATTAATCACTTTTGAACACACTCTTCTATTTTTCTCAAAAAAAAGTCATCGAAACCATATATAAGTTTCATAACTTAGGCAAATTTTACATACCAAAGGTAATAGATGCCCCAAAAATAGTGTGTACAAATATTACCTTTTTGAGAACATAATATTTTTGTATCAATTGTTTAGATGTTACTATAATATCTTACCTAATTAAAGCGTTGCACATCAAATTGCACTTTAACTTGCTACGTGGTGGGAATGCTTACTTCCATTATTGTTGGTCCATATGTTTTTAAGTACTTTCCATTTATTAAACCAATATAACTATTTGTATTTACTTCTCGAATCACATAAGCATTTCCCGAAAAAACTTTTTCGACAACATATAGTCCATCCTAATTTGGAGACCATTTACCAAGAACTTTTGATTTCTTAATCATTGGTAATATAGCTATCCAAACCAAATCTCCAATTCAAAAAGATGTTTTCCTCACTTTTTTATTATAGTGTTTAGCAACTTTTTCTTTTTAACGAATAATGTTTTCTAGAGCAATTAAACGTTCTTCATCCAAGGTATTTTGATAAATGTCAAATTTAACGAATTTTCATATGCATTTTGTGACGTTTATTTGACATTTTAGTTAACTTTAGGCCTTGTGTTTAAATCAAATTAGCTTTAAATTCAATTTTTACTTTGTCTTAGGTAAAAAAAAATGTTTTAGTTATTTTTAATGAATTTTCTTATAGTTTTTCAACACAAAAAATAGGCCATTCTGACCATATCTCTCTAGAGGCCCAAAATCAACATAAAGTTTTGGAAGGAGAAATCCAAAAATTGAAGATAAAAGCTAGAAAAATCAAGAGCAAGATATTTTTCAAGAATAAATTAGCTAAAGAAGAAGATAATTACTTGAATTAATTAGAGATATTATTTTTTTTGTAATTTCTTATGATTATCTCCTTAATTAAACCAAACTACAATTCTATAAATAGGAGGTTATATAAATAAGAGGTTAGGCATTCATTGTAATAGTGTTTAAATCATGGAAAGTTCTTAAGATTATATTTTAGACTTCCACCTACTAGACGTCTCCATTATTCTATTAGACACTCTAGGTTTCATTATATTATTTTTATGAGTACAATTCCTTCCACCTAGGAGAGGAAAGGATGAACCTATTGGATATAGGGGGAGCAACAAGAAGAATGAAGCCTTTGACTTAGAAGTATTTTGAGCTTTTCATATGCCTTGAAGATTGAAATCCAAATCCAAGTGTATGAGAAGCAAATCTTTTGATCCTTGCATTTGCATACATATAGTCATTTATATGCTTAAGAGTTTTTAACAAAGAATCAAAGCTATTTCGAAAAAGATCTAAATGGGTAAAGCTTTTGGAAAAATGTTATTTCATTGTGTTAATGGATTACCCATAAAGATTAATCGATTATATTGTTCATGTTTGAAACTGGAAAAACTTTGATAAACATTTTAATCGATTACATCACGGATTAATCAATTATATAGCTTATGTTTACAACTAGAAAAGCTTTAATCTATATATTAATCGATTACGCATTTCTTGTAATCTTTTACATAGTATAAATCAAGTATAATACATTTCTGCTTGCATCGATTACTGTTTATTGTAATCGATTACACAAACTATCTTGAAAATCTCGTTTTCACTAAATTAATCGATTATCATCATTTGTAATCGATTACATAGGCTATTTGAAAAGCCTACCTTGCTGCCTTAATCGATTACCATAACTTGTAATCGATTACTCAGGCTATTTTCTAAATATAAGATTTTCTGCTTTAATTGATTATTTTGCTCGTTAATGAAACCCAGAATGTGCCTTGAACACTTGGAGTGCCTAGCACCCAGAGGAGCTAAGCTCATTTTCCTTACTCTCCAGCTATCGAACTGAGCGGGTTGTGCGCTTACGCGCTAACTGAATGTAGAACTCTAATCTAGTGTTGATTAGAAGAAACTGAATGTAGCTTCTGTTGTGAAGTGAACCAGTATAAATTGTTTGTGTTGGTTTTTCTTTATCTTTATCTTTACAAGTCAGCTTGTTCATTTGATCTTGTTTTCATTATCATTACCTAACAAGTTCTGTTTTGAGCTATTAGTTTCTTGAACTGAGTTCGTTGATTGAATAAGAGCATTCTTGGTTTTAAAAGTGATAAAGATCATTAACTCTGATTTGATAAATAATTTTAAAAGACCAAGTTTAAACCAATTCACCCCCCTCTTGGTTATTGTGGGTATTCCTATTTTTTTCAGAACCTTCTTTCGCTTCAATACTTCATCTTGAGTTCTTTATTTGTTTTCATACTTAATGCTTTTATTTGATTGACTATCTGATAGATGAATTCGAGAATTGACTTGCGCTTTGGTGAGCCTTATTAAAACCCGAACATGAATCAATTATTTAATTGAGATTATCTCTCGGGATAAAATAATCTTGATTAAGCCTCGCTAATTCTTGACCATTAATGTGTTGGATATAGGGGGAGAATTATGAAGAGTGAAAGACTTTGATTCAAGAATGTGTTTTGAGCTTTCATCATGCTTGGAGTGCCTTGAAGTTTAGTATATGATTCAAGTGTAAGAGAAAGGCAATCTGATTGATCCTTGCATTCATTCATTCATCCATAAATAAGCTTAAATGGTTTTCACTAAAGCATCAAAGTTTTTATTCTTTTGGTTATGGTTTTAATCTGATTAAAAGATTTTTGGAAAAATATTTTTTTTACTGTTTTAATCGATTACTTAAGTAATATAATCGATTGTTTTGTTCTTCGTTCAATCTGGAAAAACTTTCATGAATAATTTAATCGATTACCTATCGGATTAATCGATTATTTGACCTTTAATTGAAACTGAAACTGCTTTTTTAAATGTTTTAATCGATTACTGATATAGTGTAATTGATTACATAGTTGAAATCAATTTTTAAGGTTTGCTGGAATAATAGATTACCATAATCCGTAATTGATTACATAGTTCATTTTGAAAATCCTAATCTTCTGACTTAATCAATTACCAAAACTCGTAATCGATTACACAATTCATTTTGTGAAACTGAACTTTTTTGTCTTAATCGATTGCAACTCAGTTTAATCGATTATTTTGCTCGTTGCTGAAACCTAGAAGCCTTCTTGAACAGATTAATCGATTAAGTGATAATTTAATCGATTACAGAAGCATTTTAATCGGTTATCGTTTAATCGATTACAGTTAGTTACAAAATCTGTTATAAATAGATTTGAAGGCTTGGCTTGTGAGAGAACTTGATCAATTCATATTTCTGAGTATACACAAGCTTTCTAAACTCTCTCAAAGTGATTTCCTGATTCTATTACTTCTTACTTCATTCAAATCATTCATGGGTCTTTGAATGAATCTTGAGCAAGAAACTTTTCAAGGTTAAGGAAAAGCATGTGCGGATTTTGTTTTGCTATTCAACTTGATTTGGTAACTCATATGCATTACATTCACTGGATCATCAGGTTGTCTTTCTCCTTAATCTTTGTGTGTAAATTTGTTTTTGAATTTCTGGTGTAAATTGCTATTGTAAGTGGGTTCTTCTAGCTTGGGTCTAGAGAAGGGTTCTTTAGTTAAAGAACACAGTAGTATTCTCTGGTTCTTGCTCCTTAGAATTCTAATAGGATTTTAGATTTCTATTCTTTATCTAGGGTTGATACATGGGAGGTTTTGTAATAAGCTTGTAAGAACAAGATTTATAATAGTGGAACTCTAATCTAGTGTTAATTAGAAGAAACTGGATGTTGCTTCAGTTGTGAAATGAACCAGTATAAATTGCTTGTGTGTTGTTTCTCTATCTCTATTACTATTGTTGATAATTGATTCTTTGATTCATATTCATTGTTCAACAAGTTCTGTTTTGAGCAAATTGATTCCAAGGGGTTGAGCTATTTGATTGAGCAAAAAGATTTCTTGGTTTTGAAAGTGATAAAGATTCTGGAACTCTGATTTGAATTAATTTTAAAATACCAAGGTTTTAACCAATTCACCCCCTCTTGGTTATTGTGAGTATTCCCTTTATTTTCATAATGTTGATTGCTTATGTCGATACATCTAAGGGATTGGATATCGAGCAAATAGTTTAGAATTTGTGACCATGCAGGAGTTGTGGTAGAATACATCAGTTAATTGGGGATGAGCAACAGAGATGAGTATAGGATTGTGAAGTTAAAATGGATCGAGTGAATTACAAGTTCAAACCAAGACATTCATTCATCAAGATCGATGTCAACATTCAAGTCTAGTATTTCTATTTTTACTTAATTATTTTATTGTAATTTATTTTATGTTATTTATTTTGTGACAATCATAAAACAAAAAATACAAAAATCTAGCTCTTAGTTAAATAATTACATGAAATCCCTCCTTTATTTCTTTGGAGAAGACGTGGACGATAGTTCAATTACTACATCATGATTGGGCTACACTTGGCCTATAAGTTGGATCTAATGTGAAATAAAATCCTAACAATATTCAACTCATCATACATCGTATCCCAATAATTTTGGACAAGAATTTAATTCTACCTTTGAATTCAAATCGAATTCAAAATTATTTCGATAGGAAAAACCGCTTCATGCCCATTAACCAATTTAATAGGAGTAACTCCAATGGCCCCTTTTGGCAAATTTCGATCAGCCCAAAGAACTTGATCTAAACTTTCATGCCAACTCCTGAGTGTTTGGCCAATGTGTTTCATAATCAAGCCTATCAAAATCTTATTTATGGCTTCGACTTGGCCATTTGCTTGTGCATAATAAGGAGTAGAAGTTAATAACTTGACATTTCGAGAATTGGCATATTGAACTACTTTTCTACTAGTAAAAATGATGCCTTGATTTGTTGTAAGTGTCTCAGGGATACAAAACTGAAAAATAATATTTTGTTCTATGAATTTTATTATGTCCCCTTGATCAACATCTCTCAAAGGAATCTCTTCTACCTACTTGGTAAAATAATCCACTACAACAAGATGTACATATGTCCTTTCGAGGAAGGTGGATGAACTTGACCTATCAAATCTAATGCTCATCCTCGAAAAGGCCAAGGTTTTGTTACTAAATGTAACTCATTGCTGGAACTTGTTGTATGGTGTAACAATCCGCCTCGTCGTTACGATATCACTACTCTAAACATGTAATTTCAATTTTAAATGAAAACTCCATTAATTTGATTGTGACAATGAGAGTAAATATTTTTGAGATAATATATTCATAAAAAACGCACACATATGTAAATAAATACACACACGCACACACACACACATATATATATATATATATATAAATTGAACAAATACATGTCACTGCACCCCTATGTACATGTTGGATAGGTGGAGTAGCAAGAAGATGAAGCTAAAGAAGAAACTTGTGCCTTAGAAGAAAGTTTTGAGCTTTTCACATGCTAAGGAATTTGTAATTTGTTCAAGTGTATGAGAGGCTAATTTTATGATCCTTGCATTGCAAGTACATGGTCATTAACTTGCATACATGATTTCATTAAAAGCATTAAAGATATTCATAATTTCAAAAGAAATGAAATTCTCATGGTTAAGTTTTTGGAAAAATGGAATCTTACTGCTTTAATCGATTACATAACAGATTAATTGATTACAAGTCTTTGTTTTGATTCTGGAAAAACCATGAAGAACAATTCAATCGATTACAGCCTTCTCGTAATCGATTACATAGAACAAAAAGAAAATCAAGTCTTCCTATTTTAATCGATTACCATAATACCATAATCGATTATTGAAGTATAATTTTTTATGTGTCTGACTGACTTAATTGATTACCACATTTTGTAATCGATTACATAAGCATATTCTGGAAATCATGTTCATCTGGTTTAATCGATTACCACAAACAGTAATCAATTATATAAGCTTGCTTTACAACTAGACCTATCTGCTTTAATCAATTACAACTTGGATTAATCGATTACTCTATTCGTTGTAAAACCCAGAATAAGCTATGAACATTTTAATCGATTATTTGGTAACTTAATCCATTACATATGTTATTTTAATCGATTACTAGGCATTTTAATTTATTACATTTTGTTATAAAAATCTGTTATAAATAGAGTGAAGGCTTGTCTGAACTTTTAACTTGAATACTTCGAATTCTCTGAGCATATACAAGCTTTCTCAAAGTTAGAAAGTAATTTTCTGAGTTAACAAAGCTCTTGTTCCACTCTTTAATCTTCATGGTGTATTCAAAGATTTCTTGGGCAGGATTTTCAAATCAGCTTTTGGAGAGAAAGTTCTGAACTTGATTTCTTCATTTCAACTCTGATTGTTAACTCATATTCATCCATATTCATTGGATCATCAAGTTGTCTCTCTCCATTAATTGTTGTTGTAAATTCGTTTTTGAATTCTTAGTTGTTTGTAACTATTGTAAAGGGTTCTAGAGGCTTTTTCTAGAGTAGGTTTCTCTAGAGGGAAAGAGTAGAGAAGGGTTTTCTATATCTTGATCACTAGGAGTCTAATAGTATTTTAGATTTCTATTCTTTATCTAGGCTTGATAAAGGGTGATTGTTGTAAAACTTGTAAAAACTGAAAATTGATAATAGTGGAACTCTAATATAGTGTTGGTTAGAAGAAACTGAATGTAACTTATCTTGAGAAGTGAACTAGTATAAATTCTTGTGTTGGTTTTCTATCCCTTAATCTCTTCTTGTTATCTTGATCATTAGTTCTTAGTGTTATTCTTATTACTCAACAAGTTCTGTTTTTAGCAATTGATTTCTTGGACTGAGTTGTTTGATTGATTTAAAGCATTCTTGGTTCAATTGTGATTAAGATCCTTTAACTCTGATTTTACAAATAAATTTTAAAAAAGACCAAGTTTAAACCAATTCAGCCCCCTCTTGGTTATTATGGGTATTCCTATTATTTTTAGTACATACACAACATACATCAATCACGATGACATCATCAACATCAACATCATCTCTCATATATGTCATCATTAACATCAATATCATCTCAATCTCAATATCATCAACATCATTTCATTTCAATATCATCATCATAAACATCAATATCATATTATATTAATATAATCATCAACATAATCTCATTTCAATATTATTAACATCACAAGCAATCGCATTCCATGTATATACATAAAGCACATGCCTGAGATTCACATTCCCCAGGTCTTTAGACAACACAAATCTCATACATTCACAATCCATAATACCACGAGATTGATATTTTAGGAGAATTCTAAATTACAGAGGAGGACTACAATATAAAAAACAAACTCTTATTCCCATTTAAAAATAAATTTAATAAAGAATTAAATAGGAGAACATGTTATAAAATTTTGGGCAGAGTCTCTTTTGTAATTATGACTTTTCCCAAAAATCCAATCATTACAACAACAACAACAACATTATTCACAGTTTTATCCATCAATAACAAATTAGTTAAAAACACAGTTTTTTTTAAGACTAGCACACAAGAGAGACAAACATACATCAATAATAAATATATTGCATCCTATTAGTTTAAAACATAGTTTTTTCTTGAAAACCAGCACACAACAGAGACATGCATACATCTCTATAATTGGGCTCCCTGACCCCCAACTATGGTATCAAAAAAGCTATAATCAAACAATAAACTCCCCTTACCTACTTATATCCCTTTGTTAGCTCCTTGTAACATTGTTTTGAGATCTCTTAAGTTCACGTGCTTTGGTCTAAACGCAGAGCTCTATATACCAAATCGAAGATAATTTAGTCTAGATTTCTCACCATATATGATTTGATTCTTCCTATAATCTGTGCTAATCTACAAGTTATTAAATCTCCATATTTTTGTATGTTAAACTAGACTTCCTAAGCTTTTTAACGAGGTATCACATGCCTAAATTGGAGTTCTAAAACTCTAGATTTAGTATTTAAAAACAAACTCTAAATATGCCAACAGGCTCAAAATGGAACACTAACATCTCTTATTGTCTTCGTGACTGCAAGCAGTACATAATCTAGATTTGGCTGAATTTTTGATATGTTAGATTTAACATCTAGATCTTTAATTGAATATGAGGGCTTGCATGTGCAGATTTTCATTTCCAAAGGGAGTATTTATAGAAAGGAATTTAGTTATGATAGAAAGAAATTATTTAGAAGTTAACCTAGGTAGTTCCTAGTTTTGTTCCAATAGAACTAAGTAATCATGCCATAAATATTTTTTTTTATCTTCATGCAATTAATGCAAGCTTACCTAGTCATCATGCAAATATTCCCTTCATTATGACCTAAGGTCCACGTGCAATGCTTTCTTAAGAAACTTTTTTTGCTTGTTTCATTCACATATCGGCTCATGTATACAATACACACACATACAACTGGACTTCCATTTGCATCTCATTTTGGTTTTGGTCAAAATCATACGTACATGAATGCTTATCAAAATTAAAAGCAAAGATTTCCTTATTAATTACTAAAGTGCACGTGGAAAGCTAGCCTTAAGGAGCTTGTTCTCTTTTTGTCTTATTCATATAAGGCATAGCTTCACCTTGTTGGTGTCTCCTGCATACACTCACACGACCATACTTCAATTTTGGCATATTATTATGATTTTTACTCAAAATCACGTATACACTCACATGTGGCTGCATCTAGTTTTAATGTTTATACTACTTGTACTTTATGTGCTTTCCAATAAATGTGATAGCTACAGAGGTGTTATTACCAATTAATATGCTAGCTATTTATGTACCATACATTTAAAATCTGAAGCCTTTGCCCAACATCCTACATGGCTAGAATTGGTTTATTTCCTTAAGTTAAATGGTCATGATAAAATATATTCTAAGCACTTCTAAACTTGTCACTTGGATCCATTAGCTTCTATCATATCCTTCTTGTAACCAACTAACATCACATATCCACAATTATTTATCTTATACTAACACTTTATACTTAAAAATTGAAATTCTAGTGACATTTTTGTAAATTTTCACCTCAAGGGTATTTGGTAATTTGTCACTCATTTCATGGGTATTATTGTAGTTTTCACTTCAAAATATCTAACCAAAATATTTAAGGGTATAATTGTAATTTTTACTCTAAGGGTATTATTATAATTTTTTTACCTCAAGGGTATTTTGATAATATCCACTTCAAGGACAAAATGGTAATTCTTACATCAAAGAAAGAGTAATATGATCATTCTCCTTCAAACATTTTTGTAATTTCTCTTTTTATCTCTTATTAACATTTTACACAAATAATTCAAACATAGATCAGACAAACTTCAATAACCTAACATTCACACCAAGTAGTTGAAAAAGGATAATTCACACAATATTTCAACTAATCCAAATTAATAAAGTAATTAAATAATACAAGAAATACATCAACAATATATTTTCAGTTATCGAAATTTCATGGTGTTACATATGGGACCATGTTTCTGACATTCTTCACATGATTTTGCATAATTAATGCAATCATTCAAAATAGTTGGCCAATAATAGCCTTGTCGAAATAACATTCATTTCATCTTCTCACCAACATTGTGAAAACCACAAATTCCTTCACGAGTTTCAGCCATATAAGCTTTTGATTCTCCCAAACATTTTTATAGGACTCTATCTATACCTTTTTTACATAACTCATCTCCAATAATAACATAATTTACATCTTTATACTTTGACTTTCGATCCATAGATAAATTAGGATTTTGAAGATAATCAACTAAAGGCTTTCTCCAGTCATGTGTTGTCAACACATCTATATTCAAAATTTCTAATTCTTCCTGTAATTTTTCTTTAATAGTTATCAAAGTTTCAAAATTTTGTTTACTCAATTTATAACTAGATGCAATTTGAGCCAAATCATTAGCTTCTTTATTTTGCTCTCGAAACACATGTTTAAATTCAACTTTATCAAATCTACTTAACAACTTGGATGCATATGAAAAGTATTTCAACAAATTACTTTTGATGCACTTAAATTTATGAGTTAATTTGTTGATGACTAATTCAAAATCTCCTATAATCAATACATGTTTTGCACCTAGATTCAATAATGTTTCTAAACCCACTATTAAAGTCTCATATTTTGCTTCATTATTAGAACAAAAAGGTTGGATTTTGAAAAGGATCTTCATAGGTGTATTATTTGGAGACATTAAAATGACATCAATCCCAACACCATTTGCATGTTTCGAACCATCGAAAATACAATACCTAAGGTTTAATTCCTATATAACGTTCCAATATTTCTATGTTTGAATGATTAGTCAAAAATCTACTACAATTTGGCCTTTAATATCTTTCAATGGTACAAAGGTAAGTGCAAATTCTGTTAGTGAAAGGGTCCATTTCCCTATTCTATTATGCAAAATAGACTTGGACAACATAAACTTGATAATATTATTATGAGACAATACTTAAACATTGAAAGACTTTATATAATATTTGAGTTTAGTACAAGAGTAATATAAGCACAAACACAATTTTCTATAATGCTATATCTAATTTCAACATTGTTGGGAACTCAACTAAGATAATAAATAAAACATTCTATGTCATTATCATCTTCTTGCACCAGCATGCTTGCAATAGTTGAATCTGATACTGAAATATACAATTTCAAATCTTTTCATTTCACAGGAGGTACTAAAACTGGTGGATTAGCAAGATATCTCTTGATGTCATCAAAAACTTCTTGATGTTCTTTTCCCATCGAAATTCATCTTCATCTTTTAATTTGAGTAAAGGTGAAAACACTTTAATTTTTCTTGACATATTAGAAATCAATCTTCTAAGAAAATTCACTTTACCTAATAATGACTGAAGTTGTTTCTTATTCTTTGGATGGGAAATCTCCAAAATGACTTTCACCTTATTTTTATCTACTTCAATTCTCTTTTGATGGATAATAAAACCCAAGAATTCACTTGTAGAGACACCAAAAACACATTTCAATCTATGCTTTCTCATTCTTTCGAATGATGATCTTAAATATTCTAGATGATTGTCTTTCGATTCAAATTTCACAACCACATCATCTATATATACTTTCATAAATTTTCCCATTAAATCATGAAAATACCGTTCGTTGCTCTTTGATACGTTGCACCAACATTTTTTCAACCAAATGGCATTAGTATCCATTGATATGTTCCTAATGCCCCTAGGCATCAAAAAAAGTTTTAGATATATCATTTTCAGCAAATATATTTGATTATATCTTGAATAACTGTCTAATAAACTTTAAATATCGTTGTTTGATGTTGAATTAACTAACATATCAACAACTGGCATAGGATACTCATTTTAGGTGTTGCTGCATTTAAGTCTCTAAAATCTATACACAGGCATTTTTGCATTCTTTTTTATTGCAGGAACTAAAGTAGTAATCCAATCAACATACCTTGTAGTTTGAATGAAATTGGCCTTTAGTAACCTTTCTATCTATGCTTTGATGGCCTCCATGAAATTGGGAGCAAATATTCTTGGTGCCTACTTCACTGGTTTTTTCCCTTTATAAATAGACAATTTGTGTTCCACCAATTCTCTACTAAGTCTAGGAATATCTTTATAATCTCATGCAAAACAATCCTTGAACTCATGTAATAGAGAAATTATGTTTTCTCGAAGCCTAACATCTAGCAGTTTACTAACATATGTAGGCTTTCGATTTTCTTTAGTCCCCAAGTTTATTTCTTCCAATGGATCTTGAGATTCCATCTTTTTTTAATCCTAAGGACAATCATTTCTCAAAGCCTAAAGGTGAATTGTTATAGATATAGTTTAATTTTAATACCTCACGTTTTCGCTCGAAAATATCTTTTGTTTTTTCTTTATAGTCTAACATTTTCTTCTTTTCTTTGATGACATCAGTATCCATCTTTTCCTTCTTTTCTTTGATGGCATTGGTATCCATCTTTTTCTTCTTTTCTTTTATGGCATCAACATCCATCATTTTCTTCTTTTCTTTAATGCATCAGTATTCATCCTTTCCTTGATTTTGATGATCGCAGTAGCCGCTCCACTATTAGAAAAATAACATTCAACATTGGTTTTTTTGACATTTAACATTGGTTTTTAATCGATGTTGAATCTACCGACATTGAAAGTATCAACGTTAACATCGATTTTTTAAAACCGACGTTAACATAACTACATAACATTGGTTTTTTTTTTTTTAAAATCGATGTTGTCTAATAAAAAATTAACCAAAAAAATGTAAAATATGCAAAAATCAACATCAATTTTTAGAAAAACGGATGTTGTTGTACACCTGATAACATCAGTTTTTTGAAAAATCGATGTTGTAAGGTGCAAAACAACATCAATTTTGAAAAAACAATGTAAAATGGCACCTTCTACATCGGTTTTCCAAAACTGATGTTGTATAGTACTTACAACATCGGTTTTGTCTATAACCGATGTATAAATAGCCCTTTCCACATCGATTTTTCCTATAACCGATGTTGTATAGTCCTTTTCTACATCGTTTTTTACATAACTAATATAGAAAGTCCATTTTTTTAAAAAAAAATGGTTTATTCTCTTTATTTTCCTCCCTGTAATATTTAAAAACACATTAAAAGCTTAAACAATTAATATATACATATATTTATACACCAATATTATCATACATCAAACACAACATTAATAACGAATGAATTACATTTATGCTATATATACCAATATATTATTAGTACATTTCTTGGAGAAAGAGTCACACTCTTTTTGCAACTAGCATCTTAATCGATTCATGTATAGAGTCACACTATTTAGCTAAGGCAAAAAACAAGAGTGTTTTTTTTACCACACTATATGTGTTTATTAAAGTGAGCAAAAGAGAAAATCAATTTAAAGTGCATAATATGAAACCATTCCTCGGTGTAAGAATGTCTGTCATCTCCAGAGGACACATAATAAGCACGATAATGATACATTGAGAAATGAGGAGTGCTAGTAACAATTTCATTCTAACACGTTATTATTGTTTTCAATAAATTGGAAATTACAAAATCATGTGGGGGTTAATTAAATAAGGCCCAGAGGTTTCAATTTTTCAATATCTGGACAAGAAGAGTTTCAAATTCAGGACCAATATTAATAAAATTACCTCCTGTTGAAGACTATTATGCTTGGTGATAAAAATTTACCTAGACCAATTGCAATGGCCCTTGCTTGCATGCATTTTCCCAATCATTGAGCCAAAAACAATATAATAGGTTTATGACCCTGTATCCGAAAACTTGCAAATGGTGCCTACTAAGACAGTCATTATATTCAAATTTATTTGCAATCGACTCATCCTAGTAAGGAGCACGTAAGCTTAGAAGTTCTAGTAAACATAAACAAGTTCTAATGTTACCTTGAGTACATAATCTGTTACCAAACTTGCCTCCTAACCTCTTGTTGCAACTGTCTGGTATTATTACAAATCAATCAAACTTGCCTCCTGGTATTAATAATCCAGTAACCATTGGATTGACCATACTACGAAAAAAAGTGTTTCTTTTCAATTTTCACTACAAAAATTAGTGGGACAAAAACAAAAGAAGCAATCTTGGGGTGGAAGGAAAAGAGTGAAAGATTCAAAATTCAGAAAGGAAAGGGGAAAGCTTCTAAATTAAATTAAATAAACTCAATATTTATTTATCTATTAATTAATTATTTATTTGATAATGGAATTTAAAAAAAATGCAGCTTACTGCAACTCTCTTTTTATTTATTTATTTATTATTATTATTTCTCTAAAATTTGTTATTGCAGTTTAGAAAGGAAAATACACTTACAAATCATAGTATCCTCTAAAGTATACCCCATATTTCAGTAAAGCAAATTCTTTTGTCAATCTAAATTATAAAAGTATTATTTACAAGAGAGTATTTTTCTCATTATTAAAAAAAATTCAGGATATGATTTTCCTTTTCTCTTTTGATATATATAGCTTCTTTTTTTCGAAGTGAGTCATACTCAAATATATCCTTAAAAAAGTAAACAAATCAAGTACTAATATAATTTCAATAGAAATATGTATGTTATGTAATTATATCTCTAATTTGTTATGTTCTAACAAAAAATTGTATATTGGAGAATTCTAAATTTGATCGAATTAAACTTTGAATCATCCATATCACATGCGTATTTTGATTTATCAACAAAAAAAAAAAAAAAAAAAAAAACAAACTAGGCTATGTATCATCCATACACAAGGATGAACTTGTCTGTGTATCATCATGAATTAGAAAGCTATAGAAGGTTGAAAGAGAAGGTAAGGTAACTAACTCATTTTCGGAATGTTCCCAGACACCACGTACCATAGCCATGGCTTTCTTGGCCTCCTTCTCTGTTCCTATGATGAAGGCCTTGTCATCCGATGGCCTTTCAACAATGTGAATTTCCGCATTGCTGGCCTTCCTAAGATTCCTAATTGTTATCCCTTTGTCTCCAATAACTTCTCTCACCCACCCTTCCGCCGGAATATCCAATACCCAAATCCTTTCTTCCTCCGGTCCTTTTCCGTTATCATCTTTTAACGCTTTCGAAACTTCTAGAGCCAAAGGTGCCCAATCCTCAACGTTCCCGCAGAAACATCGACAATACAATCCACCACGAATCGCAAGATACCATAAAGATTTCTCACTCGGCAGTGGCAACATTCAACTTATACTCGGAACGGTCTCTCTCAAAACTCAGTGTTCCTTTTCATGATTAAGCGAACTTCTTCCTTCTTCGGATAAGCTATGCCACATAAACGCAGATCTGCGAGAAGGTTGACGAAGGAGATGTAGTTGTTTACTTGTCTTTCCTCTCTTTGTCTCTCTCCCTCTCGCTCCTGTGACGGCCAGAGGAACGTTCGTGGTCATAGTCTCTCTCTCTCTCTATCGTGATCTTTCCTCATTGACTCCGTCTCTGACCTCCGTTGCAACCTCCAAGTGCACGACTCTGATCTCATTTTGCACCTCAGAAAGCCATGCGGTGTTGTTGGAGCTCACCGAGGCCGCCTCCGACGCAGAAGTGAGTTCCACTCCCAGCAGTTGCAGCCATGGTGCCTTGCTAGCGTGTGTGCGCTTCTTAGCAACAAAAGCTTCTTAGTGCCATGAGAGAGAGAGAGAGAGAGAGAAATCGAAAGATGAGAGTGAGAGAAATGAGGGGCGATGATAAGGCCTAGGTTTTCAAGAAAGAGAGGTACCGAGAAATAAGTTTTGACGGACCTTTGTAAAAACCTTAACATCGATTTTTTTAAAAATCGATGTTGTCTAAACATTCACAACATTGATTTTGTAAAAATCGATGTTGAAGTGAAAATCTTAACATTGGTTTTTTTAAAAATCGATGTTCTGAGCTCTTAGACAACATCAGTTTTTAAAAAAACCGATGTTGAAATCGTTTTGTTAACATCAATTTTTTTTAAACTGATGTTAACAACATTTTATTTACAAAAATGTCATCACATTTTTCTTAACATCGATTTTTATCAAGAATCGATGTTAACATAGCTATGTTAAAACTAGTTTTTTTAGTAGTGTTCTTTGAGTTTGAAGACCACAGTAGCCACTTGTTTCTTGTTATCGGCTATGTAAGCCGATAATCGAGCCATAAAGCTCGAATATGCTTATGAGGAAGTCATAACTCTTCAATCTTGGCCATTTTTTCAACGGCCTTGTTGATTAACAGTCCCTCTAGTTGCGTCCTAACAAAAGAACTTATTTTTTTTCATCATCTGACTTATTGTTCACATAGAAAAAATCTTCAACTTTGAATGGAGTAGTTATTTCCATTACTTGGTCACTTTCATTTGCAAAGGTAGCATAGATTCCATAAGATAAGTGATTAGCTTCCACCATTTCAAGTTTTCCATCTTCATTCCAAAAGAAAAGCTTCGATGAACTGTTGATGGAACTGCTTCTACTCCATGTATCCACTATCTTCCCAATAACATGTTGAAGTTAGCTTGCAAGGAAATCACTAGAAACACTATACGTCTTCTTCTACTACCCACTGAAACATCTAAACAGATTACCCTTCAGAATCTGAGGGCTTCGCACAAAAATCTGACACCATGTGTTATGAGGTATCAAATCTTCTACATTTCTACCAAACCTCTGTAACATAGATCTTGGTAAGATGTGGAATGCAGCCCCTCCATCCAACAAAATCTTGTTAATGATTTGGTCTTCTACCATAGTGTCATGTGACACCTCATGTCATCAATAGGAGGATTGAAAACAACAATATTCCGATGAGGAGAAAAATAGGAAACCTGCGTAATCCAAACTGTCTTTGTGCTTAGGAAAGGTCATTGGAATAATCTTCCCTAGCATAATCGCTCAGTATGTTCCTATTTTGATAGTCTTTAGCATGTTGTGCGGGTAATATTGAAATCGCTCTACAACTAGCCTCCAGGGAATCCTCAAAACCAGATTCAAAATTATCAACTATCATTTCCTTATCTTCTTGCTCCTTTCTTGATATTTTCTTTTCGAAACCTGGGGGTGGGCCTTCGGTTATTTTGTTGAAAACTGACAGTCCAACACCATTTTTTTGTTGTGTCTCACATATTGTGTAACAACCTAAAATTATTCTAGATATTATATTTTTATTTGGGTTAAATTTTTAAGAATCGTTAGATAATTACTATTTTATTTTATGGAACGGATCCTAGTATAAATTCTGAAACATATAAATTATAGAAGTTATATAAGTTGCTAAACTGATATATATGAAAACAGTCATATTTCATTTTTACATAGCTCCCTTCGTTTGTACCATAGAAAATAACTACTGGAAAATATCTTAGCCACACTAGTTAGGATTATTATTTATATACAAAACCTACAACCCATATCTTCACTTTAGAAGTTCTCTCCAAAGCTCTCCTCTTCGCTAACTGATAAGTGTCATATTTTAGTTAAAATCATGTTTTAAATGATGACACTTATCTTTTGATTTCAATAACTTTGCTTATAAACTTTCCCTAAACCTAGTTGAAATGTATTTAATACTTAGATAAATGTTGTTTTTCATATTTCGGAAGATTAATCCAATCACATTTTGTATTTTGATAGATTTTGAGGATATCCGAGACTTCCGAACAAGCAAAGCAAGCAAGAAGGACTTAAAAGATCAAACCTGGGAGGTGTTACAAGCAAAATGACCCCAAAACTCATCCAAGCCCAAAGCTTTCTTCAGCATTAAGATTCTAACTCGCCCAAGCGAGCTCCACCAGTGTATTTTGCTCGCCCAGGCAAGCTCAAGTTCCCAAAAGATAACATTAGCTTGCCCAGGCGAGTGAAACAAGGCAAAAACACTCGCCTGGGCGAGTGAAGCTGTAACACCCTAAAATTTCAATAACTGCAAATGTATGGTCAAAATGTTTCTTGCACAACTATTTGATATGAGTGTTAGGTTATGTGAGACTTGATTGATCTATATTTAAGTTATTTGGGCGAAATATTAATTAGAGATATTACAAAAAATAGTTTAAAATAAATGACCATACTACCCTTCCCTTGAAGCAGAAATTACAGAAATGCCCTTAAGGTAAAAATTACACAAATACCCTTGGATACTTTAGAAATTACCATAATACCCTTGAGACTAAAACTATCTGAGACACCCTTAGAGATTTTGTGAAAACTTGATGAAATTACAGAATACTCTTAGATGGCAGATTATCAAAATACTTTGTGACAAAACCCTAGAATAGAATTTCTATGAATTTCATAAGGTAATAACTTTGAAACTTTATTCAGAAGAATTCAAGCATCAGAAAAATATGAGAAAATGATAAATAAAATCTATGAAATTTTCTCTTAATTGTAGTATTTATAGATTTATTTAATAAAATGGTTTAGTAATTTTGATGGTCAAAAGTAGTATGGACCAATCAGAATTAAGGTAAGACCAATCTTTTATGTAAAGTCTGTGTGACACTCTGTATAGACTGCTTGTGAGCAATTTATACTGTAATTGAAGTCAGTTTCTGGAAAACTCTAGAGTTCTATTATTTAATATTATCCTTTAGGTAGAAGAGTTCAAATTGAACTTTACTTCTTCCTATAAAAGGCCATGTGTGAAGATGAATTTGAATTGAATTTTACTTCCTTCCAATGAATGCCATGCGTGAAGCTATCTTTAAATTGAATTTTTTTTCTTTGTAAAAGGAGACATGTGGATACAAGGAAAACCACATAATTTTCTTCACTTTAAGAAAATGAAAACATGATAAATTGAAAATTTTCTTAAGCTTCATAAATTAAAATTGAAAGATTGGGCCTTGAAGCCCGAAGGCATGTGAGAAGAAAAATAAAATTTTTCAAAGCGGAAACACACATACCATTCAAGAATCATTCTTTAGGACATAGATGTTACCTTGTTTATATTCAAAATTGATGATCAAGAATAGGCTTGAAGATATAAGCCCTCTAATGTTGATCCACACCACTTCTTGTCAAGACTCAAGAACACTTCTTGAATGCCACCAACAAACACCAAAGGAGGCAAGGTAGGCGCACCAATGGAGAGGAAGAAGATTAGGTTTTAAAGTATTTTACTTATCTAAGAGACTCACCAATAGATGATATTGGTGACTGAATTTTCAGCTAAAACTCATATAAAGGGGCACATGAAAAAGAGGAAGATAGATGGGGTTTTTTCTCAAAAACCATTATTATAGAACTATGATCATAAGAGTATATTTATAGACGAGTTTTATGTCAGATTTTTAACCATAAAATTTTGATCATTAAACATCTCACACGTGAAGAAAATATAGAGTTGTTGTATTTCAAAAATTGCCAACAACCTCCTATCTTATCTTCTTAAGACCAAGTCAATTACTTGGAATTATTTTGCCAAATAATAATCAAATATCCAGCCGTATGATAAGCCTCTAATCAGCCCTCAAACTTCTTCCTAAAATCTAGGATATGATCATGATAAGATGCTAGTTGAATTCAAATTCAAATCTAGCTCTTATCTTCTCCTTTTGATATGAAACTATCTACTTTAGTTAATTCATATTTAAATTCAAATATTTAAATTCAAAATTTAAATTATCAAATTTAAATATCAGATAATTAATTTAACTATTTAAATTAATTAATAATGTCTTGGACTATCCAAGCACATTAACTCCATTCATGCGCCCCTTTCTATTTAAGATAAGTTTCTAAACTCTTTCTTGGGCCAACAACCATTATTAGGCCCAAAACCTTTAATGCTATAATGTCATGACAATAAAGTGTTAGTGTGTGACCCATTAGGCCCAACATAGCTACTGACATAAATGAGTTTGGGCCCAACAAGGCCTCTACCCATTTAATGACAACACAGAGCACTAGCAATGCTTTGTTG
>PYAF01001651.1:87455-98819 GCA_007407185.1 Glycine tomentella | reverse complement strand
TGCAATTTACTTCTTTAAATTCTGTCATTATTTGCAATCTTCAAACACACAACAACCAATTCTTCAAAAATTCTTTCTTTTTACTTCCAATTGCTAAGACCTAGAATTACTGTGAAATTCACACCAATCCCTGTGGAGACGATACTTACTTACCCACTTTATTACTTGAACGAGCGGTGCACTTGCCGTTTTCGCAACAAGTTTTTGGCGCAGTTACCGGGGATTGGTAAACTGATTTTTATAGTAATTTTAACCTTTGTGATTGGAACTTTTTGTTACTAATTGCTTCTCTGAGTTTATGCGAGGTTCAGTTAATCCTGAGAATTTACAGTACGATCCTGAGATAGAGAGAACTGTAAGAAGGAGACTAGCCAGACAAAGAAGGAGAGAAGTAGAAAACTTTGACTTTGATTCAATCCCTGAATTAGAGTCAGAGGCAGAGATGGCTGAAGAAAGAAATAATCAGCCGAGACCAGAAGATGAACTAATGGGGGATATTCTGGCCCCTATGTTCACAAGACCAAACTCCAGCATTGTGAGACCAACAATACAAGCTAATCACTTTGATATAAATCCTTCATTGATAGCATTAGTGGATCGCAGTCAGTTTGGAGGAGAGGATTTTGAAGACCCACATGACTTCATTGACAGATTTCTCATAATCTGTGACACTATCAGACACCAAGGGGTCTCAGATGATGCTGTAAGGCTAAGTCTATTTCCCTTTTGCTGTTAAGGGGAATGCATTAAGATGGCTAAATAGACAAACTTCCAATAGCATCTCAACTTGGGACGACTTAGTCTCAAGATTTTTTGCCCAATACTTTTCCATGGATAAATACAACAGGTTGGTGAATGAAATTACCAACTTCACTCAGAATGGAAGAGAGTCCCTGTGTGCTGCTTGGAATAGATTCCAAGAATTGACCAGGAGATGCCCACAATATGACATGCCTGTGGGTAAGCAGGTACGTATTTTCTTTAATGGTATGACTCCTGAATCACGCATGATTGTTAATGTTGCAGCAGGGGGTACAATAAGGTCAAAAACTGCAGCTCAGACATATGAGCTAATTAATTCTCTGGCCTGGAATGAAAATGAAAGCACAACCATTCAGCTAAAGAGATAACCAATCCAGCTGTCTAGTAATGATGCCATGCTTGCAGAGCAGAAAATCTTGGCCCAACAGCTGGCCAAGTTGACTGAGAAAATTGATAGATTACAAGTCTCTGCAACTCAAGTTGCAACCAGCAAACCACATGTCAGCTGTGAATACTACCAAGGTGAGCATGAATATAATGTATGTCCTATTCTTGTTGGAGCTGACCCTGTACAGGTTAACGGTGTTTGGAATGATCAGAGACAACAGCAACCATATCAGAGAAACTACAATTTTGCTCCGGGAAATAACTATCAGAGAAAATTCCAAGGAGGCGGTTTAGACTACAAGTCTAACAACTACTTGCAGCCTCCAGCTATTCCCAACAAGGAAATGTCTGAACTAGAGAATGCAGTGTTGCAGCTGTCCAAAACAACAACTGAGCACATTCAGGCTACCAATGCCTTCATAAATGAAACAAGAGCTCACAGAACAAACCAGGATGCTTCCATCAGAAATCTGGAAAATCAGATTGGCCAGCTTGTAAAACAGTTGGCTGAGAGACCACCAGGCCAGTTCCCAAGTGACACAGTGATAAACCCAAGGGAACATGCCAAGGATATTACAACCAGAAGTGGGAAAGTGCTCACCCCACCAGAAAAGCCTCAGGTGAGTAGAAAGGAAGCTGAGAAAGAAAGTGCAGCAGCTGATACCAATAAAGAAAAAGCTGCAGAAAAAGAGCAGAATTCTGCACCTCCACAGAAGAAGTGGGATTTCTCTCGCTTTGAGAAACCCCCATATCCAGTGCAGACCAAGCAACAACTCCAGAAGCAGCAGTTTGCCATGTTT
Source organism: Glycine tomentella (assembly GCA_007407185.1). NCBI lineage: Eukaryota > Viridiplantae > Streptophyta > Magnoliopsida > Fabales > Fabaceae > Glycine > Glycine tomentella. The sequence goes on along the minus strand of PYAF01001651.1, from coordinate 96,870 downwards.
TTAGATATGTTTAAAAAGTTACACATTAATATTCCATTTGCTGAGGCATTAGCCAATATGCCTAACTATGCAAAATTCATGAAGGAACTTTTGTCTAAGAAACACAAACTGCAGGATTGTGAGACCATAGCACTTACTGAGGAGTGCAGTGCCATAATTCAGAGAAAACTTCCTCCAAAATTGAAAGATCCTGGAAGTTTCAATATCCCTATAGCCATAGGAAATATAAATGTAGGGAGGGCACTCTGTGATCTAGGGGCTAGTATAAACTTAATGCCATTGTCAATGTGTAAGTCCCTAGGCATATCTGAATTGAAACCCACTAGAGTTTCTTTGCAATTAGCAGACCGTTCTTTAAGGAGACCATCAGGGGTAATTGAGGATGTGCTAGTAAAGGTAGACAAACTTATATTCCCTGCAGACTTCATTGTATTAGATATGGAGGGAGAAAGTGAAATCCCTCTACTGTTAGGAAGGTCATCTTTAGCAACTGCTAGGGCTTTAATAGATGTGGAGCAGGGAAAGCTTGAATTGAGAATGGATAATGAATCTGTTGTCTTTAATGTAATTGATGCTATGAAGCATTCAGCTGATGAACATGATTGTTTTAGGCTGGATGTATTGGATAATGTGATTTGTGCAGGAATGACAACAGGTTTAGCAGCAGTTGGAGATGAAAAAGATGCAGAATATGCAGCAGAAGAAGACTCAGCTGCAGTAGGAGATTCAGCAGCAGAAGCAAATACAGCAGCAGCAACCTTTGCTGCAGAATTAAGCACTACAGAGCAAAAAGCCACACCTGAACCTGTGCTGGAAGAGCTGGAGAAAAAAGGAGGATGATATTCCAACTGGAGCACCTAAGGTTGAACTGAAGGAATTACCTGAACACTTGAAGTATGTCTTTCTAGGTGAGAATGAAACATATCTAGTCATAATCAACAGAGGGCTGGAATGGCATGAGGAAGAAAAATTGCTGAAGGTACTCAAGGAGCACAAGACAGCCATTGGCTGGTCTATTTCCGATCTTAAAGGTATAAATCCTTCCTTTTGCACTCATAAAATTCTAATGGAAAGTGATGTGAAACCTATAAGACAACCACAAAGGAGATTAAACCCCACAATGAAAGAAGTGGTAAGAAAAGAGGTTGTCAAGCTGTTAGATGCAGGTATGATATATCCAATTTCAGACACAACTTGGGTAAGTCCAGTCCAAACCGTTCCAAAGAAAGGGGGCATGACGGTCATTCAAAATGACAACAATGACTTGATCCCCTCAAGGACCATCATAGGCTGGAGAATGTGCGTTGATTACAGGAGGTTAAATGATGCAACCCGAAAGGACCACTTTCCTCTTCCTTTCATGGACCAAATGCTTAAGAGGCTTGCTAGTCATGACTATTATTGTTTTCTTGATGGATACTCTGGGTATAATCAAATCCCAGTAGCACCAGAGGACCAAGAAAAGATAGCCTTCACATGTCCATTTAGGGTGTTTGCATACCGCCGAATGCCATTTGGATTGTGTAATGCGCCTGCAACATTCCAGAGATGCATGCTTTCCATCTTCTCTAACATGGTAGAAAGAGGCCTTGAGGTATTTATGGATGACTTTTCTATTTTTGGTCCTTGCTTTACTTCATGCTTAGCTAACTTAGCTAAAGTTCTTAAAAGATGTCAAGAGACAAATCTGGTTTTGAACTGGGAAAAATGTCATTTCATGGTAAGGGAAGGTATAGGGCTAGGCCATAAAATTTCTGAAATGGGAATAGAGGTAGATAGGGCTAAACTGTTATTAATTGAGAAATTACCTCCTCCTATTAATGTGAATGGTGTTCGCAGTTTTTTAGGCCATGCAGGTTTTTATAGGCGTTTCATCAAGGATTTCTCCAAGATTTCAAAGCCGCTCAGTCAATTGTTGGAAAAAGACACTGACTTTTGCTTCACTGATGCTTGTCTTGAAGCATTTAACACCTTGAAGCACAAACTCACCATTGCACCTGTTTTGATAGCTCCTGATTGGAATTTGCCTTTTGAGCTCATGTGTGATGCTAGTGCTTATGCAGTAGGTGCAGTTCTAGGACAGAGAAAGGAAAAGCGTTTGCATGTTATATACTACGCTAGCAAGATTTTAAATGAGGCACAAGTTAATTATGCCACCACAGAAAAAGAGATGCTAGCTGTAGTGTATGCTTTAGATAAGTTCAGGTCATATTTAGTAGGTTCTAAAGTGATTGTGTATACTGACCATGCAGCTCTTAAATTTCTGCTGAACAAGCAAGATACAAAGCCACGCTTGCTGCGTTGGATTTTATTATTGCAGGAATTTGATTTGGAAATCAGAGACAAAGCTGGAGTAGAGAACAAGGTGGCTGACCACTTGTCTAGGATTCAGGAGAAAGATTTACAAGATGGACCAGAGATAGAAATCAATGAGTCTTTCCCTGATGAGCAAGTGTTTGTTGTGCAATTTAGTCCATGGTTTGCAACCATGGCCAATTTTAAAGCTGCTGGAATCATGCCTGAAGAATTAAATTGGCAGCAGAGGAAGAAATTCCTATATGATGCAAGAAGGTACTTTTGGGATAACCCTTTCTTATATTTTCAATGCACTGACAATGTTATCCGCAGATGTGTAGCTAAGACCGACGTGCCAAATATTTGGCACTGTCATTCCTCTAACTATGGAGGCCATTTTGGTGCAAACAGAACTGCACACAAAGTTCTGTAATGTGGCTATTATTGGCCAACACTCTTTAAGGATTCTAAAGACTTTGTGATACAGTGTGATAGCTGTCAAAGAACCGGTAATATTTCTCGCAGAGATGAGATGCCACTAAACAACATCCAAGAAGTTGAACTGTTCGATGTGTGGGGGATTGATTTCATGGGGCCTTTCCCTAACTTATTCTCCAACCAATACATCTTGATTGCTGTGGATTATGTTTCCAAGTGGGTTGAAGCAGCAGCTTTACCCACCAATGATGCTAAAGTGGTGATCTCATTCTTGAGGAAGAACATTTTCACCAGATTTGGGGTGCCAAGAGCGATCATAAGTGATGGAGGGACTCACTTCTGTAACAAGCAATTTGATAGCTTGTTGGCAAAATATGGAGTCAAACACAAAGTGGCTACCCCTTATCATCCTCAAACAAGTGGCTAGGTAGAGATTTCCAACAGAGAATTGAAAAGAATTTTGGAGAAAACTGTTGGAACATCAAGAAAAGACTGGTCTAAAAAACTAGATGATGCTTTGTGGGCATACCAGACTGCATTTAAAACTCCTATAGGTATGTCTCCTTTTCAGCTTGTCTATGGTAAGGCTTGTCATCTCCCTATTGAACTTGAACATAAAGCACTTTGGGCAACTAAATTTTTAAATTTTGAACTGTCAAAATCTAATGAAAAAAGGTTGCTTCAGTTGAATGAATTAGATGAGTTCAGGTTAGCTGCATATGAGAATGCCCGAATTTACAAAGAAAAGACAAAGAAGTGGCATGACAACCAAATCCGCCCAAAGGAATTCGTTCCTGGCCAACAAGTGTTGCTATACAATTCTCGCCTGCGACTTTTCCTAGGTAAGCTTAAGTCACGTTGGTCTGGACCATTCCTTGTAAAGGAAGTTTATCCATATGGCACAGTGGAGATTTCACCATTGGAGAGTGACAGAGCCTTCAAGGTAAATGGGTATCGGTTGAAACATTATCTTGGGGGAGATGTGGACAGGAATTCAGTTGCTGTTCCACTCAAGGCCACTGATGATTAGCACGAAGGAAGCGTCTAGCTTAAGACGTTAAACGCGCAAACTTTTTGTGTACATACCTGGCATTTTAAATTCTGTTTTAAATACTCTGCATATTCCATGGTAGTAATTTTAGATCCATACATTACTAGTTAGGTATTGAAATTCTTTATAATTTTTGATAGCCTTAGATTTAGGTCTAGGAATTCTCATTTAGAATCATTTAGGTAGCATTTTATTTTAATTAAGTTAATAAAAAGAAAGATAAAAAGACAAGAAAAACTGCTAAAGAGTGTGGCGCTACCCGTGCCAGAAGCGGCGCTACCAGTGCCACAGCCACGGCCATCTCACGCTATTAGCGTGAACACTTGCGCCAGTCGCGTGAGATGTTCGACCTTGGGCCTTGCTTCTGCATCATTTCATGCTATCAGCGTGGGTTATGGCGCGACTCGCGTCAAGTTTTCGAGGCTGAGAATCTTCCTGAGGGTAACCACGCTAATAGCGCCACTATTGGCGCTAACAGCGCGAGGTGGACGAATCAGTAGGGGCTATCCACGCTAATCGCGTGGGTTTCCGCGTTGACCGCGCGAAATGGACGACAGGAAAACCCTTCCAGTGACTAATGGCACGATCAGCCCCATGTTCCGCGCGGATCGCGCGAGGCGTTGAAACTATTTTTATTTTTAAATTTTCCCACATTCGCGCCTCAATCTCCTCTTCCCCAACTCTCTCCACAATTTTCGCCCCAACCCCAGCACTACCATCAACCTCCATTCACCATCACCAAACACCATTAGCCTTCAAAGTCTTGTTCTCTCTCTCTCTAGCACCCTCTCCCATTTCCAGTTCTCCCTCGTTCTTGGTTTTGCTTAAACCCAAGGGAATCAATTGCATTTGCTACCATGGCTGGGGACAAGGTAACATTCTGAACTGAATTGCTTTATAATGTGTAATGGTATGGTTCACAAGCATTGGAAACCCAAGTATTATTGACCTAGGTGACTCACATTGCGTTTTGATGAGCTTCATAGCAAACCTTAAGGTAGAAAACCAATTGCTCTGTTCCACTGCTAATCCTTCTAGTAATTTTGCTCTTTAATGTTAGTAGGCACTGAGAATGTGAATTTGATTGATGAATACCCATAGTTGCTGATATAAGGATTCTCTTGATCCCTAAATTGCAACCATCATCGAACCACACACTTGTTTATCATTGACGACTGAATATGCTCACAATATGTTTGATATATTGTCTGTGTGGTTTGTATATGAACTCTGTTGTGAGCATGATTTTCGGTTTTTTCATGTTGGCTCACATTTGAGGTCACTTTGGCATTAAGGGGGTGAACTAAAGATTGAGATAAACCCCATTGAATAATGATTAGTACTTTGAAATAACTGCATTGTGATTGGACAAAGATTAGACACAGTGAATTCATAAATTGATACCTGTTTGATATTTTGATTTGTATGGGTTGAACTGTGTCCATTATAAGCTTGGGGTCATATGAATTAGAGACCTGCATTGGGCTAAATCTGGGAATCCAGATGGTGCCATTCATTTTTCTGTCATATTATGCATACTATCTCCTAGTCAAACTGATGAATTTGAAGTGATGTCTGCATGAATTGCTTAAATTGTATCTGGTTGGTGAATGGAAGGAACCTAAATCTAGGAATCCTGGGCACACTGCAAAATTCTGAGCAGATTGCTTCCCCAGAAAAATTATAAATGTGCTTGTTTTGTGAAGAAACTGAACTGTGCTTTTCATTTATTGATCACTATTCCCTGATGCATAGTATTACTGAGTTAATTGTTGATTGTTTGCTCTGATCCACTGGAAGGAACAAATCTGGGAATTGAACCATTGAATCATGCATATATATGGATTTTGTTATGAGTTTCAGGGAAAACAGGTTGAAAAAGGAAAAAAAAAGAGCACTGCTGCAGGTGGCAGCAAGAGGGCCAGAGTTCATGACTATGATGAGGCCAGATTTCGATCCGCTGAGTGCCAGGAATGCTTTGATACCTGGTACCTTCCCAAGAAAATTATTCCAGAAAAGAAGATTCTGTGGGTGACCTTACCAGAGGATAACCCTATCCAGGAAGTCATCACCAGACGTCAGTGGCAGAGGCTAGTCAGTTTTCCAGAGCCGAGCTCCAGTGCGATTCTTAAAGAGTTCCTAGCCAATGTCGACCCTTCCACAATAGCACGAAGCAGGATCAGCTGGGTCAGGGGAGTCCAAGTATCTTTTGATGAGAAAACTATAGAGCGGTTTCTCGACACCAGATATGACCCATTTGGCAGGTGTGAGTTTGGCTGCCTATTTTTGAGGATGCAGCCAGACGCCCTGACCAAGATGTACCGTGATGAGGTACCACAACTTGCCACCACCATCAGACAATCCATTACAGGACTCTACACAACATGGAAGCCCAAGTCAGGCCTAGACTACATTCCAGAGAAGCTGAGGAAGCATGACTTAGTAAGGGATGCAGCTTTCTGGCATCAGTTCATTAACCACACAGCCATTCCTTCTACTAATATGACTGATGTGAATGTGGAGAGAGCCGCCCTACTTTACACCCTCCAAGGTGAAGGTAACCTCTACATTTCTTACCTCCTTTCTAACCGTATTCTTCATATGATCCAGACAAGTCCTGGCTGGCGCATTCGTCTTTGATTATGCACCTGTGTCGTCATGCGGGTGTAGAGGTCTTAGATGATGAGCCCATGGATGTTCCGATAGCGTCTCTCATGAACCACAAGACCTATTTAGACGCTGTGAGGAGCGCTGCTGAGGAACAGATCATTAGAGCTTCAAAGCTCAATCCAGAGGAGCTCGCAGCTCGCAACCCCAAAGACATCCCAGCACCAGATGAGCCCCAGCCAGCAGAGCCAGCGCCACCAGTTCCTTCCACAGCTCCTGGCATACACCGCTTTATGAGGATTCTCCGAGTCTCCTAGCTTTTCAGGAGTTTGTTCGCACACAGATGACCCTCCAGACTCGCATGTGGGAGGCTGTATGCAGGCATTTAGGCATTCCACCTTCTGAGTACCAGCTCCCAGTTACACCACCAGTCACAGATATTCCTCCTGAACCCTCACCTGCAGCAGACCCAGAGCCATCCATTCCAGAGCCATCCATTCCAGAACCCTCACAGGCTACTGAGGCTGAAGCCATTGATGAGAGAGGAGAGGGAGAGGAGTGACCAGGACCCATTTTATTGTTTTTGTTTTGTTTTTATGTTTTATTTTAGATTCTGCACTTTAGACATGTGAACCTTTGCACATTTATATTTCTGCATATACATATATATCTAGTACAGATTCTGATTCAAATTTTTGCAAATAAAAGCTGTTTAGATTAATGTTTCCGTTTGTTGCAATTTTCCAAATAATGCTGAAATTTTTTCCAAAGTGCTGTGACCTTATTTGTTGTTGCTGGGGACAGCAATTTCTAAATCTGGGAATGGACGCGCATACGCATTATTTCGCAAATCACAGTCAAGGAACAAATGACGTCTAACAGAATTTTTTTTTTTAAAATATAAAAATAAATAAACAGCACATCAAAATTTTCAGAATAAAAGTTAATGGACACAGTAATGGATAAGAGTTCTCTGATGAAAGCTTGATGAAATGAAACATAGCATGAACTGCATGATACATGAATAGAATTATGATTGTTGGTATGAGATATGCAAGTTGAAGATGATGCTTGAAATGAAGTCAGCAGAGATTGACTTGAGTCCAGTACCTGTGAGGTTTGAGCCAAACAGTGGTAAATTTTCTTTCCGAGAGACTCCATTTTCATAAGTACTCTAGAACTTGAATTGTTTCTCTGGATGCAAGTGTGACTTGACATGATTAAGGCAATTTCTTTTTCTGAAACCAGGGCCAAATTGACTCACCCTCAATTATTTTCCATTTGTACCTCCTTTGAGCTTGAGCCTTTCATTTCAAATTACCCAAATCAGAGTTTTATCCATTTGACCAACTTCCTTGAGGCTAGAAAAAGTATAATATAAGTCCATGACAGTGGAAATCAGGGAATTGTCCATCAAGGCATGAAGGAACACAAGTGAATCCAGTTGGTATGCAAGCTGAGAGAATAAACAAAGTACAGTCCAGCTGGGAAACAATTGTTGATCTGGGAGATTGCTGAACTAAGGGGGAGCTCTTGTAGATTAAAGATTTGTAAAGACTTGGAAAGGTTTTGGCTTTCAACATGCTTGAAGGCTTGAAGGCTTGAAGATCAAAATTATGATTAAATGTAAAAAGAAAGGAAGCCTTCTGATGATCCAAGTTCTTATATGCATACCATTGATAATCATTCATGCATTACATCATAAAAGCTTAAGCAATTGATTTGGAACTTAAAAAACGAGTCAAGCTTTTTGGAAAAATAGTTCTAAGTTGTTTTAATCGATTACCAAACTTAAATAATCGATTACATTGTTCTTAAGATTTTCTGGAAATGAGTAAGAACAAATTAACCGATTATATCATTGTTTTAATCGATTATTTCACTATTGCATTTATACAGTTTTAAATGAGTGACTGGTTTAATCGATTATCATTTGATTGTAATCGATTACTTAGCTATTTTGAAGTTAAGATCACTCTGTCTTAATCGATTACCACTTCTTGTAATCGATTACATAGTTCATTCATAGATTATACATCTTCTGTCTTAATCGATTACCATATTTCGTAATCGATTACACTTCACAAACCTGGATTTTACAAAGTCTGATTTAATCGATTACACATCGGGATAATCGATTAAATAACCCGTTGCTGTAACCCAGAACTTATCTTGAACACTTTAATCGATTACGAGAGCGTATGTAATCGATTACATTTGCTAATTAATTGATTACGGGAGCTGGTTTAATCGATTATTTCTGTTACAGCTTTTTATATAAATAGAACCTTGCCTTGTATGATAAAGATAACGAAACAAAAATCGATTTTTGAGCACTAAACATTCTGAGAGCTTTGTAATAAGTCAAAAAAAGGCATTCTTTGTGGTTCTAAGGTTCTTGCTTCCATTCAAACCATTATGGGTTACTAAGATTTAGTGAAGCAATATAGATCTTTTCAAAGTCTAAGGAAAGGGCATTGATTCTGCATATTGTAATTCATTCAACCTGGTATATTCTTCACTTTGCATATGATTCTTGGATCATCAGGTGAATTCTTTCCTTACTCTTTGATGGTGTAAATCCTCTGTTTGTATTTTTGTGTGTTTGTTCCATTATAATTTGATTTTCTTGCAAGTGTAGAGATAGTGTTTCTCTAAGGACAACTGAGTAGTGTTCTCAGTGTGGGTTTTGGTCTCTAAGGGTCTAATAGGGTTTTAGACTTCTGAACTTTATCTAGGGTTGATAAAGAGAGGCTTGTAATTTTTGCTTGTAAGAATATTTTGAAATAGTGGAGCTCTACTCTAGTGTTGAGTAGAAGAAACTAGATGTAGCCTCATAGGGTTTGAGGTGAACCAGTATAAATCTTGTGCTCTCTCATTACTGCATATTTGTTAATTCTTGTTGTGAATACTGTAGTTCAATTTGTTTGTTGAGGCATTACAAGTCTTGGATTGAGTTTGAATAAAGTTTCTTGATTGATTTGTGATAAAGATCCAAAGGGCAAGATTACTCTGATTTTTGTT